>JAECXF010000151.1:0-300291 GCA_018151655.1 Drosophila bocqueti | reverse complement strand
CCGTGTTTTACCTCTCGTAAATGTGACTGAATTAGCTATCTGACCCGAAGAGGATAACGCTCTTCAACAATCTAAAAATTTCTTTTGAAAAGTCAAGCTATATGGTCGATTTTTTTTAAAGGTACCTGCTTAACGAAAAGATAGACTTTGATAAATTACTTATAAAGAAGTTATATTATTACTCATCCTTGTACACGTTTGATTAGTGTCCCTTGGAAGAGCTACCACTCCTTGTTTAATCTAGTCACGTTTATTGAACTGATTTGCTCACTTCTGTAGTTGCTTCATACTTTTTATTGGCCTAACTGCGATTGGCAAATTCCATTCTAGGTTCACAACAAATTACATTAGACCCCTACCAATTTTTTCATTCACACCCCCTTGGCTTAATGCCTCAATTCCCCAGGATGTGAGCATTATTCCCAGTGCTTTATGTGTCGCAGCAATGCGTCCTAGGGTGTGCGGATACCATTGAGGTTAATCCTACAATGGATGTATGTTTAGCATACCAAAAGTGGCAGTGCATTGATTGTTTATGAGTTTTTTGATCCTTCTAGGCCGAATTTGTAGATAAATTTAAACATAGCTAATTTTCTATGTAACCGCATTTGTTTCCTATTTGATATATTACACATGTGTATGCATGTGTATGTACATACATATTTCAGCGCCGCCGTTAAGCTCGGAATAATTATGTGATTACGCATTACGTGATTTATTCAGCTGCGCAAATATTCCCGCATACGTTGGCCGGGATTTAAGGGTTTGTTTCGTTTATAATTAGTTTATATTTATAGGCTAAATTGCCAAGCTTTGGTTTTTTCCTGCATCTTAAACAGGCTTAGGGTTATATTACTGAGCAGTAGGAAATCCCACATTACTTCTTACAAATTCTTCAAATTGAGCTTGCTATAAATAATGTTTTGACTGTTTGGGGATGGCTTAGGGCGCTCCTCAAAAAATAACAAATGCCGTCTTCTCTGTTGATGTCTAATTAATTATGTCAACATTTTCTTACTAAGACCAATGGAAATACATAAGTCATTAGTGAGGAAGGTCAATTTTAGATGAGGAAAGGATTTAGGGAATAAAAGGATTTAAAACATTTAAATTGGTACTTAGGCGGCAAGGTTAGGTAATTCTAAATCTCTTCTTGAAAGTCTTTTTAAACAGTATAATTAAACATGAAATTAACATTCTGTAAAGGAGAGTTCAAGGATATGCTAAGACCATGCCAGTGTATGCCAAAGCATGCAATCTTACCGACACAGTCATATTCATTAGAAATACAAAAGAAATCGATTTTTTGAAAAGCCCGCCTGTCTGCAACCCATTAACGAAGATAACATAGAAGGTTGTGTGACCGTAATGAGCTTGGTGAACTTGAAAGGAACCTACCATTATTCCTTTCTTATCAAATGCAAACATTGACAAACAACCAAAGAAACATTTCAAGTCTTTTGAAGGGGGGCTTGTGTTATTAGCGAAATGTAAGGTAAACACACTGGTGAAAGTCAGAAGGTCACGGCCCCAATGGGGGCAAGAGGTCCTCTCTGCTATCTACCGTCGTGCAGCTCTAAAAATTGTACGTTTGATTTCCTGCAGTTTCTTCGTTTTCTGATTTTACTTCTAACTGGGTTGCCAAGATAGAAGCATATTTAATAACGACCAAGTCGTTTTGCAAACTTCGTTTAACGAGAGAAATAAAAAGCAAGAACAAAAATATGGTCCAGTTTCTTATACTTTCATTAAGGAGACAGTTATTAGGTATCTATGGTGTTCAAGGAGCTTTAAAATGCAATAAAAAGTTGATTAAATGTTAAAATTTATGAAGAAACAAGAAAGGTAGCTAACTTCGGCGCGCCGAAGTTTGTATACCATTGCAGCTTACAATTGGATCATTATGAATTCACCAAATTCGGTTTTAACTTTTACATAT
Source organism: Drosophila bocqueti (assembly GCA_018151655.1). Classification (NCBI taxonomy): domain Eukaryota; kingdom Metazoa; phylum Arthropoda; class Insecta; order Diptera; family Drosophilidae; genus Drosophila; species Drosophila bocqueti. The sequence continues at coordinate 298,352 of JAECXF010000151.1, read as the reverse complement.
TAAACTACATTTACAGTTACAGTTTTAAATAGATTCACAGTTTTGTTATGCAAAATGACCATGTCTCAAATTATATGAAAATATGGTGAAAACTAGCTAAGTTATTATTTTATTTTCTTAAAAATTTTCCGATCGTTCCTATGGCAGCTATATGCTTTAGTCATCCGATTTGTATAAAATTAAAACCGAAATTGTAGAAATTTTATGAAAATATATTGAAAACTGGCAAAGGTAAAATTTTGTTCCTGAAAAATTTCCGATCGTTCTTATGGCAGCTATATTATATAGATGTTCGATCCGGCCCGTTCCAACTCATATAGTAGTGAGAGCATATAGAAGACTATCTGCAAGTTTCATTCAGATAGCTTTTGAGGGACTAGTTTGCGTAGAAACAGACGGACAGACAGACAGACGGACATGGCTAGATCGACTTGGCTGTTGATGCTGACCAAGAATATATATTTTAAAGGGTCGAAAATGTCTCTGTCTTCTGACTAAAATTATAATACCGTGCAAAGGTATAAAAATAATAAAATCACCTTTGGTCACATCCATTGAATATTTACTAATATTAGTTTTAGCTTAGCAAAATCAATATAAGAGACCGATTTATCTATATAAACGAATTAAACCACAAAGATTTACAACTGTTATATATCCTGTTAAAACAAACTTCTGTGTAAAAGCAACCTAAGTACCTTAAAAGGAATTTAAAAACCACTTGGTTAGTTTTGATTTGCATCTACTCTCTGTTGTGCATTTTCCAGCTTCCCGCCAATTACGCCGCAAAGTGCCCTATGCCGGTCATTTGATGACGCCGCGACGCCTCTGGCTCAATAAAATTCCCACACAATGTGACGTGGTTATTGAATTTCCCGAGGATGCACCGAACGAGGCACTGCGCTGGCTTCTGGCACGCATACGCTCCCAACCACCGGCTGGTCTGGGTCTTTTGGTCCAGGTCAAGGCGCACGAGAGCACGCGGAGGAATGCTTTCTATGTCAGTGCCCCCGTGAATGTGTAAGTTGATTCCTCCTGCAGGGGTTTTTCTTAATTAAAAAGTTTCCTTTTATATATGTATATAAGTGTTTTGATTTTAAATTAAGCTTTTCGCACTGGCAGCTCCGCGGGCTTTGTTGACTTTACTGCTCAGTGGCCTAATTAGAATATTATATATTTTATAAGCTTATTTTCTTATAATGGAAAATGTATTTTAATCAGTCAAAACTATGAATAATTGTAGGGCATCATAAAATCTAGCTTTTTAATATAATAAAAGATTATATTTCTTATGAAAGACCGGTTTTTACACTAGTCGTTTTACAATCACCGTCCACTTCAAAATATTTAGAAAATTAATCTTCACATAAACATTGATAGGTTTCTACGTCTTTTAAACTTTAAACTTTTTTTTTAACCAACTGATAAATTATTGTCTTAGAAAATTCAGTTTTCAAAACTTTCAGTTTATCTTTAATTCGTAATAAGTACATAGAATAGAAATTTCCAAGTTCTACGGAAGTATAACCTTTAATAAGTTCGTTCAATGAAAATATCATTCCAAATATCCAGTTGATCCAGTAGGACTATCCTGCTCCTACACACAAGACTTCGAAGCGTTCTCTTCGGCCTTTAAGCATTTTCTGTTCAGGACGATCAGCATTTCTTGTTTATTATTATCAATAAAGATCATTTAATAATATTAAATAATTTTCTTTTTTAACCACTCACTGCAGACTGTTTAGAGCCGCCGAAGAAGCCCGCCTGCCCAAGCGTCTACGTCCAGATCTGGGCGGCGCCCTCAGGGAGTTCACTACCCGTGAGAGTCATTGCTTCCAGCAGCTGCGCGGCGATGTGGGAAGCACCGTTCTGTTCACCTCTCAAGAGCGTCAGTGGCTAGTGCTGCAGGTGCTACAAGGTCTACGTGCGGGCTGCAGTGACATCGATGCCCTGCACGGGCGGGCAGCCGTCGCCGAAGGCCAGAGCATAATGGCTGCCTGGCAGGATTCTGGACTGATAACGCAGGTTTTCCCGCTCCACGAGCCCAGTTCGTTGACACAACTTCAGACGCATTGGGTTAAGCAGATATTTGCTCCGCAACCATTGGGTAAGTAATATTTGCACTTGGAGTTATGAAGAAAGGAGATCAAAACGAAATATACTTCAAAAAAAAAAAAACGTTTCTTTGTACACATGTTGATATTATTATTTTACAGATGATATTGCTGCCTATTTTGGCGTAAAGGTGGCCTTATACTTTGCCTGGTTGGGACATTACACCTGCGCCTTGGGCGTTCCGGCTGTGTTTGGCACTATTCTTTACTTCATTTTGTGGGGCAAGGGTCAAACGGCTCAGGATATGGGGCATGTCCTCTTCTCTCTGTTCAATGTGGCATGGGCTTCACTGTACCTGGAAGCCTGGAAACGATATTCCGTGGAGTTGGCTTTTCGCTGGGGCACCTTATCAACGCCCCCAGAGCTGCTGGAACCACCCAGGCCCCTCTATAAGGTAATTGTTATTAGAGCATTGCATATATAATTAATTATTAAAATCGATTGTAGGGTCCTTTGGTGGAAAACAATGTGACGGGTCGCCTGGAGCCCAAGGAGGCGCCTGCGTGGCAGCGTCGAGCTTTTCGCTACCTGGTTAGCTTTCCCATCATAGGATGCTGCCTGTGTTTGGTCTTTGCTGTGATGTTTCTCATGTTGCGTTTCCAGGTGAGTTGGTAACAAACATAAAATATATACTGGATATATTTAAAGGTGTGTTTGTGTAAAATGATCTAAAATAAAAGAATATACCCTTGCAAATTTTAATCCCACACATGGAACAAACTTTCGGATGATAGATAGATAGAACAGATAATATCCTAAGATTTATTGATGTCTTTGTACTATATCGATGTTTGACGGGGAAGTGGATACATTAAAAAAAAATCGATGATTAATATACAAGTTGCCTTAGTTTAAATGTTCCATAATATTAATATTTTAAAGTTAAATGTGATAAGTTTCAATATTTTAAAATAAATATTGAACATATTGACTAAAAGTACATTGTACATTGTAAAGAATAGTGTGGAAAAGTATACAATTTAAGTCAGACTATTTTATTTTTAATTTATCACCAAAAAAGTATTTAACGGTTTTTTACTCGAGCTGTTTTCCTCATCAAATATTTGTGTTTTTATTACAAAAGCCAGTAGAGAAACTTGGTTTAGATTTGTACTATTCACTGCGCAATTAATTAATAATAGGGGGTCTCCTCACCATAACGTGCTTTGTAGTATTTTATATTTGCAATAACTCATTAGCTTTAATGTTGTTTATAGGCCAAACGAAAGGGCCTCTACACCATCGATGCTTTATTTTTGTTTGCAAGGGTATGTGGTGAGCACTTTTCGATCACGCCGTTCGTGCCTTGGCTAAGGCCATTCGCACGAGTGTTGCACGGTGCGTATAATTTATTTAGTTTTCACGTTGAGCAGCTCAGCAATTTGTGTGTGCGGGTCGGCGCGTATGCGTGTGTGTGGGTTTTCGTGTGTCGCCTGTTTATCAATTATCGTACACTTCGTTACCTGTTCACCACAGTTGTAGTTGTTCTTGTTGCTTTTGTTGTTTCCTACGCTCCACGACCAGCAAGCAAGCGAAATAAACACAATCGTTTTAACTACCCTGCATACACACCACGCACACACAAAGTTGTTTCGACTTCCGGTTGTTAGCCTTGCTGCCAAGCATTAACGTGGCTCCATTCGATGCATTTTACACAAAGCATTATTCTTAGTTCTTTAAGCTATCTGTCATGCATTTATTTAGAAAACTCTGGAAAGAAACTCTGTAAAATTAATTGGATTATCACTCATCTCACGCATCTTTGAATTGATTTTATATTTTATTTAATATTTTTGTGTTTATTTTCTGTTGGTTTTTTGTATTGTTGTATACTTCACAGGATTGGCTGGATCACCATAAAATACCAGATCGAGGAATCGCTCAATGCATGTATAATTTGCACAAGGTTCTTATTAATTTGTATCTTACCTTTGAATTATTCAGTACCTATCTATATATCTATCTGCATTTCTTTTTTTCTTTGGAAAAACATATTTCAAGAATTTAATTACTGTCAAAACAACTATATATTGAATAAACAGGATCAATAAATATTATAAGAACAAATTTTAAACAAGGGATCTAAGAAAATATTGATATATCGATATTAGCCTAGCAGGGTGATATATAAATCAATATTAAAACGCGTTGGTAATAAGTCGATATCTTGTTTAACCATCAATTGCACCATCTGTCTTCGTTTTAAATAAATTATTGGAAATAAATTAAGAAAACAATTTTGATATGCCATTGAGCGCGACGTTTTTACAGATATTAAAAAATGAATAACGATTAAATAAATGATTAATTCAAATGAAATAAAAGCATTACAAATAATTGACCTTAAAACCCATACTTTAAATACTGTATACCTTCAACTAAGAATACTCTTTATTCTAAAATGTATATTTCAATCTTATGCATTTATATTGTTTAGTCAAGAAATTAAAAATATTTGGTATTTTCAGACCCTGGGGTCAAGGTTGTGGAAATTGTTTTGTTTTCTCCCACTCTGGCACTGTTACAAAGTAAATTTTCATTAAAAGTTTTCCCACATATATGTACGCTTCTTGAGTAAACATTTATGTACCATAAGTTTGTCTATTTGGAATATTATTCTTGCTTTGCGAGATGGCATTAAAAAAAACTGAGATGTCAAAAAAGAAAATGCCTTAGAAACTGCTAAAGAGAGAATACAAATGCAAGATAAAAAGCCAGAAGTCTTGAATGCATATTAAATGTCTATTCAAGATTTCAGCTAAAGGCGTAAAATCAAAAAATATACCGATTATTATCCCACATATGTACATATATAATTTATTCGCATCTAAAAGCTACGCCTTAGATATTACTCAAAAAGATTTTTGGTAATCAAGTAATTTCACTCGTATGTACATGAAATAAACAGCGAATGAACTCCAGAAAAAATTACACAATTATTCCTAATTGTGTTATTAATCCTTGAGAATATAACGCGGAAATAATGAAATCAAATTGACTGCGTAAACATTTAATAAGCATTGCCTTAGCAGAGCACGGAGTAGTAGGGGAATGAATAATAAGTGCAGGTTAATTAGGGAAACACAAGGCGGAAATAACAGAGTTTAATGGAAAACTCAAGGACCAATGGACTGGGCCGATTTATTTCAATTCTTTTTTATTCTATCCGTTCTTCCATAGGACTGGTGGGACTCCAAGTTGCCCGAGGATAGTGTCTTATGCTGCCTCAGTGTCATACCCAAGGTTTTGCTGGCAGGAGCCATTACCCTGATGGACGAGGCCTACTTTAAGTTGGCCGTTTGGCTCAATGACAGAGGTAGGCTGGCGAATTTGTACGGGCTAACTTACTAAATGAGTTCATAATATTTCAAAACAGAAAACTATCGCCTGCAGTCGAAATATGAAAACCACTTGATAGCAAAAGTGGCTCTTTTCCAGTTCGTGAACTCTTTTCTATCTCTTTTCTATATTGCCTTTTACTTGCGCGACGAGGACAAGCTCAAAGAGGTGTGTGTGCTTGCCACTTGACCTTATTGTAGGATATTCAAATATTAAAATATTCACAAAATATCTACTTCTCCTAGCAATTGGCTGGCCTGCTTATCTCCCGTCAAATCATAGGAAATCTACGCGAGTCGGCCATCCCCTATTTCGTTGAACAGTGGAAACTGGCGAAACTGAGCTTCAATATGTGGGGTGCCCTGAGTCCTACCCAGAATGTTACTCGCAGTCTAGCGGAAGAGCTGGCCACGGCTGAGGCGGAGCTCAAGGCAGAGGCCACTGAAACGCCCACAAAGACGCATCCGCCGGAGTCTACCAGTAACCGAAATATTGGCCAGGCCGAAATCGAAAGTTCGTTGTATAAGGTAAGCGACGCAAGACCTGGTAATTATGCAGTTTTTGTCTGACTTGGCCTTTTCTTACAATCAGTACGATGGCACCTTCTCGGACCACTTGGAGATGCTTGTGCAGATGGGCTATGTGGTGCTCTTTTCGGCCGCCTTTCCGTTGGCAGGAGTTTGTGCCTTGGTGAACAACCTGATGGAGATTCGATCGGATGCCTTCAAGCTGGCACATGTCCACCAGCGGCCATTTGGGCAACGTGTTGCAAATATTGGGACCTGGCAGAACGCTCTCAGTATCCTGTCGCTCGCCGCTGTCATCGTGAACTGCGCCCTAATTGGCCTCTCTGGGCAGGTGTCCAGGCTGTGGCCGGGTTTGACAACAGCGCAGACCATCATTCTGATTGTAACCCTGGAGGTGAGTTCTGTAAACGTTTTGGTGTTGTTCAGAAGAATCCTTTTCAAAAGGATTTACATTTCCTCTTGATAGTCTAGGTTTTAACTTACATATTTATGGAATGAATTATTTATTTTGTTTTTCGAAATCACAGCATATTATGTTAGGCCTCCGCCAAGCTCTCACCTGGCTCCTACCAGAGTTGCCGTCCTGGCTGGCAGCGGAAATCGCGCGCGCCGAACACTGCCGCCGGGAAATGCAGTGCAAGGGTACCTCACCACGACCTACCCCACCCACCCCGCAGTCGACCACATCGACGCAGGAACAGGAGTGCGGAGTGCCAACGGAGAGTGGCGCGGACAGCACCCGGAATCAGTCCATGGAAAGCCAGGTGGCCGAGGACCTGCTGCTCTACGGACAGGAGTTTGCTGGCTACGGCCGAAACATAGAGGCAGACGTAAATATTTATGAAAATCGCGATTCATCGCCTGATTCGCCGCCCTCGCAGGTGGGTGATCAAATAAACAAAACTGAATATATTTGCATCTCAACTGATTGTTGAATCCTTCCAGACTAGCACTATACTCATTAGGCCGCTGCATGAGTCAACCCCACCGCATGGCGGTGCCTCCCTCACCAGCTTACATCATGACGGTAATGGCGGGTGAGTTTCGTTTTCATTACAATAATAATAATAAAGAAGCTCGCTTCCTGGAAAGCTAAGTATTTTGCTCACGCCAATGTGCCGGGGTAGCCATTAATAAGCCCCCAGCTCAATTAACATGCACATCAGTCCACTTTCAACGGAAGCCAATTCACATATTTTGTATATTTAAGCTCTTAATAATTATATAAGCCTCTACTTCAAATATTTAGATTATTTTTAATTCTTTTCTAATTCAGTAATACAGCTTTTAGTTATAAAATAACATCAGCTGCTGTATGTCTATACGAACTTCCGATTAGGAAACTCCTTGATTTTATTATTGTATGAAATTGTATATTTCACTAACTTCCTTATTGCTCTTTTAAATATTTATATACTAAACTATCTAATAAATATAAATAAACTATTCTTTTTTAATTAAATTTCTCAATTTTTTCTCACCTTCCTCTCACGCTTTAAATGTGATCTCACACAGAGCTTCCGCCAGCACGCTAGCGCTGAGCTCCGCCTCATACGCTGCCCGGCTGCAGTCGATGCATATTCAAGAAATACCGCCATTCCGAAAGAAATCCAGCGATTCCGCTGATCATACTGGAAGCAGCACCAGCAGCAGTCCTCAGCGCACCACGATGCGACAACTATCGGCGCAACGGGAGCCCCAGCAGACGATCCCAGAGATACCACCTTTCAAGACGCGCAAGATATCTGCAGAGAGTGCTATGCATCTGAATACGAGCGTAAGATCTGAACTTAAGGCTGTTTTGAGGCCGAGTTCCCGTGTTCCAATTCGATCAAATTATAGTTTAATATTCTAAAATGTAGAGTAACGAGTTGGACTTGTGGATAATTTGTTAAAACATACAGAAGAAACTTTCCAGTCTGAAAACGGTTACCACCGTGCTCAATTTCAATTAAAAAAAAAGTAAAATTTAAGGCATATATACATTTAACTCAGAAAAACTTTATTGCTTATATTTCACATTTAAATCAATGAAAGGATTATATCACTAAACTTCAACTCCTTATATTTTGATCGAAATGGAATTGGGATCACATAATAGTTTATATTGTACACGGGAAATTCACAATAGTTTCCATAGTAAAATGATGTAATCTGTAGCTGCTCAATGTACTGTGTGTGCGTCTGTAGACTCTAGCATAAACTGTCAAGCGCCTCGATAGTTATGCCCTTACTAGCAGTCTATAGCTCCCCTAAAAACCTTCACTTTCACTTTCAATTCTCTTATCCTTTTCTACAGAATTTAAAAGTAATGGATAATGTATAGTGTATTTTATATGGATTTATATTATTGGGATTGCTGGGGTACTTTAAAAATATTAACTTTAAAAGGTTAAGAATACAGGAAGAAATGATAAAATACTCTAAGTATAACATCAAAGTTTCAAAGCTCAGGCATAACTAATCCATTCTAATTTAAATTTCGTTTAGTTAGTTTCTGATAAAAATAATAAGTTTACCTATGCCCTCACTCTACACTATAGCTAATTTGGGCAGCAATGACGTTACTTATTGAATAGCACATTATATGAAATGCACTTCCCACACTCAATGAGTTTACATCACTTTTAAAGGAAATTAAATACCTAACCGAAACTCCCGCCCGACTTTTGTCATTAAAGGACAAGCTACACATAAAGCTTCACGCACCAGAATGGATGTCACGTTTAAAAGTCAACGACAATGCAAATCTGCATAGAAGCATAGATTGCATTGCAAAGGTAGCGATGAGATACGTACTACTCACATATATTCGCATTCATATATATAAAACCGGATGCATATAACTAAGAATAATGTTTTGTTACTTGATGTGTCTTGTTGGTGTGTTTTTACTCGACAACGGCAGGAACCGTAGAAATGTATAAATAGTCCTTTCATATACTCGTACAGTTATAACCTCGTTAAATATCGCTTTTATTGGAACTGAAGTTGGGACAGGGGCAAAAATGCAACCAAAGTTGATTTGGCATGGCAGAAGCTTCCAAATACACTACTTATACCATGCTGGCTTCTATATCACTCACCCATAAACTCACTAAGAATGGCATGGACTCTTAGCATCATACACCCACACACTGAATAGACTCTTCCCCGAAAGCTTTTGGTGTCCGTAGACCTCGAATATTTGTGTATACTTTTTGTAATTATTGAAAACAAAAAACTAACCGTATTATTCTAACTTACTCAACCCTAAGGAGCTCGGGAACACGTCTGGTGCCGCAGACATTCTAAAGCCAGCTCCATCGTGGTGCAATGTGGCCATGAAGTCCGGCACTTCTGGAATACCACCATCGCACCAGCAAATAGTCGCTTCGTCGTCATCATCATCGGGAGGCGGTGGCAGTGTCTTCAGTCCCAGTGGCGCTGGGCCTGCTGGAGCTACCGGCGGCGGTATTCCTAGTTCCCAGTCGAGGCCCAGTGTGGGTGCCCTGTCCAATTCCTCATCAAGTTCATCTCATAAGCAGCAACAGAAGCTTGCTAAGGAAGAGAAAGAGCGCGAGAAGGAGAAGGGAAAAGGAAAGAGCTAAGGAAAAGGAAAAAGAAAAGGAAAAGGAAAAGGAGGCACAGGCTGCAGCCGCCGCATCTACATCAGCGGGAAATACAGATGACGAAGCTAAGGGTAGGTGAACCGTGCACGGATATTATTAACTAAAAGATGTGTGGAGTTACCTACTAATTAGATTCCACATTAAAAAAATTATGAATTAACTTTCCGGTTTTGTTGTTTCCCTACCTTATAGCCGCTGAATTGGCTGCTAAGAAATCTCGACTCAAGCAGAAGCTGGTGAAGAGTGCCAGGTCTGTGGCCATATTCTCACTCAAATTGAAGGAACGAAGACAGCGGGAGGCTGAGAAGGCAGCCACAATTGCCGTAGAGCATGCCAAGGTATGACTTTAAAATAATATCAAAATATCTGTATTTTTGTCGATACAGTAAAAATTTTTTTAAACACACCTACTAACAACTCCTATTTAACTTTAAGGCTCTGGCCAAGCTCCCCATGCCTCAGCCAGTGGGAGGTGAATTGTCCCTGATACCCATCGAGCAACTAATACAAATCGAGGACATCAAGCCTTCACTCAAACCTACAACGGCTTCGGGAACGACAGGACCGACATCTTCGAGTCAAGCCGGATCCTCTATGTACCACCACCAGCATCAATATCCGCCACAGCAGCAGCAGCAGTATCAGTATCCGCCTTCACATGCACATCCGAACACGGATAATTAAGCTTATAACACACTACGATTTCGCGCACTTTGTAAATAGTTTTCGACACACCCCCTCCCCCATTCAGTCGCAACTCGACTTTTTCGAAGTTACTGATGATCATAGGTATATGAGCAAATTTGCTGAATGTGTGTCTTGTCCAGAGTTGGAAGCAACTAATTTATTACATTTTAGAATAGCAGTAGGCGAATTAAGTTACTCAATTGACAAGTGTTGAATGTTTTTTGTTGGGTAATTATGTTCCAATTTGAGCCAGTTTTGAATCGATAAAGTTTAAAATATCGTCTTTGAGAATCTAATAGACTTTGATATACAAAACAGCGTAATGAGAAGATTTCCGAGTAATCGGCAGTAGATGTTTTGCATCTGAAAATAACGCAACTAAAGAAATAGTCCTTAAGGCTAGTGCTCAGATCGATGGGAAGAAATAATTAAATTAAGGTATCAAAGGCAAAATATAAGGGATGACATTAACCGAACTCTAGCTTTTTTTCCCCTACAAACCACCAAACGAATGTATAATTCATGTACAATATGAATGTGAGCGCCAAAGCCCAACGAACATGCAATTACGATTAATTATTATTTAATAGGTTAAATTATGTTGAATAAATTGGTTGCAGATGTGCTTCTTAATGATCTTTCCACATATTGGGTTAATAGTAATAACCCAGTCGGACTTTAGGAATGTGGTAAAGGAATTCAGAATAGGTTTCCATGTGTAACAAAATGCATCCACAGGTAACTGAATCATATGCTGCTCCTTTCAATAGAGAATTCTGTACTCTTTGCTCGGGGAGATATTTCTCTCTGAACAAATATAAAATGACAAAGGGGTTTTATAAGCAATTGACCGAATTTTGACAATAGAATTTTATGTGGTATCCAGCAACCACAAACTGACTTTTCCATAGGTAGTAAGGCAAATACCCCCTACCAATTTGGTAGGAAAGTTTTACCTTATTTGGGATAGAAAGTCTTACTGGGAAGAATTCTTTTTCTTAGATCTTTGTTTATTGTTTTTAGCAAAACAACATTTTTTAGAAGTATTACTTTTTTTTATAAAATTATTTTGTCAACAAACACAACTGACTGAGCAGCAAGAAGTTAACTTCCTCTGCTGACAAAAATGTGTCGATCTGAGTACTAATCTTTAACCGAAACACAGTTTAAAAGGAAAAGTTGTGAAACGAATTTTTGGTTAGCATATTAGAAGTTAATGTGTTTTTGGTAGTAATTGTTGTTTAGAGATTAGGCGAATAACTAATTTGTTGACAAATGTTGAAATAGTTACGATTTGTATTTACGTTGCCATTGAGTATACATAATATATTAATTACCTAATAAATTAAGCTCTCACAAGCAAAACAACGTAAGCCATCACACGATCAAAGACAACACTGTGAGAAAGTATCGTCCATTGTTCCTTCCATATACAAGGATAACGTCTTCGCACTCGCTTTTAGCTACGATAAATCAGTTCAAACAAAAACGAACATTTAGGAACTGCAGCTTAACCTCAACGAAGCAAAACAAATATTTTCAGTCGTTTTACTAAGTACTCGCTTGATCAACGAACTTCACCGTTTACACGTAAACATTGCTGCACCCAAACACTCACGAAAAGAATATTTGTAAATATATTTAAGATAATAATTGTAATTGAGAAGATGTACGCAAGGTACACTAACGTAATTATAAGTGTGCTCTTGTGAAAAACAAAAAAAAAAAGCCCAAAGTAAAGCAATTAATTACAAATTTAGAAGTATGCGTTGTAACTGATTGGAGGATGGGATTGAGAACTTGGCTGGGCCAACGAACGAAGTGTGGAATACTTTTGGGATAAGCTCAAATTATTCAGGCTACTCACTCTGATGACTAGTAAAGTTGGGTTAGTTGGGTTGGTTAGTAGTGGGACACACAAGAAATGAACTTAAATATTCTGTAAAAATAAATTTAATATATGTATGTATGTATTAATATTTAGGAGAAAGTCCTATCAACTTCAGCGGAGAAAAACTGGAGCCGGGAAAGCGGAGACAGCAAGAAATGGCGCTGTATACCTTTACGAATAGAAATGTAGAACGCTGATTAATCAATTAATCCATCCTGCTTTGTAATAATGCAATGGGAATTTCTGTGGCAACCATTTTTCTATTCTATATAATTTTTCATGACAGAAAATTCACGAGTAGGTGACAAGAAACAGATTTGCAGTATCCAAGGCTTTGTTTATTAAATTCAAGGAATGCATACAATTAGCTTAATGTTTGATTTAAATCTTAGTACACTTATAAATCTAGCTCAATGTAAACATTACCCTTTACCAAGACCTCAGCAATCAGAAGTACTATGTACGAGTATCAGATAAGCTCTCGCCCTAATTAAAAGGGTCAAGGATAATGGATTATTCAGGGTCAGCTGTGGAAATTTTCCAGAATTGATTGCACTTGTCACTTGCATCTGTCTGGTGGGTTAATCATTACGTTTAAATCAAACAGGACAGCTAGTCCACCACAGAACTCGATGGGTACAAGTGTTTTATTTTGTTGCTGTGCTTTTTTTGCAACAACATTTTTCATTTTGTTTTATAGCCAAGCTCAACGAATGCTGGACGCGGGTCAAGTCAACCCTCCAACTCCGACTCCGACTCCAACTCCAGCCGAAAGGGTCTCTCGCAACTCCACGTACAAATCTGTTACCTCAGACCCCATGCCTTGTTCATCGCCATCAACACTTGTCATTGTTGCAGGTGAGCTGAGCTGCCTGTAACTGATTTGAGTTGACTGATAAAATGACTGGGCTGAGTAGTCGTTGGTCATTTGCCAGCTTAACAAACGCACATCTCACGTACGGCTAATTAACGCGCGCTTTAATGCCTCGCTCCCGTAATCCCCAGCCCTCTCAGCCCACTCCATACCGTTGCTCCCTGGATGACTGCCTGTCACCCTCCTTTGTCCCGAAGGCACGAGTCGCCTTACGGATGCATCACGTCTGTGTGAGTCTGTGCTATTATTCAGTTAAATTTTCGCCAGCACCGTAGGTCTACATAGTCGGTGTGAGTGTTGCTCACATGGAACAGGATCAGATTTAAACTAACTATAAGACAACGAAATAATTATAAATATTTTTTTGATAATAAGCATTTTCTAAGGTTTGTCAATTGCTAGTTTTTAAATGCTTACTGGTTCCCTATTAACATATCTTGTAAGTATTGAATAATTAACCTCTCAGACAACCAGTGGAAGGAGATGATATTCCTAGGACACCCTCTAAGCTCTATCTTTATGCTTTTTGGGTGGCTCCAACAATACTTTAACTCGTTCTGAGATCCTTGAATGTTTTTAAAAACAGTTAAACTTAAAATTGGCGTCAAAGAGCCAGCAAAAATGGTTCCACATCGCTCCCCCGAGACCGCAAAAGCAAATCATGTGTGTTGGCGACGTACATGAAAATAATTTGTTGCCAAATTCTGGCTCATTCCTACAACGTGGGGTTTTTTTTTAGAGTAGATATATTTTTTACTAGGCTATATAAACCTAAATTTATAAACAGCAATATCACAACTATATCCTATAACCTACCTACCATACCCTATATATATATACATATATGTACCATATACGCTTAGTTAATGTACGGATACATAAACTTTTTATGCATTAAAGATGACCGATGTCAGTCAAATAAGCGAAAGCAAGGATTAAACATTTGAAATGTATTGCAGTTTACTAAAGAATGCCAAAAGTCGAGACACAAATAAACGAAAAAAATATCAATCAAAATGTCCAGCTTGGGCATAAACAAAAGCCATGCAAAAAGGTGACATCAAAATAGTGGTTTCACGACGAACCGAGAAAAGCGCTACATACGCTGCCGTGTAGGAAACCATAACGAGCTTTGGCTGAGTACTTGGCTCACCGGAGATCGCGAAGGTTGGCCAGATGATGGTGATGACGACGACGATAGCATATACTGATGGAAACAGACAACGCTGTATGAGCGATATTACTGTAAGATAATGAGCAGCAACAGGCAAAACTAACAACTTTTGGGGCGGTGTCTGGGACACAGGTTGGTGAAATCTCCCGGAGTCTGTGTCTCCAGCGTGTGCACCTGACCCGAAAATGTTTCACATTGCGCGAGTTACAGTTAAACGCCATTTTTCCATTGAATTTCGGGTGTTACCTTTTTGAAGATCTCTGGCTCCGACGAGAAAGCGAGTCTGCGAGAGACTGTGGAGCTGGGGTCCCATCCAGTAGCCACCAATTTGTCTGTCCGAAATGGTTGGATGGGCCATTAATATGGGCAGCGATGGGGAAGGGAACTGGGGGAGGACGAGGACTGGGATGCCCATGCCCTCGAAAATAAAATGAAACGACAGATACGGCCACGCCTCGAGGGCGCAACGGTAAATGGCCCCCAAGACAGTGTTTCGGTATTTGCGTTTTTGGGTTTTGTGACTTTTCAGTTTAGTCAGCGGGGCGAGTTGCGAGTTTCGAGTTGCGAGTGGCGGGTCTGACCCATGGTTTATTCACCTGTGGCCATAGCCACTGAGAGCTTAAATTAAAATTAAAATTGTTATAACATTTTGTTGGTGTTGACGCCGCTGCTGTTTATCTTAATGAAACTTTTTAAATCACTTTTAAGAGCTTCGCTCGGTTTTTGTCGGTCGGAGCTATAAAAGCATACGCTGTATATAGCACATATAGAGTCCAGACCTTCTCGGATCTCTTTGATTTAAATGCATTTAATTTTGAGGCATGTGAAAATTAATTACATTTAATTAGCCCGGGCCCCATCCCGTACCGTTCCGAGTCGTTTCATTCCATTCCCTCGGACACGAGCTGCCGTTGCTGTTCGCTTTTAATTGTTTGATAATTTCAATTTTCGTTTATCCGATACACAGGCCAGCCACCAGGCAAAGAGCAAACTAATAAAAATCTTTTAAGTCATGCCCAGGCAGTAGGTCCGGCTTTATGGGGTGCCCTTCTCGAAAAAAGAGTAGAACGATCCTAAGGTTGCACCGGGAAGGTCACACGATACTTTAATTTAATTTCAAACGAATTGTACTTGGATATCGGCTTTTCTCAGGTAACCAAATTAAACGGAAGCAATGTTTTATTTTCGTAGTGCTTTGCAAGTATTGAAAGCCACCTTAACTCTTATTTTAATTTGTATTTGATTCAATTGGGGGTAACCCCCCAGAGTGTTTGACCTCGTAATCAAATTTAATGAAATCTGCTTTCATAAGAACATAACAAATAGTCAGTTGAGTTTAAATGATTCACTTTAATAGAGTAGTTAACATTATTTTGAGACTGACTGTTTATGAGGCTCGAACTTTGAAAGGTCTCGAATTGATTTCCAATGCGTACGGTCTTGAAGAGTTTGGTTTTGGGAGTTGCACCAATTTATAAATAATATATATACATATATTAATATATAGTAATAAAACTACAATGGGATTACTTAAAAGTTAATTTTTCCTTTTATCCTTTATGTCCTAGAAATTAAACTTCATTTTCAAGATTTTTATATAATATATCTTTCTTTCTTATGTCATACAATATACAAAGCATATTAAATTGTAATATACGTTCTTAAGATTATTTCGGCTTCGACATTGATTGACCGATCAAAAGTTATAATTTTATTTACAAAGGTTTATTAAAAATAGTTTTATTTAGGAATTATGGTTTTAATAATGTTAAAATAGTTCCGTATGCTAATTTTAATAAATATGAAATCACTATTCCCAAGCCATATACATATATATTTTTTACAAACACTTTTAATTATAATTTTCTAAAAATCTCCTTACTCTATAATATTTTACCTAGAGAAAGAAAAATAAATTGTATATTAAATAATATAAAAAATATAATGTAAAAAATATACATACTTCATATTTTCAACAATATCCTAGGAACATTAGAACGTACTTCACTCTTCTGACACCTCTCATTTGCCATAAGAAGCAATATTCCATTATAAATGTGATATGTGCTATGTGTCGCACTAAAATATGGCCCCTGGGGTTAATGTCTAGCACTTGGCGCGAATCATTTTTACCACTGCCAAATGGCAATTACTTTTTGTTCTCGAACACTTCAAATGGAACTTGTTTGACTCAAAAAGCCGGCAAGAACCAAACTGAATAAAAAACACGAGGAATGCTTTCATATGCAATTAAAGTAAATTTAATTAAACTGCGAACGGCGAGTAGTGGAGAGCGAGTGCAAGTTAAGACCTGCTGCTGCCACCTAGATCCGCGAGATCTCTCATCTAGTGACAATTTATGGCACAGTTTGGCATTCGTATAACCAAAACGTGGTCAGAGCCGGGATCGCTGGCGCGCCGAGATCTCTTCATTGCGGCACGCTGAAAACTGTCAACAATTTTGATGAAAATAATTGGCGAGCAGCTGTGGGCGACGACGACGGGCCCCAATTACGGGACTGGGGGCGATAAAATGCGTACGTGTTCATAAATATTGTCAATTAGCGAGGGCTTCGGCTCAGCTGAGCAGCAGAAGATCGGGCAGAACCGAAGGAGCCAGGGCTAATTGCAACTGTAACCGCAACAGCAGCCTGCCTGGAGGAAACAAGTTACGCAACAGTCATCAATGGGGATTGAGTTACATTTACGATCGGTCGGTCGATCAGCCGATCAGGCGATCAGCCGGGGATGCCTCCTAGCGGCGGCTGGCTTGATTGATCAAACGTTGACAATATGGCACTTACGGGTGCAATCAAAACGAGGATGGATTGCTTGGATGATGCGCCCGCAATATGGGAACTCTCCCAGGCAGGCCCATGTCCGCGATCATTATTTTATAAAGCGTGCTAACTGCATAGCAAAGCGTTGCCATTGACCATTGCCTGGATGCCGCTTGATTAGCTCTGCTCCCGACATTGCCGGGGGCGCCCTGGGATTGATGAGTGCCTCTGGTCACGAGCGATTGCAGATTGCACATTCCTCCCTCCGGGCATTTTTTGGCTTTGCCAGTTAATCCTTCAGTTAATTAAATTAATTAAATGCTGCAAGTGCTGCTTTGGGATTTAAATGGTTGTAGAAAAAGCAAGGAGCCAGTCAGCGAGTTATTGAGACGGTTGCCTCGTAAATTGCCTCATCGCTTTTTATTGGTTACAGAGAAAAACTAATACAAGTTACACAGGACAGTGTGAAAACTGTGACTTGTTTTGTCATTAAAAATATGCGAATAAAAAGATTTTTTTAAGGTACTCTTTCTTTTACAAAACTTATTTTGTTTGCCGTTATACAGTATTCTGAATAAAAAATAATATTTAGAACCTTAATTAATTAATTAATTAAATAATCAAGATCCCAAGGACAGGTACTTGCTGTTTCCATTATTTTTCCAAGATATATTTATATTAATAACGATATAATACACCGAACTTTGTGTAATAATTTTACAGATTCTTTATAAAAATTATAGTTGCCTAACATTTATAAAATTAAAACCGAAATTCTAAATTCATATACATATCTCGCAGTGGATGGAAATGTAAATAAAGAAATTAAAGCACATTTTCGATTTTTAAGATTTTTTTATCCATTATTCTCACCTAAAAAAATCAATAATAAAAATATAAGTTGTTGATGCCTCTACTGATGGCATGATTTGCTTTTGTAATCTCTTCTCCTCGTCGTCAAATTTAACATGAGCGAATGCATAACGAAATTGCTAACTTAAATAAATGAAAAGTTGTATATTAAAAAATAATTGTTTTCCTGGATAAGGCTTTTCAAGCATATTATGTTTTGACTCTTCTCCTGACCTACTTCTTAGTTAGCATCTGAAATCAGACATTCTTGTTTTCCAACCAAGAAAGTGTCGGCCATAAATGCACTTCGCATTGACAAGAGCTTTAGTTCCGGCTACTCAGGCGGCAAAAACGTATTAAATAACTAAGTCAAATAACAGAACCATAAAAACACTCCAGTCAAGATGCGAGGCTGGGTGTTAATCAATTATACGTCACTGGAAATTCGAAACCCGATAGCCTGGCCCAAAAGGCACAAAAATGGGTTGTGATCGAGCGGCCACAATGGCTAGCTTTGTCCACAAACAGACCATGCCCAGTGTCTTGTCCGCAGAAACGGTAGCTTCTCGATCAAATGAAATATTGCTACACAATATTCGTATATTTTCCTTTTGTTTTCAGCTCGTTTTTATTGGGATGCTAATGAAAACGACGATTGCATTGTCGCCCAAGAGGGGCTGTAAAACACGAATAACTCAGTTTCAGACTCGTGACATTTGTAAAATATTTTAGCGGCCCAATAAACCCAATTTCACAGCTACTAGTGCGATCACGCCCGATCACTTTCGAGCCATCGGCATAGATCCACGGGTCTGTGTGTGTTCGAAATGATAATTGCCGTCTAATTGCGCCAAAGGCTCCAAGATCGAAGACCGCCGTGGGACAGAAGCTGGCTTTATGTCGGCTTCGCATTTTTTTGAGCCAGGCGCCGTTGGTAGATGGTGAAAATGTAAGCGTTACCTGGTTACATGTGGCGAGGGCTGACATATAGACAGACAGACTGGCAGCGAGCTCTGGTCCTCCGGATGTGAAGTCGTGAGGATGTTGACGTTTAACTGTATCGCTAATTGGACGATTTTAGTTTTTTTTTTGCTCCCCTCGTGCCAATCCGCCTCCCAAACATTGTGACAAATGACAACCAGCAATGAGACATTGACGTCCGGCAGGCAGAAGTTGACTTCCTGCAGCGGCTAGCTAAAAAAGAAGCCCAGCTCAACGGTTCAATTGGAATGTAGGTCACATTAAACCGCGCTAATTAATGTCAAAACGCTTTAAACTCCTCACCAATGCCGTTTTATTTAATTAAAATTCTTCATTAAATATAATTTCTTGAAATAAATAGCGGTAGGTTTGTCACGGATTTCAGTAACTTGGAAGGAGATGATACAAATTTTAAAATTGAAGTTTATATTGAAAAGAAAATAAATTATTGTATTGTAACGTAAAATATGTATTGTAAATATATTGCATTTAATAGTGTCAACATTTTACAAGAAATATGATTTTTTATATAACTATCAAACATAATATCGTTTTGTAGAACTTATATTGCAACATTAAAATATCCAATTATATAAAGGGTGTTTTTTTAAGAGGTATAGAACTTTAAATTGCATTAAAACAACCATGAATAATGCGATTGACATGAATTTTATTTATCCGAAAGATAATCTTGTGGAGTTACATTTTAAATGTGATTTCTGGCATATGACCGTCACGGGTTGGCTCGGATGTAGTCCAATCTGAAAGTCAAATTTTCGATGACTTTTTCCAACATTTGTGGCCGTATATCGGCAAAAACGTGCATCATGTCAAATGTTAATATAAATATAAGTATAAATAGTTAAATAAAAATATTTAAAAATTATTTTAATAAAATGAATAGATTAAATAGTTTCCTTTTTGTTTTAGGTTTCAGATTATCTTGTTTAATAATTCACCATTTTCTTTTAGTCGACCCACAACCAAAAATAAAAAGGAACTTACTTTTGCAAGGCGGCTCATTATATTATATGTAGGCTCAAACGTACCCCAAAACAACTTTACCTAATAATCACTTTCCTTTATTAAAGGTGTCCTCTAGCCTCTGTTGAGCTTCCATAAGATTGACGTGAAAATGCTTGAAGCTTACCTTAAAACAATGATAGAAATGCTGGCCAGATGCCTTGGACGGATTCGAGAGTCACTTTTGTTCAGGTTGGCTCACTAAATACATACCTTCGTCTGGGGTCTATAAACTATAGTTATCCAGCACCTGCTGTCATCAGTCTGGTTCATTACACAAAATCTCGGCTTCTGGGTAAAACATTTTTTAATAAATATTATAAAATGGGAGTTGTCTGCTGCAGAAGGGGGACAAACCAACATACAACAAAAATCGTTTACCAGAAAAACAATTAAACAAAAAACAAAGTGAAAAAACTAGGCAAAGGAACGCCGTTAAAGACCCTAAAAAATGTCAACAGTTTTTTTTTCGCCGCTCTCCAGCTTGGAAGCTGCGCCCGGGCGGTGAGTTGCCTCTGATCCAGCCGGACCCAAAGCCGCCCCATGAACCACGCATCCATGGGCTACACGAACCGAAACTGAGCTGGAATGGGACACGGGCTCACCCCCTCGGTTGGCGATCCAGGCCTGTCATAAAACAATTAAGTTTAATTTTGTCACCGTGCCCCAGGCCCAGGCCCCAAGTAGCACCCATATCCCAGTCTCTTTGGCAATTAACGCATGCTTCATAGTTATTGTCGCTGTTTACTTGGGTAATTGGGCACCTGTTGCCTGTGACGACAGTGGAGGGACCACAGCCAGTCAGTCCCCCTGAGGAGTGGACTGGGATGCTGCATCGTTTTTCATCAGAAATCGCTGGATTACGACTACATTTTCCTGTTAGTGGTGTAAATTTTCATTCATTATTTTCCTGTACATACTCACCTTTCTATTACAAAATTATAGATCTCTTCTTATTAAAATATCACAACAAAATATTTATTTTATTTTTAAAATTTAATGTGTAAGCAATCTATTCTTAGGATGCCTTGATTTAGTTGTCGTTTCCTGTTAGCTTGACATATCTTTTATTGTTAATTTAGTGGTTGGAGGAAACTATCTAAAAATATCTCAGACATTTTCGAGTTTTTATGATCCTTTTCACTTGGGAGTGTGTGTGTGTTTTTTATTATTTTTTGATAATAATTATGGTCATTTGTGATAATTGTGGACTATTGTGTTATGTCTTGTAGAAGTCGGTGTTTTAGTGCCCCCTTCTTGGTTTGTCTCGAAGCGCACTTTAGTAATAATTGTCATTAAGATAATTAGTGTACTGGTATGTGGCTTGGCTGCCGGCCGTTGGAAGATTTTTTAGTTTATTAAATGAAAAGCTATGGCGAAACACGGAGGCAGCCATAATCCATGGATTTACGATGCCAGATAAGACACCGTTTAGTCCCAGAAAAGTGAAAATCATTTTCCCAAAAAGGTCGTTAAGGCTGGCCACCAACCATGTGTGTGCTCACCTAGAGATCGTAAAAATTTGAAGGGAGAAAATATTTAGTGAATGAAAGTATTTGTCTTTAATTGTGTGAAAATTTAAGGTGATTATGAAAAAGACCGTGGCGTTAAAGTCCAGCTTCCCAGACCCGGCTCGATCCGATTTATTCCGAGAATGGCCAAAATGGTGACAACAATGAAAAGGCCTGGCCCAGAATGACAACTTCCTGATGAATGGCCATCTGAATGCCATAAATCGCCTTTAAAATGCTCGTTCCTTTTATCGCGCCACCCAAATAGTTTCCACAAAGAACTCTCATAATTAAATTATGCAAATTTCGCACTCTCCGTTCGGCGGCATCATCAAAGCCTGGCAATAAAGCACAAAACCAAGCCAAGTCTAGTTAGTTTTCGTGTTTCTGGGCGTTTCCTTTTGAGGAATGAGACGCCCAGAGAGACTTGTTAACCTGTCACATCGTTAAAGATTTGATTGATTTTGCTCAGGAAGCCAAAAACATCTGGGCAGTCGCCACAAGATCTTAATGAGTGAATAATGTAGCGCATTTAAATGTGTGGCGGGAACACTGAAGTCTGACGCGAAAAAGTATTTCGTAGGTTTTTAGAGCCAGCACTGTGAAAAATATTTATTAACTTAATTAAGTATTTTTATTTTAAATTTATATTTTATAGATTATTTTTTAAAACCGACCTAATAATTGACCAAAACTATACGATTCGATAATATCAATTACATACTATAGAGTGTCTCAGAATTCAGACCTGAGAATATTATTGTAGCTTTTTTTAACCTTGAGCTTGTATTATTATTTTATAATTATTTACGATTTTTAAGCTATTTGCAATATAATGCTTACAAAAATTACATATAGTAATTAAAAATATGGCTTTAAACTATTTTAAGGATCTACAAACCTACAAAAATTATAATCACAAGAATACAGTTTAATAAAACATTTCTTTAATCAGCATTTTGCTTTCTCTAATGCCTATTTTATTGTTATAATTTATTTATATCTATTTTATTTTACATTTGTATCGTTTTTCAACCTATTTCTGCCAGTCTATCTACACATGCACCAACTTTAGGTAATCGCTCATTTTCTAGCACACAATCAGCGGCAACCCCACAACAAACCAGTTTGCGTTGGCGACAACTTTGCATTCCCCTTGACGGAAAAAAAGATTTCTTCCAACTCTTCGTAGATTTATGACAATTCTCCACACAATTTCTCAATAAGCAGATCATCATGCGTTCTTGCTCGCACACTTAGTCTCCCCGATCTCGATCCCTCTATCTCCTTCGCTCATTAGCTCACATCTGAGGCGATTCCAATGAAATGTGTTTTCGAATAAAATGGTCCATGCGATGCGATCGAATTTAAATTGAAAAATTTGATTTTAATTCTTGCATTTGAAATGTGTTTTCATTAACATAATTAACGCCGAATTAAATGTTTAGTATCTGTCGCCCTCTCTCGCTGTCCCCCGTGGCATGTTTTCGGTTAAGCTGTTGTAAGAATAAATAAATTACATTTTACAGCGAAGAAAGTTCCCTTAGAGGCTCTAAGGGACGCGACACGTTGACAGCCATTCGTCAGTCCATTAAATTTGTGTGTGTTTTTGTGGTGCGTATTTTTTGTTTTTAGGATGCATTAAAAGTCAAACGATCTCGGGCGTGTTTTTGTTTCTTCACTTTCGTGGGTCTCTCGATTTGGGGGGTCCGTGGGGGATCGAAGACGCTTCGGGACGCCGAGAGGTCTCCCCCCTTGATTTATGCTTGTGGCTCATTTATATTGAAATTTGATATATTTAAGCACACGCGGTTCATTTTGCAAAAGCCGCCGGCTCCACTTCGTTTTTTATATTCGAATTAATTGAAATGATTGTGATCTACAACATCGTCGACTCACAGAATTCACATACATATATAGCCACTTTGAATCGGTATATGTATATCGCCATGAGTATCGCTTTGTCTCCTTTGTCTTTGGTCTCGTTTCCATCCATATAAATTATATCTCCGGCAGACAATAGTACAACACCTCCTAAACGCTCTTGATAGATGGCCAGAGGCCTCTTCAAGTTACAGTTTTAAAGCCTTGGCCTGACAAACCCATAAATGTGTTTGTGGGGCGTGCAGATCGTGGTAGGCTTGGGGTTGTAGGCGTTTATATAAGATTTGCATAAAGTTTTGGTCACTTTCTTCTATTTTAAGGTTTTGCTGGGGAAACATACATACATATGTAGTTTAAAATACATTTTAGGGTTGAAAGCAAGCCGACTATTTTACCTTAAAAGTTTTTTTGTATTTTTTTTAAGATTATTACATTTGGAAATAAGAATATAAATAAACAAAAAAACGTAAGATTAGAAACGACAGTTCGTATTGTAAGGAATTTAAATTAAAATTAAAATTTTAAAAAATTTGGACTTTCAGTGCTATTTCATCCCTAAAAACAGAACTAAGTACGAAAAAAATTGTATTCGTAAACATTGATACATTAAAAAGTAAACTAAACTTTATTTCATTATTCTTTTTTAATAGCAATTTTATAAACACCAGGCATGTGATAGTTCGATTAGTTTTCCAGTTCTTGTTTTACAATTATACTAATATTTTTTGGGATTATTACAAAATTATTGAAAAATAATTATTTTCTTGCCTAGCAAATTTAAATTTATGTGATGATTTTTTAACTTTTTCCACTTATCATACAAAGCTGTAGAGATATGTATACTTTTTAATCTTATTAAATAAATGTCAAGGAATGCTAATGTTTTAGTTTGATAGTTTAATAGTTAGTTTAAGTTCGTTTAGTTTAAAAGTTTGACTTAATAAAAAGCTGGGAAGAATCATTGCATACTTTTGGGTACTCTATTTCCTTCTTTGTCCTGTTTACTAAAACTAGCATTGATTATAATATTTACAAATGTACCTTTTCTGGAATATCCGGTTGTTTTATGTGTCAAAATTATTTGAATTTCAAAATTTGTCTCAGAAAATATAAAACTGTAAGCCGTCTGAAAACTGAAAACCGTATTCGTACATACATATGTAACTAAGTTAAGGGGTTATATACCTTTTTTTTTTTTCAAAAAATCGAAAATTTTTTTTTGCTGAATCCTAAAGTACAATTCATAAAGAACATTTTCCCAAATTTTCATAAAGATCCGAACAATAGTTCCATAGGAAAACAGTTTTTTGTGCCGCGGTTGTCACACAAAACACACTCAACCTCGAACTTTAAATGCGATTATCTCGAAATCGTTTTTATAAAAAAGTGCCTTTGCGGTGACTACGATTCCGCAAGAACCATTTGATCGATCTGCTTAATTTTTTTTTTAAATTGTTCTTAATGAATGTGCGCAGTTCGTGAACGATCGACTTTTCAAGAAAAAAATTTTTGTTTTTAAGATCAGAATTTTTGAATACAATTTTTAGAGCAAAAAAAGGCATTTTTTTAAAAAAATCGTTACTGTTTACAGAAAAAACGAGATATTCCAAAAAGGAATCGTTCACGAACAAGATACAACTGTATACTAATGAAATTTTTTCTGTTTTTTGATTTTTGTTGACCTCCTGACCTTCAATCGTAGTCACCGCGACCCTCTAAAAAAAAAAATGGTTTTGGTAGAATCGCCATAACTCCGTTATTTATTTATATTTTTTCAAGACCAATAGCTTCCTTTTTTCTTCAAAAGATGTACAATCAATATATATTAACATTTTTGTAATAAAATTACTGCTACATATTTAAAAAAAAATCCAAAGTTTGCTCAATTTTTCCGCTAAAAAAGGTATATAACCCCTTAAATGAAATATTTTATTAGTCAGAATGAATTATTATTAGTTTATTTTTATTATTTTGTATTACTTTATTTTAAGACAAATATTACCCTGATGTGTGCTGTAACAAACAAAAACCTTTAAAAAATAAAAATGTACGAAATGTATTTTATAAATTGTGATCTAAAGATAAGTACATAGTACTTTTGAGACTCAGTTCTTATAATCCTATTGATTTTGTTTAACAAAAAAAAAAAACAATAATCGAAAAAGTTGCATTTATGATCATTTCCCGATATTTACATGTATACATTTATCCGTTACCCTAACAAGTTTGAATGCAAAAATCATGGGCCAAAGCACATTTGTCAAGCTACACAAAACGAGGTACACATTAAAGTACGCAGAACCAGGAGAGGCAAAAACAAAGGTCCGGCGAACAAAGCAGTTAAAACAAACCTGAGGGCAGATCAGACCATCCCGTGGGGACCGGAGGAGAGGCCATCACAGGGCAAGTTGATCACCCGCTGACAGAAAATCACTTGGCAACGCGGCTGATCATTAACCGATAACACATGACATTAAAGGGGTTCACAAAGAAGAGGTTTTAAACGCACACAAAATAAGATAAATACCGACCACCCCAATGAGGAGGAACCCACCGAGTCCGACAGAAACGAGCAAACGAGCGGAAAATTAATAGTGTGAACACATGAGGGGATAGGAGGAGCTGGGGAGATGGGGAAGCTGGGGGAGCCGCGGGAGCGGGAGCATAAGGATGAGCGAGCAGCAAGGTAGATCTGGGCATCTGAGATAAGTATCAGCTTACATTGGAGCCGGGTCGCAGAACGACGACGGACGGTAGTAGGGAGTTGGAAATTTGTCAAAATGTCAACGGGTGAAACAGTTTTGGAACAGTTGAGCCGGCGACTGGATATGCGGTGAGATTCGATGGGATGCCCTGGTTCGGGACTGGGGCTGAGGCTGGGGGACCTCTCGTGGAGCAGCCACGTAGCTTTTGTAAAACAAACCATTAGCAGCTAATAAACATTAGTCATGCGACAAAGCAAAGTTTCTGCGTCTGTCTGGAGGGGGGAGGCCCGAGATCTTACGGTCTCGATGATTTAGTGAGAGTAATTAAAACTTAAGTTTCCTTCGCTTCGCATATGTAAATGATCTCGCGGAATTCCACGAAAACCCAACCGAACCGAAAAACGAAATACGAAAACGAATAAAAGAGTTTTTCAGCTAAGGTTAAACAAGTTTTGGTGTTTGCTCCTCTCCACCGGATCCATATATCCACATATATCCACATATAATTATAATGAATCGCCTGTTTAATTGAAATTTATGCAGATCGTGGGTAACCGAAGCGACCAGCGCGTGTTGACAGTCAGAGTGCTATCAATTATTAGTCCGAGGACCTATGGTATACTTTAAGATCTGGCCACCGTTACACCTCGGTTAACTGACCATCCTGATAGTATCGTTTTGTAAATGATCGCCTACAAATTGTGTACAAGATTATGGAAGCTGGCACATTAGAAACTCGATTCGTAAAATGGCAATTACGAGTGGAATCCACATCCTTGTGAGTCACATCATCCCCAAGTTGCCGGATCATGTAGCTGTAAATGTATACCACTTAATTTTGCCTTTCTGGCACTTTCCTGTCCTGATTTCTGGCCGTGTGTCACCACCGGCTTAGCTTTGGAGTCCTCTGTCTGCACTGCCTGGTTATTTATTAGCTTTTCATCCTATCACAAATCACCTGAAGCATTTTGTTCGGTACATTTTAATGGTGGCTACTGATTCTGTGCAAGTGTAAGAAAATCGACTTGGTCTGAAGCCTTTATTTATTTACAAGGAGGATGTGTGTATGGCCTACGTTGTCCAAATGCAGCGGTGTTTACTTAAGCAGAAGATTTTGGGTTTTTTTTATAGAACGTACACCCTTTTTTAGATTTCATGAAGGCTTTTAATAACCTAACCGATTTAAAAACATTAAGGTCTCAGCGCGGCCAAAATCATAGATCATAGATTTACTTTATACTTAATTGTAATCCAATTCGATCTGCGATTTTTTTTTTCATAATTACTACCACTACTTTACTGTTGTTTAGAAACTAAACGAAACTGTTCTACCCATAAATTGACTTTTTATGAGATGCAAAAATTTATATTTTGGCATGTATTTTGTTTAAACCATCGAACAGTTCCGCCAGTCACGTCAAGTCTAAGGATAGAGGTATGCATTTTAGTAGTTTTTAAATATTATTAAAATTATATTATACAGTTTGAAAAATATTTTGATTTTAATTTATTAAACTGTATTTATTTTGTATGCCTAATTGGAAATAAGCTCATTCTTTATTATTATTATAATAACTTTGTTATCGCTTTTAAGGTTTGGAATTTAATACTTTTATTAAATGATTCCTATATGAGCAATTCCTGGATTAATCAATAAACTTCAAGGTGTCAAAATAATTAATTGTTTAATTGGTTCTTAGATTCGATTAAATCTCTTGTTTTTTTGAAATAAATTTCTTGTTAATGTTATAGTTATAATTGAATATTTTTCCCAATAAAAAATACACTATTGGTCATAAACTCCTTAGCTCTTTTAAAACAAAACCCTTTCCTTAGAATTGTAGGAGTTCCGTTCCCTTTAACTTTATTACTTTATTACTTAATATTTACCCAAGATACCCTGTAATTAAAGGAAAATACAAGTAACTAAAAATACATACTATATTGTTCAGCAAAAGATGCACTGTCACCTTTAAATATGGTCGCTGCGCATGCGCATAACCGTAAGATTCACACATGCCTGGGAAAGAGACGAGGATGTGCGGATGGGAATGCGAATGTGGATGGTGAATGTGAATGTGTTTGGGGAACAAGGGAAATACATTTTAAAAATTTAACGATGCGCACATTTTATTATCGCAATTAATTACAAAAACAACGCGGCCGAAATGAAATCTTAGTCACTTTATCTGAGCACAAGGAGAGAAAAGCTGAGAAAGATGGGAATGAGCGGGACAGGGCAAACGTTGGAGTGGCAGCGAGATCCGAGCGATCTGAGGGCTGCGATAAGCTTTATGATAGATGAGACTAGTAAAATGCTACTACCAAATGGTTCTCGGCTCGGCGATCGCTGCTCCTGTCGTAATTGGAGGCGCGACAGTTTGTCTCAGCAGTCAAACCCGGTTAATGGGAGAGCGCCGCGCCGGAGAGCGACGAGTGCAGGAAACCTGTTTCTCGACCAATTAAATTCGAGTGAGAGAGATCGAGCCAGGCTTTAGGCCTGGCCAAGAGATGTCGACGGCTGCTGCGGGCCATCAGGCCAAGACATTTCGAGTTTCGACGCGCACCGCGACAGTTCCCGCTCCGAAGCGTCTGCGTCAAGTCTGAGTTTCGGTTTCCTCGGCGGCCTACGTACGATTGATTCTTCCCCGATCCGAGGAGTGTAGAATGGGTTTTAAGCACGCCATGCTGCAGCGCAGTTACGAGCTGTCGCCCTCCCCGGCGCGCACACCACCCATGCCAGCCAATGTTACCACCAGAACCACCCACGAGGCAGCTCCTCCGGCGGCGGCAGCTATGCCGCCCGTTCAAGTCACCGACTTTAGCATCAGCCGGATACTGGGCAAGGAGCGAAAAAGTGTCCAAGATGGAAGCACCAACATCCTCGATCTCTCCAAGAGCAGCAGCCACATCAGCAGCAGAGGCAGTGACCTAAGGACATCGCAACCAGGAGGACTACCCCCCGCAGGGCCGGTGTTGTCCTCACCCTACGGCTGCTACTCCATGTTGCCTCCGGATCTGGTGGCCATGGCCAATGCCACCCAGTTCTATGCCAAGTTCTTCCCGCACCTGTTGCCCGCCTATGCGGCGGCAGCCGCAGCTGCAGGACTCAGCACTCCACCCACTTCGCCATATCAGCAACCTCTCCCGCAGCAGCATCCGCCCCAGCTCCAGCACCAACAGAAGCGCTACTTTGCGCCCTATGTAATTAATAGTCAGCATCAGCAGCAGCAGCAGATCCGTGCCAAAGGCACTACCTGCACCCGTCTGGACTGCCAAGAGTGCCTGGATTACTACCAACGACTGCAGGCAGGCTACAAACAATCCACACCCCTGATATCGCCGGCTGCCTCATCTGTGAGCAGTTCCAGCGGCATCCTTCGGCCAGCCAGGGAACTGGCCATGACTGCCGCCGGAGGATCCGTCACCAGTAACATTTCCCTGAGCTCCGTCACCAATCTGAATCTGAATCTGAACATGGCTCAGACAGCAGCTGCGTCCACTGTCGTCAGCAGCACAGGACCGATCGGTGGCTACAACACATCTGCCGCCGAGGAGATCAGCTACAAGTGCAGGATATGCGAAAAGGTCTTTGGATGCTCCGAAACGTTGCAGGTGAGCATTGGGTAAACTTAAAAGAATTACCTTGCCAAAGAAAGGATTAGGATTTATTTGATTATTAGTATTATTATTTGCTGATCGTATAAAGTAAAAAATTAAACCATTTCCCAAAGAAATACAATTTGGAGAAAACTTTCCTTCCTCTAGGGGTATAGGAATTCAACCATTATGGTCTAGATCCCTATCCATATAACAGTTACTTAAAAATATTTAAAATGAAAAAGCTACACGATTTTAAACTACTCTTGCTTAAATTAGAATTAAATAATTATTTATCATAGTGAAATATAGCAAGCACTCTAAAGGTTTTATAAAGGATATCAGATATTTACCATGTATAATAATGTAAGTTATGCAGTTCATTTCTTCTTGAAATAATGTAGAAAAATATCGAATCGCCAAGTTTAAAAAGCAGAAGTAAATCGAAAAATATATCTATTCGACTAAATATCACAGAACGATCAAATTTTTTTTAATTAAAAAAAAAGTAGAATAAAAATAAAACCTACGGGAAATCCTTCTTTTTTTGCTTAGCATGCTAAATATTCATTTAACTAAGGAAATAAATAAACTATCCATATAAAAAGCTTATAAATAGTTAACCTTTTACAATAAATCCACAAACAAATTATAATATAGAGTAGATTCATATAATTTTCTTAATTCTTTCAAAAAATATTATATAAGATAAACTGAAAGATATTAAACATGAAGCAAACGACCTTACATATAAATTGATTATAAAAACTTACTTCTTAAAATAATTTAAATTAATCAAATCAAAGAAAGCGTTTTACAACAAATTCAAAATAGAAAATAAAACTTTTAAATACGTTTACTTGTTTTAAAAGCATTATAAATTAGCTAGCTGCTTTTTCACCGATTATTTCTGATACAAATATTTCACATCAGTTAAATATTTATTATTTCGTTAACCAAGTCGATTCGAAACATCAAGCTACATGTATTCCAAAAAAACATATTTAACCTTTCTTACGGCCATATATAAAATTAAATATCGGTTTTCCAATTGTCCAAGTGAATTCTCCAGATCTTCAGTAAACTGGTTTTTCCACCAAATTAAAGGGGCGGAGCTTAGGCGATGGAGAAACTAGGGGCGGAGCCTCGAAGTGAGCGAGAAACAGAGAAGAGAGCTGGGAAGAATTGAGTGCCTTATGCAAATATCAGCAACCGTAGCGGGTATCTCAAAATGGAGTCTTCCGAAAACAGAGACGAGAACTGGTTTTACGCATGGGTGCAGGGCGTTGCTACCAGATCCGTTAGAGAGAGAGAGGGTCTTAACGGAGCCACACAAAATGGCCACAAAGAGTAGTATCAGTTTCAGCCCGAAATTAAAAGGCAGTTTACAGTTTATTAATTTAAGAAACTACTTTGTAGTAAATATGGTTAACTTAACGTGTTATTAGTACACCTAAGTTTTGGCTTTTTTAACTGAGTGATTACCAAGCTAATCAATACATATTTTATGTCCCTTGTTTAGGCCCACGAAAAGACGCACAAATCACCGCGTTACGAATGCTCGGATTGCGGAAAGGGCTTCTCCCAGTTGCGAAACTACAAATACCACCTGTCCGTGCAC
The DNA here is from genome assembly GCA_018151655.1 of Drosophila bocqueti. Lineage (NCBI taxonomy): Eukaryota > Metazoa > Arthropoda > Insecta > Diptera > Drosophilidae > Drosophila > Drosophila bocqueti. Next base: position 267,177 of record JAECXF010000151.1, on the reverse strand, counting down.
CGCGGCACCAAGGAGTTTGCCGCCGAGTGTCCCGAGTGCGGCAAGACCTTCAACGATAAGGGCTACCTCAGTAGCCACATGAAGATCCACCGGAACCGTAAGGAGTACGAGTGCCCGTACTGCCCGAAGTCGTTCAACCAACGGGTGGCCTTCAACATGCACGTACGCATCCACACAGGCGTTAAGCCGCACAAGTGCTCCGAGTGCGGAAAGAGGTTTTCCCGGAAGATGCTCCTCAAGCAGCACATGCGCACCCACAGCGGTGAGAAGCCCTACCAGTGCTCCGTGTGCGGAAAGTCCTTCGCCGACCGCAGCAACATGACGCTGCACCATCGCCTGCACTCTGGGATCAAGCCATTCAGCTGTCCCCTGTGTCCCAAGGCCTTCACCAAGAAACACCACCTTAAGACACACCTCAACTACCACACTGGCTGCAAGCCGTACGTCTGCCCGCATCCCAACTGCAACCAGGCCTTCACGCAGTCCAGCAACATGCGCACCCACGCCAAGAAGTGCCAGTATCGTCCTCTGGAGGGAGCAGCCTCCGCTTCCCTTCCTGCGGCGTCGGTAAAGTCTTCCCAACAACTGCAAATGCCGATGCCGGCCACTTTGGCCGTTGCCATGGCGACTTCTCCGGCGTTCGCGATGCCAATGCCACCACCACCTGGACCACAGCCGCCGGCTCAGCAAACCCTGCTTAGCAATTTGAGGACATTCTGAAGGTCTAAAGCTTGAATTAGAATATATGGAGCATCGAAAGGTGCTGAATCTACCAAAATTGTAAAAATAATCTTAGTTTGTTGTTATTCATTTTAGATCTAATCTGCATTTACTCATAAGATTTAATTTAAAGTAAGTAAGTTCCGTGTCTTTATCTTTATTTAGTTATACGCTTTATTACTACCCTGTGACCGAAATGGTTCTACTTTGGAAAATAAAAATTAAAACGTTTGCCTTATATTTTTAAAGCCTGCAAATCATTTTTTATTGGGGACCAAAGTAAAAACAAAGAAAATAATAAAAAGAAAAAGTTCTTCCCAATCTAGTATACATATGATTTACTTTCATAAAAGTAAAGGCGTTGAAAAAGAACATTGTTTTGACTTCAACCAAAACAGTGTTTCATACATAATTTATCATCTGGTTTCAAAAAAAAAAGAAAGAAAAACACAGGTTTGTATTCTTACAAAAATAACTTCCAACTTTCAACTTAAACTACAAGTTTTACATGAAAATCCATTTCTTGTATATATTTCTAGATTCTTAATGATCTAAAGAAAACCTTCAAGGGCGTAAAGTTTCAATAATGGCTAACAGTACTACCGCAGATGTGAACGATTTTATGAATTCAATGAAGCTAAGAGAAAGTGCCGAGTCGTTTATGAAGCTTGAACGCTCCCCTCCCTATTCGCCATTCTATGGGGTCATGGGTGTTGTATTTTCCAGTGTATTCAGTTCGTTTGGAGCGGCATATGGCACTGCTGTTGCTGGGACCGGGATATCAGCCTCAGCCGTTGTGCGTCCAGAATTGATCATGAAGTCGATTATACCGGTGGTAATGGCGGGAATTATAGCCATCTATGGCCTTGTGGTTTCTGTACTGCTGTCGGGCGAGCTAGGACCTTCCACTCAATACTCGCTGCCTACGGGATATGTGCACATGGGGGCCGGACTCGCTACAGGACTCTGCGGTTTGGCTGCCGGTTATGCCGTGGGAGAGGTGGGCGACAGTGGGGTGCGACATATCTCTGAGCAGCCACGCCTCTTTATTGGAATGATCCTTATATTGATTTTCGCAGAAGTTTTGGGCCTTTACGGACTGATCATCGGTATATATTTGTATACTGTGAATATAAGGGCATAAATATGTACATATGTATGTAAGAACGGATTTGGGGTATTAAAATGTTCACAAGTTTTTAAAGGATACATCTTCGATCCCTTTAAGCATAGCGTGTCTGTTAATTTTATTTAATGGAGCCGAGTGCAATAAAAATAGGTTTCTAACTTGCCTTTAAACAGAATAATGAAATTTAAAACTAGTTTTTTATTTTAACGGTTGACGCTCAAACTTTTACTTTATAGACGCTTTTTAATTAAAAAATTTTTGATAATGATCACAATATCGAGTGTGCAGTTAAAATTTTACGGTGTCTTAAAATATTTTCTCTGCATAGAAAATTATTAAAAAGTATACCCAGAATGCTTTTAAACTTTTTCTGAACACCTCTAAAGCGAATTTGATTACAGAGTATTGCATTAAAAAATGCATTCCAAATGTATTTTTTTTGCTCAATTTAAGGGGGTTGACCCATGTGACGGTCGTTTATTGTTAATTTTCCCGAAGGGCCTTAAGACTTATGCTTTTCAATTTTGTACCAGTTATTAAGGAAAGTATGATGTATTTTTATAAATTTGGTTTAAGTTGAAATACTGCCAAATTTCGAGATACAGGGTGACCAAGTACTACACAAAATAAAAGGTACTTTCATGATAAACAAGATTCTTGCGAACTGCGAGGGCCAATTTAAAAAATTTAAGCAAGCATATTTTGAAAATATGTATGTATTATATATAAAGATATATATTTAACACAACTGGGAATTTGTTTTTTGAATTAATCACTTTAAGGACCTTAACTATCTCCCTAAACAAGATGATTTTATCTAAGGTGTACGAAATAAGTAAGTAGGACACCTAAACTAATGACTGTTGTGTCCACAAAAATCAATTCCTGGAATTTTTTTTTGAAATGGTCGATCGGGCTTAGTGTTAGGCATAGGCAAAGAGAATCGAAAAATACAGCGTGGTTTTCGTGTACGATCAAGTTTAGTAGTTGAAGTGACTTTGCGAACGAAATAAATAAGTGGGACAGATCACTTTTCATTAGTTTGCTTAAAGGTTCTGACTTCAAATTGAAAAACTTTATTCTGCATTTATTGCTAACGACGAAAATAAATAAAATTAAGTGAGTTTTATCGAGCAAATTATTTTTTTAGTTTTAATTGCCATTTTACTTTAGATATGTCGACTTTCACTCATTTAAGCGATACAGAGCGTGAAAGAATACTGGCACTTCGAGAAATGGGGATGTCAATACGCAAAATTGCAGAAAAATGTAGCAGAAGTAAGCGGACAATCGAAAACTTGATAAAAGACCCAGAAAATTATGGAAAGAAACCCCGATCTGGGCGCCCACCTTTAGTTGACGAACGGGACAAGCGCAGAATTAAATTTTTAGCAATTAATGAAAACATCAGCGCATCCCAAATTCGATTAAATTTGAGTCTTCCAGTCTCAACTCGACGAGTTCAACAAATTTTACAAAAATCCGATAATGTTTCGTACGAAAAAAAACTGCTTAAACCTGAACTACTGCCGAGACATAAAGTAGCCAGATTGCAATTTGCCAACAAATACAAATTTTGGGACGAAGAGTGGAAAAAAATTATATTTAGCGATGAGAAGAAGTTTAATTTAGATGGCCCTGATGGCTACCGGTACTATTATCGGGATACAAGGGCTCCCAAGAAAGTCCACGTCTCCAGAAATTTCCACGGAGGATCTCTTATGGTATGGGCTGCCTTTGGGTATACGGGAAAGTCTCCTATATGTTTCGTTACCCATAAAATGAATGCTCAAAACTACGTAGAGCTATTAGATACAGTTCTGGTTCAATTTGGAGAGGATCATTTTGGTGAAGAATGGACGTTTCAACAGGACAATGCACCTATCCACTGTGCAAAGCACACAAAGAGTTTTTTTTCATCGTCGCAAATCCCACTTTTGGAATGGCCAGCGCGCAGTCCGGACTTAAATCCGATAGAAAATCTATGGGGAATCCTTTCTCAAAAGGTTTATTCCAATGGAAGACAATTTGGAACTCTTAAGGAATTAAAAGATGCAATTAATCAAGAATGGGCAAAAATCGACACAAAAGTCCTTGAAAACCTTATAAACTCTATGCCAGGACGAGTTCTGAAGGTGTTAAATAACAAAGGATGCTCTATTTAAACGAGTTATAAACTTTTCCACTGTGAATTTGTTCCTTTTTTGCGTTATCTCATATTTAACCAGTTCTGTCCTACTTACTTATTTCGTTTGAAAACTTTTGTTTTATTTTTTATAATGTTTTCTAAAGTATTTTTTTTGTTCTCTCACTTGGATATTATTACTAATTTAATAAAGAATAAAAAGAAATTTGATTTTTTGAAATATGTTTAGCCGTTTTCTTTTTAAACAATAAAATGTAGTGTCCTACATACTTATTTCGGCCACCTTATGATCTTAAATATTGTATATTGGATATTGTGAATATGTAAAAATATTTTAATAATTCCAAATAATTTGTTATTATCCAGCACATACATACATCTAAACACAAAACGTGTTAATTGTTTTTATCATATGGAACACATTTAATCATATGAAAAAACTTCGACAATATCAGAAACTTTTCTTATAAACCAAATCTTTGGTGTTACAAGTGCAACTATAATTATTACATAAAATATGAAAAAAGCTATTTTTACGGCATAAGTCAGTTTCAAATATCAAAGGCTTTCCCCAGTTTAAATATGCTTGGTCTTGCCAGATATAAGTTAAATATTACTTCAGGCTGTTTGGGTAGTCGTCTGGTGAACAATCTTAGGTCATAAAAATAAAAAACCTAAAAAAATATGTAAAATATACAACAAATTATTGAAGGTAAAAAAATGCGACAAAAATATCTAAAATAACGCAAATTTGTTCTTGGAAAATGACTATAATTCCCGATAGTCGCTAGACTACAATTTATTTCGTCGTGAGGGCTAGCGCTCCCGCCAAATCTAGCGGGAAAAAGGCTTAATTGGCATTTTGTTTTAGAGGTGCAGAAACATCGAAGTTTTAAAAAAAATGTTTAATATTTTTTAAATTAGTGAAAATCACTTTTATTTTTGAATTAAATATTTAAAAAAATGTTAAAAATGTATTCTTTCATGAACTTAAAAACTAATAAATAAACTTACAAATGGAACTTAATAAACTTAAAAAACTAATAAATGTTCTTAAAATCGGAACTTCATAAACTTAAAATACTTATAAATGAGATAAAGCAAGATATTAAGCATTATTCAAACATTTATGATTTTTGTTAATAAACAGAAGTTTATCAACAATGTCCTGCGGTCAGAAACTATTTGCCCAACTTTGCTGAACGCTCTTTCTGACTCGCAGCCACCAATCGAATGTTTTATTTCTGCAAAAGAATAACTTTAAAAATATAATTCAAAAACATAAAATATCTGCTCGTTTACTTACCTCTTATTTGCTTGTTTTTTTGATAGTGACGACACAGAAACATCGATGGTCAAAAAAAACATCGATGTTTTAGACAATTCGAAAAACATCGATGCATCGATGTTTTCATCGATGTTTCTGCACGTCTATTTTGTTTCCACTGCCCCGGTCACACTGTCAATTGGCGATTTTTTGTTAGTAATTATTAATTTTACGCGAACGGAAAATATAAAAAGGAAGAGCCAAAAGCATTGGGAGAACTCGAGGAGTCAAAGGAGGCGACGCCTAAACTGCTGGGCATCAGCCGGCAGCCGAAACCGATTTTGAAAAGCTTTCAATCCGGCCAATTTCATCACAAATCACAATTTCATCACTGCACACGTGTCTGAAGCTTTGGTTTTCCACTCCTATATCAAGTCCAGGCGATTTCCGGACTGCAGTCTGGAACGCCCGTCTGATATCGAGACACCGGGAAGGCTTACAGTGATTCAAGACAGGCTGAGCACGTCAAAGAGCCGAACGCAGGAGGAGGAGAAGGAGGAGGTGCTGCACGGAAGTGGCGGCGGTGGCAATAGCACCATGGACGAGTATTGGCAGCAGTTGACCAACGGTGGCGTTCGCGGAGGAGCAGCCACCAACGGCCATGGTCACGAGGCAGCGGCGCAAGCAGCGGGAAACAGCGCCAGCGGAGCAACTGCAAGCGGCAACAGCAACAACAACTATGTGAACTTTAATCAGTTCATTCAACAGCACAACCTGGGCGGAGGATCATCGCCCACTCCCAGCGCCGGAACAATGCAGCACCCACTGAGCAGCGGCAATAACACGAACTACAACATCGGCGGCGGTGGAGGAGCCTTCGGCCTGAATCCGCCAGTGGCTTCGATGGGGAGTTCCAACAGCTTTGGGCATGTGAGTGTGTAGCAAATCGGATTAATACAAATTGTTATTTAAGGGTTACGTCTTATTGGATCAAGATAGTTATATCGTTATAATCCTGTTTTTTTTCCTCCCCCAGCTATATTCACAGCCCATGTTTCCATCGTACCAAAATGGCGATGGCACCGCCTCCTTTAGTAACAACTATGATGACACCTTTTCGAATTTGTATACACCGTTCGGCAACAACCCCTTCGACTTCAGCTCTTCCAAGCTGCAGGCGTCAGCCCCCGAATTTGTGCCCAATCTGGCCAAGCTGAGTCTAAACGAGGTGCCGGCGGAGGCGGCGACGACGCCCAACGGGAACAGGAACATCACTGCCAGCCAAGAAACTGCCATTAGTGTAACGGGAACAAGGGCGCCACAGCCGGGGAGAAGCGGTGGTTCAGGAGGAGGAGATCCTCACCACCTTCGCCTCTCCGCCAACAATTACGAAAGAGATCGCGGGGACAGAGACTCGCGACCGGGAAGCACCAGGCAGCAGCGTCGCTCTGACTACCGCGACGACCGCGAGGATCGATACGAGCGAAACGATCGCAAGAAGCCCCAGAAGCAGCAGCGCTACGACAATCATAGAAGCAACAAACGAAGAGACGATTGGAATCGCAACAGGGACCGCATCAACGGCTTTCCCCGGGCCGCCGACGAGCTGGACACGAGCAACGAGAGTGCTCAGCCGTCGCCCGAAAAGCAGCAAACGACGCAACAGCATCAGCAGATCTCTCCGCGCAGAACTGTGCCGCCTCCACCGGCGGCGGATAACGAGAAGCTATCGCAGCGGGAGAAACTCATACGCGATATCGACCAGCGGCGACTGGAGTGCCTCGTGTGCGTGGAGGCCATCAAGGCGCACCAGCCGACGTGGTCCTGCCAGAACTGCTACCACGTTCTCCACCTCAAGTGCACTATTACCTGGGCGAGCAGCTCCAAGTCTGATGTCGGCTGGCGGTGTCCCGCCTGTCAGAATGTCCTCCAGGAGCTGCCGCGCGAGTATCTCTGCTTTTGCGGCAAACTAAAGAACCCGCCGGTGTCCCGTACGGAGCTGGCCCACAGCTGCGGTGAGGTCTGTTGCCGGATCGAGGGCTGCAGCCATGCTTGCACGCTTCTGTGCCACCCGGGACCCTGCCCACCGTGCCAGGCCAATGTAGTGCGCAGCTGTGGCTGCGGCCGCAGCTCGAAGACCATGCAGTGCGCCATGAAAGAAGATCTCCTCTGCGGCGAGATCTGTGACAAGGTGCTCAACTGTGCCGAGCATCGGTGCCTCGCTGAATGTCACGCGGGCAAGTGTGCTGCGTGTGCGGAGCAGGTGGAGCAGCACTGTCACTGCGGCAAGCAGGAGCGCCAGGTGCAGTGCACGCGCGAGAACCAGGACAAGCGGAGCTACTCGTGCAAGGAGAGTTGCGGGAAGCCCCTGCCCTGCGGGAACCACAAGTGCAAAGACTCCTGCCACGCGGGCAGCTGTAGGTGAGTACATCCACTCTGGTTGCCTCGTTCCTGCGTTTTCTAATATCCCATTCCCCTCCTCAGGCCTTGTAAGCTAAGTCCCGAACAGATAACCAGCTGTCCTTGCGGTAAGATGCCGGTGCCGGCTGCTCAGCGCTCGAGCTGCCTGGATCCCATACCAACTTGCGAGGGCATCTGTTCGAGAACCCTGCGCTGCGGCAAGCCAGCGCATCCCCATCAATGCGCCAGCAAGTGTCACCTGGGCCAGTGCCCGCCGTGTCCCAAGCAAACGGCTGTCAAGTGTCGCTGCGGCCACATGGATCAGATGATCAAGTGCCGGCAGTTGTCCACTCGGGCGGACGATGCCCGCTGCAAGCGACGCTGCACGAAGAAGCGCAGCTGCGGCAAGCACAAGTGCAACGCGGAGTGCTGCATCGACATCGACCATGCCTGCCCGCTGCCCTGCAACCGGACTCTGAGCTGCGGCAAGCACAAGTGCGATCAGCCCTGCCACCGAGGCAACTGTCCGCCGTGCTACCGCAGCAGCTTCGAGGAGCTCTACTGCGAGTGCGGGGCCGAAGTGATATATCCGCCGGTGCCGTGCGGCACCAAGAAGCCGCTCTGCAAGCGACCCTGCTCGCGATCGCATCCTTGCGAGCATCCGCCGCAGCACAACTGCCACTCTGCGGCCACCTGTCCGCCCTGCATGATCTTCACCACCAAGTTCTGCCACGGCGGTCACGAGCAGCGGAAGACTATTCCCTGCTCGCAGGCCAACTTCAGTTGTGGCCTGGCGTGCGGCAAGCCCCTGCCATGTGGCCGTCATAAGTGCATCAAGCCGTGTCACGAGGGCGCCTGCCAGAGCGCCGGCGAGGTGTGCCGTCAGAGCTGCACTAAGCCGCGGACGCTCTGCGGCCATAAGTGTGCCGCTCCCTGTCATGAAGGTGCCTGTCCCGAGACGCCGTGCAAGGAGCTGGTAGAGGTTCAGTGTGAGTGCGGCCACCGAAAGCAGAGTCGCAGCTGCCAGGAACTGGCCAGGGAGCACAGTCGAATTGCCACCGCCCAGCTGGCCTCCTCCATGGCGGAGATGTCGCGCGGAAACTACATGGAGCTGAGCGAAATTCTGGCCCCGGCTAAGACCAGCAAATCAAACCGAACGTAAGGGCTGCCCCGAGCTACAAACATTTATTTTATTTATTTTACATAATAATAATTTCAGCTTGGACTGCAACGACGAGTGCCGTCTGCTGGAGCGTAATCGCCGCCTGGCCTCTGCTCTGTCGTCGGGCAACCCGGACACGAAGCAAAAGTCGCTGACCAAGTACTCAGAGTTCGTCCGCGGCTTTGCCAAGCGGAATCCGGCATTGACCAAGAGCGTGTACGAGACGCTGAGCGATCTGGTGAAGCTGGCTAAGGAGAGCAAGCAGCGGTCGCGGAGCCATTCCTTCCCCACGATGAACCGCGAGAAGAGGCAATTGGTGCACGAGCTGTGCGAGATATTTGGCATTGAATCGGTCTCGTACGACAAGGAGCCCAATAGAAATGTGGTGGCCACGGCCCACAAGGAGAGGGTGAGTCGAAATAAAAATGTATTCCATAGTTATGTTTTAACTTTGGCATTTTCCGTCTTCTTTCAGTGCTGGTTGCCTGCCACGAGCATCATGGAGGTGCTGGCTCGTGAGTCTGGACAACGTCGAGTCCCTGTGCCCAGCAACAATGCATGGAGCTTAAAGAAATAGAGCAAATCTATTATAATATAAACGAAAATACTGTTGGATGGAGGAAGGGAGCCTAGAATGAAATATTAGTTGAGCCCAATACGGAGGCAAACCGAAAGGGAAAGCTCTTTGAGAGGACAATACACTTACACTAGCGAAGCCGATATTGCATGATTTGCCACCGTATATTTTGTAAATTATAACGAACGTTAGTTAAAATCTAGAATGCATAAACATGTTGAATATTGAATGGATACACAGAGGCAGACTTGTGGAGAAACTTGTTAACCAATTCTGTTTCATGATGAATTTACCGAAAATCAAAACCTTCTGAGCCCAAAAATTAATAAGAAAAAATGTATACCGGAGGGAAAAATAAATAAGAATACAGAGCAGAGGGAAAAGTAGCGTTTTATTATTTTTCCGGTAAGCGGAAGTATATCTACCTTTGCAGTCATGGCAGAAATATTACTGGTGGTTTAATTTTGCTAATTTTGATTCTGATCTGAGCCAATTGAGCCATGAAAATGAATAGATAATATTCTGCATCATTTGTTTTTTAAATATTTTTAATTAAATTCTCAGAAACAATAATTAATATAATCTCATAACAGTTATAAATATTTCCTATTGAAACTGTGCGATTTTTGTAGGGGTTTCCAGATGTAGACTTCAGGTAAAAACACGGATTAATATAGATCTCTAAGGCTTCCTAGGTCACTAGTTCAGTTCACTTGCTCCGGCGCAACGAGTGCTCCTGCTGGACGGTAGAGCAATTCTTAGCGTTGACTGCCATCGGTAAGCTGGCCTTACCGGGATTGAGAGGGGTCTTTCTCAACAAGGACGAGGTTTCTTCCTTCTTTTGTGGTCTTGGCCCTAGAGGCTCCGACGGTGGAATAACTTTGATGAACGCGCCAGAGAGCTCTGGCTTCTTGCCGCCGGACGGTTGCTGCTTGGGCTGGCGGAGCTGCTCCCAGTCCAGGGCCATGCTTTTATGGATGTCCTCCCCAAATGCCAGGAAGGGTGCATTTGCCTGGCTAACAAACACGCTCACCAGCTCCGTGATCTGTAGCTCAATCTTGGGCAGCTTGGCCGAGATGGCCTTCCGCTCCTTCTCCTCCTTGAGCAGCTGGCCCCCGCGATTGTTGAATCGATTCGGATCGTTCGCCTTGGCCACCAGTGCCACCATGCGCTCCCACAGCTCAGCCCGATGGGCGTAGAGCTCGAAAAGCGTCTTGTTGCTGCTGTAGAAGTCCTTAAGGCGATCCAACTCCACCTCGTGTAGTTCCAGGATATCTTCGCTCTCGCAATCGGTAAAGTAGCTGGTGAAGAGTTTGCGCTGGTGTGGGCCCGTCAGGGTGAGATCCCACCAAATCTTGATTTCGGCACGAACCTCTTCTATATAGGTCTTTAGGTTTTTACTACGGATTTCTTGGCATCGCTGCAGCTCCGCCAGAAGGACATCGTATGTGCCCTGTGTGTACGGCAAGGATTCCTGCACCCTCCGCTTGGCAATTTCGTCGGTGTCTGGGAGCCGTGTCCACAGTACTTTAATCTTCTGGCGCATGGCGTCGATGTGCTCGTGTAGCTCATGGACCATTTGGGCGTATTTCTTCTGCATGTGGCGTAGCTGCGACAAGACCTCGTGTTTGGGGGACTGATTTTCCTGGCACAGAAGATGCACCTCAGAGTTTGTAATCGGAAACAGGGCTAAAGTCTTCATGTTAGTCCGGATGCTGTCTCGCAGATGATCCATCTCTTTTAGGCGCTCCACTCGCTGGACGCGCAGCTGCTCGAGGTGATCCCGGAACGCGTCCATTTCCACCGGCAGTGGCAGAGGATCTTCCGGTAGGGAAAGCGGCACAACGTCTAGGTCCTCACAGAGCTGATTCTGCTGCCGCAACAGTTCACAGATCTCGGCGCGGCGGCTTGCCAGCTCCTCGCGCAGTTTCTCGATGCTCTTGTTCAACTCCAACTGCTTGATGACCAGGGGAACGCCCTCTGGCCCCTCGTGGATGTCCACCGTCTTGTGGAGCAGGCGAGTGAGGTCACTGACCTCTGCCCGCAGGCCGTCGATCTTGTCGAGGGTCTTCTGCTGCTTCTCCCGCGACTCGTTCAATAGATCAGTGTAGAAGGTCTGCACTTGGTCCCTCAGCCGGCTTAGAAACTCGTCGCAGGTCTTGGGCTCGAAGACGCGCAACCACATATCGTTCAGAAGGTTCACATGCTCGGCGGTCATCTCGAGGATGTCTTTTTTTACTGCGATGGAGCCGAGCGTATCCATAATTCTGTATTCTGTTTGCCAAATGGGTTGGGATTTTGAAAGAAAACAATTTGTGTTGGTCTACTTTTGAAGTAGAAACTCAAACTGAACTGACATTATACAAATAAACTAAACTAATCAAATATAAAAGAATGCGTTTGAATTTTACATAAAAATACTTTTTAAATTTGTATTATTATTTTTAAATACCGCCTAAGAGATAATCAATTACATTTTTACGGGCAATACGAAATAAATTTGATTTATTTTTTTTTATATAAAACCATTAATATTTTAAGTTATACAAATTACATTTATGGTTTGAAATGGTGTCAGTTATCCCATTGGCCATCAGAAGGTGGAGCTTTTGTCAGAAGACTTTCAATGCTGCCAGTCAACGAAAGAAATGTTGTCTTATAGCAATCGGTAACTGTCAGCCAATAAATGCAATTGAAAAGTTATTTTATATTTTTTATACGGATGGTTTTGGGATAAGGTGTTTAATGGCTAAATCTATATTACCAAAAATTATCTATTAGCCAAAAAATTTAAGAATAGGAGTATTCAGATCAATCTTTTTATTCTTTTTAAAGATACGCCCTGGATAAGGGATTACTAAAATTGTTGAAGAAAAGTACGGAGAAGACATTGAGATGTTCTTTCCAGCGGCTCCGTAAAAAATGCGAAACCGCATAAAAATAAAATAACAACATTTCTAGCCTTTCGCTTCACATTTTTAAAAGTTGTAATGAAAAAAATCCTTCAAACAAGTTGCGATAAATTTTATTTAAAGACCTGTCTTAAATTTCTTCAAGATCTGTTGAGTAAATTTTGACAACCGTCTTTAAAAGCACATTTGTAAGTAAAACGTTTTTACAGTTTTGCAAGCTAACTTCGGAGTGTTACCCGGATTGACTTGAAATTTAGCCTGTGTATTTTGAAATTGTGTTAAAATTATTATAAATAGATTTCTAAAGTGGCTAAGCCCACGTAACTCATTACACCAAAGTCACACTCACGCATCTTATTCTTAATATTGTGTTTGATTACATTTTAAAGGCTTGATGGGCGCGTTAAGTCGCTTTTAGATTTTATAGCCCTTCCCCTAATCATTGAATTATGGTCACAGGCGAATCCTTTTCGGATCGCTGTGATAAAGATTGTAAAAAAGATAAAACTTACAGGTCGATGCAGACAGCTTTCATCTTGTGTTGGTCGCATATTCTGTCTCGGTTTATATTTTTCAGCCAGACCCTGGCTTGCCTCGTAGTGCCCGACCCGGCTTGAAATAAAGAGAACTATTTAGGCTTAAAAATTTCGGAACTCAAAATATGGGCCAGTAGTCCCAGCCATTAGTTAATTAAAGCTGCTGGGGGTGGAAAACCACCTGAGAGCTGCCCAGGGGGGATGCCTTCCATCTGCTGGTCCGTAGTTGTGGAAACTAGAAAATACTTACATACTGCCTCCTAACACCGGCAACTGCCCCGCCGGCCCGTTGCCATCTCGTTTCGGGCTATGGGCACACGCTTCTAATTTGTTGCCATTGCCGTTGCCATTTTCACGAAAAACAATAAGCGGCGCCTAGGGAATAATGCCAAAATAAAGATGAAATGTTACGACAAGTCAAAGTGGGGGGGATTCCCAGGATGAGACGCACTCACGCACTCACCGGAGCCGAGGATGCCCCGGATTAAGGGGGTGTTAGGGGGCAGGGAGGCGGGTGTTAAGGCAAAAGGCAAGTCGTATGTATATGAATATAGACCTGACATAATGAGCAGCCTATAAGCGAAATGGCTGCCAACATCGTCGGAGGCCACTCCACTGCTCCGGCCGCTCAAGATGTGTGCGTAATTTGAATTTAGTCTGCCGGGGAGTTTATTAACAAATACAAAGAAATCCGTAAGATGCTGAAATGAGCGAGGGAAACAGAAAGAAAGAAAGAAAGCGGGCGGGCAGGCAATAAGTGGCGGCACCGGTGGGTGTGGGTTGGAACCATAATTCCAGGGAGATTAAATTGCGGTTGGCATCTTTAGGCTGGCTGTTGGTGTTGGGGGTGGCCCAAAAGGCCGCGAGATTGAAGGAAAAGAGTTCATTTTGGGTCAATTGTAAACCGTGGGTGTGAGTTGGAAACGTGAGTGGGATGTGCAGGAGTATTTTTATAAAATGTGTGTAATTTTAATTATGTGTTACAGCAAGCCAACAAAAAAATAACATAATGGAATGGCACAAGCGTGCATGTGAACGAATCATACTTGAGCTCTTCCACATTCCATTACGTTATTAATACAGCTATTTATTTTAAATTTAAATTTTAAACCAACAGAAAATTTAAATTATTTTCAAATTACTTTTTGTGGTCGAGGAGAAAGTGGCGTGGATTTAAATGCTTTTCACAGCTGGCCCTATTTGTTGTTGTTAAACTGCGGACTCAACCCAATGTGTTATCATTAGTTGTTAATTTGAGTTGCTATAATGCCAATTAAGTAATCATAGGAATTACGTTCGTGCGAAATATGAATGGCAATTTCATGGAAACCGATAAATGGAAAAAAAAAACGATTTAAGCTTTTATTGCAATTATTTGTAATAATATAATACTATATTAAAATATTATTATTATTTATTAAGAATATAACATCATAACAGGCGTTGCAGACAAATTTTAAATTATTATAATTTAAGTTAATTTTAAAACAGAAATATAAATATTGCAGCTTTGCTATTACATTCAAAAACTGTTATACATGTTAATAATAAAAAAAATACCCTTAATAAAAAAAATTTGCAATGTTCGTTAAAATCAAATATATACAGCTTTTAAAGTACAATAATAAAGGAGGATCTATGGAGCTTTATTTGAACAGTTATTTACATCATCATTTATTTATATTTATTTATATTGAGCTCCTATTCAAATTAGGGTTGAGCAAATTAGTTTACTTTGGTTGTAATGCATTTTACAAAAATAAATGCTGTCATTAAGATTGATTAATAGAGATTTTAAATATCGAAAAGTATAAAATTTGTTATTTTATTTTTCTTTTTTCCTTTATTTTTTATATATTTTTTTCAAATATTGTCTAAACTAAGATTTACCTCTTCTTTAACACATTTCCGATATATCGAACCGAATATAGACTTGTTCCAGATTAATTGAAATACATATCTTTTCCAAAATATAAATGCCAAAAAATAAAATTTTATTAGACTTTTGATTGATCGAGAATGTCTATCACTTAGTACTTATTCATAGTTCGTAGCTAATGCCATCCAAAAAAAACTTTCCCGTCACTTCAATAAATACAGGTATCAACTTTGGCATATTCCTTTACGGGGGATATGCACTGCAGGAGCAAAACAACTACAACAATTGTAACATGACAAACATTTGATGCTCATTTGTGACATTTATCCTGGGAGAACTTTCATACGTCCATATAACATATGCAGTAGCAAGTAATATGAAAGCTGTCCTTAAAATATTCATTAAGTCTGAGTGCAGTGGCTGAAATTATGCCTGCGTGTGGCTTCTCCCCTCGAGCCCTAACCGTGTCCTGCGTCCTGTGAGCACGTGACCCGACCGAAAAGAGGCGACCACAGAGACGCGAGTGCGAGGGGTGAGTGATGGGAATGGCGTGTAGGGAGAGGAGCGGAGACCCCAGCCCGTCGAGTTGCTTTCAATTTGCGCTTTTTGGCATTTTTAAAAATGCATTAAAGGAGCAGCCTCAGCCTCAGAGTCAGCCCAGCCCCATCAAGGAGCACAAATAACGTGCCCAAAAAGATCTGCAGACAGACACAAACACAGAAAGAATGCGAGAAGTTGCGATGAAAGCGCGAAAATTACTTCCTAAATAGCCGCCTGACTGCCTGCCAAGACTACTCAGGAATGGCTTCTGCAGCCAACAGGGACGAGGAGGCCTAGACGACGAGACTGGGCCGGGACGACCATGTTACTGGGCTCAATAAAGGAGACACAAGCGCACGCCGCACAACGGACGAAGTACAGATACGTTCAAAATCAACTTTAGACAACGGATCGAAAATTTGTTATTGCATTCGACAGATAATAGTTCAAAGGGTTGAATCCAAAAATTATTCAAATCGGTTTATTATTTTAGAAGTTACACGTGTTCAAAGTTGAACCCTTTCGGTTGCAAAACAAGCATGTCGTTTTAGAAAATTCGAATTTGCGGTCGATTTTTAGGTAAAATATGTAACCGACCGGCATGGTTATGGTCTCTATCGAAAGGGTCATCTAATCTCGGTAAAAATTAGAAAAAATAAACTCATAATATCTTTGCACGTGCAGGCATACCTGTTTTACCGAAGTACTAATTTCACCTATTTTTCAACTTTGATGGAATGTCAAAAATGTTATTACGCTTTATTATTGGTTTGGCGAATGAGGTGTTGTTCTTGAATATGTTCTTTATCACATTTAAAAAGATCGGCTGCCCCAATCTGCCCCCAAGGAATTCCAAGGCAAAAGATACTTCAACTCAGCGAAAAACGGGCGGCTCATACAAATTCTGCACAAGCACAGTCGCTGCGCAGTACGAAATGTATGGCGGGCATACATTTTCCTGTATTGGCGGCTTGTTTTCAATTCCTGACTTTGTAAGGACACTAATGATTTGAAATGAATTTATAATAAATAAATATTCTTCAAAAATATTAAATGATGTAAAATTGAATGATTATTTTGAACAACAAGTCATAAACAATAACAAATTGGTCAAAAAAAAAAAAAAAAAAAAATTGTTTTCTTTAAAATTTATTTATTTTGTTTTTAAAAAATTAAATATATACCATATTAGTATTTTAAGAAAAACAAATGAAAAGTATTGTTCGAAATTGGATAAAAATTGAAAAACTGATTCAAAAAACATTAATTTCAGTATTAAATCTACTATTAATCACACCATATAGTATGACCACCAATCGAAAGGTACTAAAACAACCTTCATTTAAAAAAAAATTAAAAATATCGGTTCAAGAGTTATGATTTTTGCAACCCAAAAATATCTTTCCGTCCATTGTGCGCCGAGGCACGAGCTCACACATAGGTAGGAGTGCGCCAAAGGCCTGGAGACAGGAAGGGGTCACAAGAGGGGTCGCCGGGGTCGAATTCAAATTGCAAATTCGCCGCAGATTTTTTATGCACTTTTCCCTAGCCAAAATTAAGGCAAGGGAACGTGGCGCTCCGGAACGAGTTCCAGACGGAGACGAAGACCAGGACGACGAACGAGGAACGGGGTCGGGAGGTCTAGGGCCAGGAGCCGGATCGGGACAAGTAAGAGGACGACATTGCTGACGTCTTGACAGCGAAATAAAAAAAGAAATAGACTGCAACAGGACTGGCAATGGAAAGCGGACAAGCGGGTGAGGGAAGGAGGCCCAACTGAATGCAAATATTATCGTATCTGTATGCAAAAGAGGGTAGCGGCGGAAAGGGGCGGTAATCACGGAGAGAAACTGCTCGGAAAACCAATAATATAAGGCCCTACCTGCATTGACGGAGCAGGGAACAAAATGGGTTAGTGGTACTGTCAGCGGCAGTAAGAGTTACGTAATGTCTTTAATTGTTTTACTTAAAATAGTATTATTGTAGTATTCCTCCCGCTTAAAATATTAAAGCTATAAAGTACTGTAAGGTCACACAGATTATAATATTTTAATTTATTTATTTAGTTAAAATACATTTAAATTGTAAATGGACAGTAATTACACTTATTCAGAGTAAAGAAAGCCACTTAAAAGGTACCTATTTTATAAGGTATTAATGTGTGCTGTATTAATATAAGGAATATTTTTCCTATATATACTTTTTTGTACAATATTAATTTAATTTATGCATTGGTAAAGTAAGAAAATGTTAAAATAAATCTAGAGATACATCTTATTTGATCATTTTCTCTGTGCAGGAGAATCATAGAGAAACGGGGAAAAACAGGTAACGCGTACCGCGACGATGCTCTCCTTTCTATGAGGCATTTTCTAAAGCGAAAGGTGACAAACTGCTCCAGCCACTTTGGGAGAGGTGGAGGAATGGCTCTCAAGAAGGAGAAGTATATCTGCTGCAAAGGCTACGAAGGATTTACCTCCCACCTCAACCGTGGCCCATCACTGTTCCACTTTAGACTCCCTTTTGCCGTCCAACTAAATGCATTTCGGTTTTTATTCATATTTTATTCAAATGTGGCATCCAAAATGGCACAAACACTGCGCAGTTATTTATGTAATTCGTTTTTCCCCTGCAGTCATCCTTGTCGCGCTAGAGATGCAGTGAGGAGTTTGGGAAATGAACCAAAAACGAGGTAAGTACAATTTTGGAGACAAAAATTGGAATTCGGTTTAATTAATTTTATTATTTGTAGGTTGATTTTACTCATCATTAGAGCTATAAATTCGATATGAAACTTTGGTAAACCAATGAGTTTAAGAATCCTAAATATATAAATTTAAAGAATTTTCACAGAAATCTTAATTACAAATATCAACAGTAAAAGTTGATTCTTTAAAAAGATCATGTAGATATAGATATCATGCGGATAGTACTCAAATATATTTAACAAACTTATAACCAGTTATTTAACATTTTTTACGAGTCTACTTGTATTTCTGGTAAAAACGATAGTTTTGTTTTATACCACATCCATGTGTAGTTTACCTACCTGGTGGACATTAATAATTTTAATTTAAATAATTGTCAGCTCTTACAACGATAGCAATGCATCTAAGTGTGTAAAAAGTGTGAGTTCAGAGCCACAGACTGTACTCAAAATAGCTGTTAACCTTAACTTAGGTATTTACGTATTTATTTCTTGATTATTTTAGCAGTGAGGCATGAATTTTAGAATTCTCATTGTTCGTGCCGAGGGACTGCTTATAAATAAATCCACGGGATACCAACTTGCCATGAATTGCATTTTCTCTCGGCTCATCTGCTTCCACCCGTATTCCAATGCCTCCCCAGGAAGCCTTCGCCTTTGCCTTTTCGCCATAAACTTGTCATCATTTTAATATTGGCAGCTTATAAAGCCCCGATAGATGCAAGGGACCGGGGTTCAGCAGAGCTGGCTCAGACCTCAGATTCGAACCGTGCAAGCTGGGGAGCGGAACGGGAGGCGGCCAAAGCCAAAGCCAATGTCAAGCCAAGTCAAGACAAGCCAACTCAGCACCGGATTATCTGCGACAGCAGCATGGAAAGCAGCGGCGGCGGGGTGGAAGGTCACAGGATGTGGCCCAACGACGGGTCTAGCTAGTTTGTGTGCTGCAAAAATTTACTGTAAAATACAATTTCCCGTTTTTATAGCTCATTTCCAACAACATTTGCTTAGCCACCGTCGTCGCCGGCGTCTATGGGAAAACAATTTTTATTGCATTTCGCTGGCAATGAGGAAAATGAACGTCGGGCGCGATAGGGATGGACGGGTGGCCTGTCGAACGGTGTGGGAGTAAGTAAATATTACTTCTTTTTTCTTCTTTGCTTCCTCCTCTTACCCTTTTTTTAAACACTTGGCATTAAGTGCAACAGCTGGGGCGGGAAGCGGTAGCCAGTCAGCCAACGTTTCCTGCGTTAGCTGTGCGCTCCAAGATTCAATTATAATGCAATAAAGCGCGAATCAGAGCTACAATAAAAATAACAAAAATGAACAGCAGTAGCAGGGGTACGGATGGACCCATTCTCGGCCAGATAGCGGGGATGCAGTGCGTATACTTACAGATACAGAGGACATGTGGATGTATATGTTGATATCGGGAGCCGTTCCAGTTAGGGAAAGAATTGTAGTTATTTCGTATTAATTGCTCCATTAAACTATCGTTAAAGGTATAAGGCTTACTGAATCAAAATGACCTACAACAATTATACAGGGTTTTAAAGTAAAGCTTCAAAAGCAAAAGGAAAAATTATAAATAAAACTTTGAGATGCAGAAAAAGCATGCTGCTTACCTGCCGCAGACTTTTTGATTGTTTTAGAATCATTATTATATTGTAATTAATATAAACATACATACCTTTAGTACCAGGTATCTCACAGTCGATCACCCTCATGTGTAGCCCTCTCACTTGTTTTAAAAATGTTTCTGGAACATCAGTATACTTCCTTGTTTGCACATTGTACATATGTTTCATCCTCCTGAAACATACATAAATATATTCGCTTTTGGTTCATAATTCTACATAAATTATTTTTATGCTGAAAGAATTTTTAATTTTGTATCTATCCTTGTACAGATTTTTCCATTCGAAACCTAATAAGACTTTAATGTGAACTTAATTAAAATCCCATAGGCTAGTTTTTGGAGGCGCAGTAAAGAGTAGGATATATAGTAAACGCAAAACAGAATGGGCAAATTGATAAAACGAAGACTTAAGCGATTTCTAGCTCCGGGAGGGAAAGGCCAGCGAATCGCTTTTCTGGAACGTGCCTGGAATAAGCAGCACGGAGTGGAGAGAGAGTAGACCCGGCAGGCAGGCAGGGACGATAACCTACCACGGCGGTAATCGACGGGCGTTGGATGGGGAGGGACAGCTAAGTGCTTAAGTGTTCTAATGTTGTTCCCGTTCTCCCCTTGTTTTTCCTGTCCCAACTGAAAGCCGTCTCCCTTTCCTCCACTTGAGTTGCAATTTGCAAGGCGCTGCGGGTCAGAGCTTTCCATATAATTTTCCTCTCCGAAAGAATCCCAGCCTCATTTTAATGTAATTATTATTGCTGTCTGGCGCTTATTATGAAATTATCAACTTGGTTCTACACGACCAACAACAAACTTTAAATAGGAAACCAAAACAAAATTAATGTAAATTTCCACCGAAAACAATCAAGTGGAGAAAGAATTTGTATTGGGGCCCGGGAAAATATATATGCCATGAAATTGACTTGGGGCACTTTAATTATCCAACATAAGAGGAACAAAGCCAACAAAATGCCAAGCAGCGACAACAACAATCCCAACAGAATTCAATTAAAACGGAATCCCCGGAAATTCCTTGTAGCCCCTCAAAATGGCGAAAAGCCATATTGTCAAAAAATAAAACAAAAAAGAGAGAAAAAGTTAAAATAAGGAAAGCCAAATTGTTCAACTCACGAAGGTGGCTGGCAAAACATGTGGCCAATAAATATTCCAAGGCCGGGCCTAAAAAAGAATCAACAAAGGGGCAGCGGTAAAAAGAGAAGAAAAATCTGCTCCCCGTAATCCCAACTTAAGTATGTAAATTGCCGCACGTTCATTTTTTGATTTTCCAGCATGAAATCAGTATAATCTATTTTTCCGACCGTCGCATCCCCCGTTCCCCTTGCACTGACCAGCCCGGAAAAGTCAACTCTGGCGCTGAGAACAAAATCAACTGGCCAACAGACTCATACACGGAAAGAAATACTTGTAAGAATGGAAAAATAAAAGGGAGTTCGAATTATTGAAGAAAAAAATGCATAATATATACAATGTTTTAGATATATATTTTAATTTCTAGGTAATATCAATTTATAAAAAATGCTGCAAAATTAGAGACGCGTTTAGTATATTAATTTTACCAACAAAATTTGTGCTTTATCCATAACTTTCAGCTATAGTCACCACTTGCAGTTTTAATTTACCCATTTCTCCGGGTGCAACTCCAATGTCCTTTGGTCCTGCTGTCCTGCCCAGGAGCGCTGATTAACGCACTCGAGCGCAATCTGCCTCGCCTCACTTTTATGTAAACACAAAACAGAAATATAAAGGCATGAAGCAAAAATAAAATAGAGCTCGTGGCTCTCCAACTGTCTGAGTCTCTTTTGGGCCTATCAAGATGCCAGCGTGAAAATGCTGCCGCTGGAAAAACTCTCTCTATCTCTTTCCCTGTCCGCCTCTATGTTTGTCTGCCGTTTCACATTAAAGGTAATTTTCATATTTCTGCAAATGGCATCCAGACTCAATCTCTCTCCGACTGTCTGTTTGTTCTGCTCCGTTCCTTTTCTGCGTTGGCACACGGCAATTCAATCATTTAAATTCAAAAATACACATAAATATATATAAATTATATGCATGTACATGGGTATAAAAGGAAGGGCGGCCGGAAGGTAGCAGGAATATAGGAATATATTGCCACACAAGCCAACGACCGCCGTTTGAGTGCGGAAAGTGAAATAGGTAGAATACATAGACCAGGTATAAAGAGCTTATCGGAGAGGTGATGAAATGGCTGATACTCTTGATATTCCCCATTCACCATCCACGGGTCCTTGAGAGTGTTCTGCTCACTTGGAAACAAAGGGGAAATTGTTGGTGTTTGAAGTGAACTTGACGGCTTAATGAGCCACGCACTATAGGTGTTCATATTTATGATCAAGTCATTTGATTAAAATATTAAAGGGTTGACTAAAGTTCTTAGGGTGTTTTGGTTGTTTTTAACCACTTAAAAGTTTCTTAATTAATTCTGGAATGCAAAAAAAATAAGGGTTATATAAGAGGGTTAAAATAAGAAAATATTTTCTGCACTTATTAAATTTGAAATATATATACACAATACAAATACAACAAATTGCAAAAACAACCTGATGCACTTGTGTTCTCACACAAGGTAACCAATTCTTACTTTTAAAGCAACATTTGCATGCAATTTTGAATATCTGAAGTTTACATTTAAAACCAACTTTGGAGTAATTAAAATATTTAGTAAAGAACCAAACAATTAACTGAAGAATATTTTTCCCTGAATTCGATTCGATCACATTTTAAAGTAGTTTCCATTTCACTATCCTGTGCTACCCATCTACCAGATTCATAAGAACTGAACAGAAAGGACGAAAAAATAAATAAATGTTTTTTAAGCTGAAGCAGCTCAACTGGCGCAGCAAAAAATATTTATTACTTTCGCCCCGACTGCATACAGCACTTGGGTGTGTGCATCTGTGTATCTAGTGGGAGATTGTTTGCCCTCAAGGTGAAAATATGCTAAGTAACAAATAAAAGCAGGATCTCTATCAGAGACGCCCACTTAGCCCCCGGCAAGCCTCCTCCTGCGTCCTGAGGGCTGCCACCCGCCATCCTGCGAATGTTGCAAACGAGTTTTTGGCTTTTTACATATTTTTGAGGTTTGGAAAACCAGCACGGCACACGAAAAGGAAGAAAGGACGTAAGGACGACGAGGCGAGAAAGATGGACGGCCAAAGGAAAAGCCGAGAGCAGAGCTTGTAAACAAATTAAGAGATTGCTTTTGGGCAGACGACCGTCAAAAGCATTGAGCTTGAAGGCCGAACAAATGGCCAGAACAGCTCTCGCCAGAGGAGGCGTTACAACTTGGCCAAAGATTTGAAAGGGGCGTTTCTAATCAAATCAGTTTGGCTGCATCCAATAAATTTTCCAGCTGCGAGTAAAAAACAGGCAAATGAAAGCACGTTGCGGTCGTCGAAACCACTTCCTATGCTTGGAAGTATTTATTTACAAGTTTCGTATATTTATTTCAAAGCGAAAGGAAATGTTAGTGACGCCGTAAGCACAGGTTCTTAACCTCATCCTGTAGTAATATTAGATTATTATTCACCCGTCGAATATAAGTTATAGTTATATTTAATTGATATCTCTCTTCCCCTATTATATCCAGCCACAGGACATATTTTGAGTGTAAAAACTATTCATAACACGGCTATGGGAAAATCTAATTAAATAAGACTCGACTTTCAGTTTCGGAGTTGAAAAGTTGAGCAAGCGGCGCCGCACGCAGAATAGTTTTCTAATTAACTGTGAACTATGCGAGGCGAACAGAGCAACTGAATGGAAAGCCGGCGAGGAAAACAATATAGTCCAGGTGGAAAGAAAGCGAAGTCGGGTGAGATAAACCGTGAAATCTCATGAATTAACTGAGCCAACTTTTGACTCAGCGCAGAGCGAGGCAGCGAAAGGAGCAGATAGCGCAGCGAAAACTATTTGAAAAGGAAAGACAATTGTAGCGCGTCCCCTCGGAGAGGGCTGAGGCGGTGGAGACGGTTTAGTCGGGTCGGAAAGCGAAACGTCGCCAGCAAACAAGTTTGAGTGCGGGGCTTCCACTCCATTGTTGCCGCCATTGTACCGGAAATGCCGCACAAATGAGAAGTGGAAGGAAGTTGACAAGCCAGCGGGTGCACCAGGAGAAGGGATGGAATGAAATGGTTGGCTGCGGAGCGGGCAGGGGGCAAAGGGTTTCGTCCTGCCAAGTGTGAAGGCAGTTGACTGCAGGGCAACTGCACCAGCCACGTGCAACCTGCAACCTGCAACCTGCAAACACCAACACCAGTACCATTGCAACACCAGTGTGCAACGTCAACGGCAACGTGCGAGGCGCCAACATGGAGCCCCCTACACATGACAGATCGGAGGATCCACTGCGGATGCGGGCTGTCTCGGGTTTAAGGCGCCGGCGTCACTGGGGTCACTCCTCTAATTAGCTCCAGTAATGGTGTGTCAACAGGGAAGGAGCGGGTGACAGCCGAGCCGAGCCAAGCCCAGCCAAGCAGCCGCCCCCACACAACAATCCCATATAAAGTAAGTCTACTGTTACAGCGCCACTGCTGCATCCGCAGCCGAAGGAAGTGGCAAGGACGAGCAGGACAAGCAGGCCTGGTCACGTGGGATAACTCGACAGCAGCAAAGGACCGAGGCAAGCGGTTAGCTGAGAGTGCAGCCAAGTTCTTAACCCATTTAAACCAGACAGGCAGAGGGACCGTAACAAAACGTTACATTTGCAAGGAGGTCCCTGGGTCCCTGGGTCCCTTCGCGTACTTCTCTTTCAATCATGGATGATTATTGGCTGAACGACAAGGAGAATATATATTTTTGGTTTTGTGTGACTTGTATAAACTATTAAATGGGAATAGCAATTGTATATGCGAGGGCGTACGAAAGACGTAACTTGATGACTCTCGAAGTTGCCTTCAGTTAGCTTCAACGACAGCAGAGTTTATTTTATTTCCTCGAGGTTTAAATACATGTTTTTGGTTCATGTCATTAATCGAAAACAAGCAGATATATCTTTTCATACATTTTCCATTCGAAACTCTCATCCTCAGCGTCGCAAAAGTTTTCCCCTAAATTATAAGCAATGCTCTGCCTAAATTATAACTTTTTCTTTGAAGCCAGCATTAAAACCCCTAAACACAAGCACTCTATCCAAAGAATCAAGTATTCTAGAAATTAGCCAAGCAAAATCGGTGCCAAGCATTCGACCTCATATAGCCCAATCTTGGTCCAATTTGAATTTGGCTGGCTCCTTATATTTTTTTTGGGTTTTGCCTGACACAAATAATTGGCGCATAATGAGCATAACTTAAAGCAAATTACGAGTTCAGAGCGTGGGCTTAGAACCCTAAGTGGGCGGAGTTGGCTGTGCCCTTGGGGGCAGTGGCCTGGTGGGCTGGATGGGCGCTTGGGCGGTGGGTTGGTACCCACTGGACTCGCGCACAATTCAAAGCAAACTTTAGAAAATATGTTCCGACGCCGGCTCCTGCAGCTCTGCGGTTTTCTTCTTATATTGCTTCTGCTCCTCTTTAGCAGCGGCAACGTTTTTCTTTAATTATTCAAAAGATAATTACACTAAAAATTTTTTGTCGCTAACTTGCTGCCAGAAGCCCGGGCTTCCAAGCTTCAACAGCAAATCTATGGACCGCTGTGCTATCTCCGCATTCGTTTGGGGAGGGTGCAGGAGCCAAGGCAGGGAAAACTTTGGCGTTTTTTAGGTTTGCGAATAAACTGGCTGCAGAAAATATTATTTTTATTTTGCTCCTCATAATTGCCAGCCAAGTAAACTGAACAAACGAAGCGAGCACCGGATGCCAGCGGAAAGTTAAAGGAAACACAGCCCACATACGGAAGACAAGCGGTTTGGCACATAAGAATATACCCCGCATGCAGGACCTGGCGCGGAGGCAGGACTCTCTGGCACATATGCCACCTCGCAGACGCAGGAAGGACGGTTGGCGTCGGGAGTAAACAAAGGGGGCAGATGAAAATCGTCCGCCTGGAAATGTGCCAGATCCACCCAATCTCTTTAAAAGTGTCTCGAGCGCATAGTTTTATTTTACAGCTCCAACATCCATTTGGGTTTAATTAATTAAATTTATTTAAAGTGATGCAATGCAACAAGCCGACCAGAAAGCGTATTGATTTTTGGAGCTACCTTAACAGAGGCAGTTTTCATAATAAATATTTTATGAGTAAATATTCATCAGAACAGCATTTACAGTTTCTTTAAAAATATTGGTTACTTTGAGATCGAAATTTAAATTTTAAACTATAAATGTGGATTATGTTCATATTTTGTACTTCATTTTATAGAAGGTGTGGTCGCACTTAATCTTACTTTATTTACAATTTTAAGATGAAAATGGGAGAAGTTTAGTCTGTAGCTTTTTACAACAAGATTTTAAGCTTTATTAAATTTTAGAACCATAATGCACTGTTAAAATGGGAAAGTCTACAAGAGCGAAACGTTAAGTAAAATTATCAGAAGAGAAAGACTATTAAAGCAGGTAAAATGAATTACAAATCAAAGAATGTAGGTATCTTTGAATTCTCGTTAAAATAAGACAGAAAGCTAACAAACAGTCAATACAAAAATGATAATTTTTTCAATTCTAAAGTGAATCATTGACTTAACTTGAACTTTGTGAAAAATATTTAATTTCTTTTATTAGTTTCTAAAACTGTTTGTTTTACTTTTGTTTTGATTTTTTGGTCACATTATTATTATTATTATTATATAGAGCTAATGAATAATAAAAATTAAGAGCCAGCATCAGTGAAAAAGCATGGCTGCAGAGGCCGATTTAATTTTTCTCTTAAAAAATAAACCTTCTCCTATAATTATATGTACATATATTTGCATATACATAAAAACATCTCAAGTTGCTTAAATTACTTGTCTTGCTCAAAGTAGGCTTAAATGGTAAACTGAAATTAACTCAAATATGTACATATTTCCGTTAGTTCTCTGCTTGCTTAAATATTTAAATCTTCCATCGATGTCATCGGGCACACACAGGCGAATGTTGAACACAGAGCTTTATGGCTATCCGCCGGTATAAACTGCGTCTATATATTGTATATTGACCCTTTCGATTTGGCCCACTCAATGTGCATTTAAGCATCTGGCCGAAACGACCGAGCTGGCGACCACAGACAGTTGGGTCTGAATGGTCGATGCAGGATGAAAAAGGTCGATAATTATCGAGACATATTTAATAATAACAAATAATAATAAGTGGCCCACACACGCCGCACGGCGTCCCCTATGTGGGCAGTATTTTACATACATATATTCTCGATATATTCATCTGCCTCAGTTCTTTTTGTAAATAAATTTGAAACGCGAATAATTGCCAGAAATTAACGTTACCGTACAATCAATATTTATAGTCTCCATAGAGGCATAAGCATTCACATACAAATACACGAGAGGTTTATGCGTGCCGTGTTTGCCGCTGTAATTTGCCTTGCGCTGCGTTGGCATTTTAATTTAAATTCAAGTTGGCAACTGCAAAAGTGCTCAATATTTTTTGCCCCTTTCGTTTGTTGATTTTGTCCATCAACATACAAAAATGGCACGCAAATTATGAACCGCAAATGTGCGTGCCAGTAAGGGCCACCCAGAGGGCGTGGCGCATTTGCATGTCCAACAGCTGACGAGGAGATGGAGACGGGCCGAGCCGAGTCCACTGCCGCGCAACGGCCACACATCTATTTTTAATGGACATATTTTCATATGCAATGCCATTTTTTCCGCCCTCCATTTTTATTTTCCATTGGACGCGAGAGAAACCATTGCGAAAAAAAGAAGATGGAATTTATTTACGCAAACATTGCGGAGCTTATCTATGGCCATGGCTGTATAATGGCAGGGAAATGGTCTCGGTTTGATGATTTTTTTATTGTTGCTCGTTTGGGTCGAGGTCACCAATCTCTGATCTCTGTCATATTTTTTGCCGTCGAATATTAATAATATCTGTAATATTATATGGAACCGTAATGCCAGGCTTAAATAAATGTTGTAGGTGTACAAATACCTGTGTTTTATTTGTAAGCAAAAATATAATATTATATAAGTATAATATATTTAAAAATTTCTGACACTCAATCTAAATTATTATTATACTGCCTATAGTTCATGTTAAAATATCACGACAACGTAATACTATACTACATAATTCTCTGCCAAGATGCTGTCTTAAGTTGTACGAAGATAAAAATAAAAACATAAAAGTATACGAATGGTTATAACAATATCATAACAATATTTGGCCTCAATAAAAGAGCTGTATACTTCAAATAATTAAAGTATAATTATATAAAAATTGTATACTTAGGAATACTTAAAAATCCTGTTAATATGAACCTATCTTTTGAGGTTATAAACGAACTTGATAAGCCATGGGCAAGTATTTTCTGTCCTTCTCCGCTCTTGAGTCACTGATTGCTTCACCTAATTTAGCCTAGTTAGTTTCAATCTCACAAATACGGAATTTATGCGTCCTCTAAGCGACAAGCTCAAATCTGAGCTCAACGGCAAACACAATCCACAAATGGAAGTTGAATCAAATTACTGCCTCACCTGGCTCAAACTTTGCCTGGCTTACTTTCCAACACTAATTGCTTTATACTTCAATGAACTTTATATGGTACAAATGTGTCCCACCCACCCCTCATGCTGCTGTTGCTGTTGCTGTTGCTGCTGCTGCTGCAATTTTATCTAAGGGCTGCGTCAACTTTTTGACCAGAAACTTCAACAACTTGGCAGTAACTCATCAACAGCAGCTGAAGAGCGAACCGAGGCGGCTCTGGGAACAGGAAAGGCAACAGAAACAGCAACTGCACTACCAAAACCAACCACACATGTCAGTTGTTGCCAGTTTGGTGCTGGTGCTGGTGGCAAGTGGCAAGTGGCAGACGCAACTGGTGGCCTTTGCGTGCCTATTTGCAGTTGCCAAGTGGCGAGTGGGCAAGTTTACATTAAATACAATAAATACCTGCCACAATTTATGCAACGTCAATGGGGTGGCAGGGCGCCGCTGCGATAATGCACCTGGCAAAGGCGATATACATATTTAATGGCGTCCGGAAGCAATTCAAACTGCATACAAGATTTCCCCAATCGCTTATAGATCGCATGGATTTAAACAAGAAGTGAATTTAGCTATAGTTCAGCACGGTCTGCATTAATTATAATGGAATCTAAATCGATGAAACGAGTTAAAATGGGTTTAAGTTGGTTCAAATCAGGATTAAAAGAATATGTAATTTAATTCATAGTAAGCCAGAGGTTGTTTGAAGCTAATAATTCTTGATAATGTTGTGGGGCTTTTAATTATTTATATACATTTATCAACCCGAAATTCGTCTTCTCTAAAAACTCGTTAATTCTTCAATTATTTAACCTTCAGACTTTACGAAAAACTTTGGTTTGGAATTCACATCGAATCCTCCTACAACCGAATCATATTTTTTATAGAGACGGGACCAAAAAACAGATTCGTTGCCTTCATAAATACCGACATTAAAAAAAGCAAAGACCGAAATTGAAAACGAACCTCGTATATATTAAGCACATTCAATATTCATAGAGTGCTTAACAACTTTACGCTTTGGCAAAGGAATCAACTGACATATCATAAACATGTTTCACACGTCCCAGCCAAAGCCCTCCGCCTCGTTCCGGCCCTTCGGCGGGCGGCATCAAGCCCAACCCATCATCGATGACTGTTTATCGATGATGTGCAAATTAAATTTTCCAGTGCAAGGGCGGAGGCAGGGGCGGTAGCGGCTTTGGCAATTGAAGAGGGCGTGGCACGGCTGTCTGTCCGGACTGGACATTGATGGAAGCGCTGCGCACGTGTCACAGACCGCAATCGAAAATATTTTTACACTTCAAAATTATGGGGAATGGCAGTGGACAAACAAACAAATAAATAAATAGAGCTAACGGAAAATTGCGGCTGCCATGGAAGGTGACGAGGGGGCGGAGAAGCGTCCATGAGTTGGCGAATTTCGTGCAAATTGTATAAATTCATAATGATATACTAGATGGGGACATACTGCACCAAAATCCTCAACAAATTGTTCGAAACGTAATGGGCAAATAACTTAACCAAATATAAACTGAAAAGCAACTTAGTTGGAAGACCAACCACATGGGGAGCTACAAAGCTAGAAAGGGCAAGGTAAGTGTTTGTTAAATGTTAGGAATGTTTATTTCCTTTTTTACCCAACTCTTATTGTTCTTGTTGTGGAGCTTTGTTTTTGATGTTGCAGCTCACTTTGACATACCCTAGGAATATCAATTGGAGTTGGTGGAACTCTGAAATAGTTTGTGGGACTTGGTAATTTATTAAAATCAAGTCCTTTTTTTGAGAAGTATCACTTGAAATAGTATTAGGTGCTATAAATACTGAGAATATATATTTTATTGTTAGTAAAATGAGCAATCAACAAATAATGTACAATTTTAAATTTATAAACGCATGGGTTTAGTGTCTTTTACTATAAAAGAACGTTTTGTTTTAAGGGGATCCAGCCTGCGCTTAAATACCCAAGCTTGAGGAAAAATGTAAAAAATTGAGGATTATTTTAAAATGCGGTTTAAGTTTTACATTTTAAAAAATGTCTCCTCTAAATATATCAAAAATTGGAATTGTTTATTACTTCTTTTGTCTTTTTTTGCTAAAAAGTTTACTAAATTGGTTTTAAAATGTGCTCTGCTTCGTTTTAAGGCATACTTTAAGATAATTTAATTTAAATTTCTGTTGATTTTTTAATTTTATTGAATTATTATTAAACAAGTTCGATTCCGGTTCCAAAATTTGTTTTTAACATTGTGACCGCTTTTAGATCGTTGAGAGGAAGTATAAAGAGTGACACCTAAATATATACCCGTACACAGATAGAAAAATTAATCCCAAATGGGCACGATTTCGGCCCAAGACCGGATATTCTTAATCTAAGTATGAACGCACTTAATATTTTTGTCATTTAATCCCGAAACGGGATTAATTCAAGCATTTTTAGGCTTATTTTGCCATTTTAGTCCCAAAACGGGATCGATTTAACCATTTAACCCCGAATTGTACTTAAAAATTTTAAGTAAAGATAGGATAGGGTTGATTTCAAGAATCTTTTCTATCTGTGTACCAACACGTTTCATTGTGTCTAATATATATTTGAATAATGGGTAAAGTGATTTATGGACTAATTTATAAAGGTAACCTTGAAGTACTAGAAAATTGTATAAATGAATTGAAAAATATGGTACATTGTATTTAGCTTGTATTTGCTTTTTAAAATAGGTTCAAAGAAAGTGCGACTTCTTTTTCTGCTCCCAAAAGAAAACACAAATAATATACAAGTTTTCGTAGTTTGAAAGATAAGGGCAAGCCGAAGTAATATATCTGATCTATTATCTGATCTATTAGAGAAATATTCAAACTTGATATCGGCAAGCTACATAGGTAACAGCTACATAAGTAATAAGTAATAGCAAATAGGATATTAACTTTATTCTAGTTACGGTTAAATGGATATTATTACTACAGAGCTTTACATTACTCGCAGTAGTAGAACCTACAGCATAGCCACACTTCGTGACATGCCGAGCCACATTACTACTCAGGCACATGGTCTGCCATTATATTGTTGACTGGCTTCCCCCAGTTTTTCCATGCGTAACTTTTGTGTGCCTAAGCCACGCTTAGGCATTGGCCTGTGCGTGCGGCAAGGCAGTATTAGCATTTACTCCTGGGCCTCAGTGTGTGGATGCTGGTGCGTTTGTTTGTGGCTGGCTTAATCCTTTCATTTTCATAACTCGTCATAGAATGTAAACAAGATTAAGTTAGTTTCTGGGCTGCTCAAGTGGCTTTCGTTGGCCCGGCCCAGCTAGGGTCTGGCCCTGGTTCTGCTTCTGGCCAGGACATAAGGATATGCAATATGCTGGGACCGGGACGGGCCACTGCGGCTGCCCACAACAAGTCCACCAAGTGACTGTTGCAATTGCTTCTGTAGCCCTTGCTCTTGTTGCTCTTGTTGTCCTTGCTGCTGTTGCTGTTGGTGCTGTTGGTGGCGCTGCCTTTCTACTAAGCTCGGTAAAAGTTTTCGTATTAAAAAGTTGGACGTAAGGATTTCACAAAAGCTTCCGCCGCATTATATTGAGAGCTGATTTTGAGGATGCCCCTTCCAAGTGCCCAGCCAACCAACCACTGGCCGAACTCCCGCATCCGGCCATAGGGCCAACCATCAGACTTGCAACGCCTTCGTCTTAGCCTTGGATTTCTCGTCTGATTGCCCAAAGTGACATTGCAGTTGTTGTTGTTTTCGTTGTGTACATAGTTGGCAGCACTAATAGTAATTAAAGTTATAGCAAACATAAATTTGTATGCAGATTCAAGTTTGCGGAGACCCCACACCAGCCATCAATAAGCTAATGAAGTTGGTAAAACGACAGAGAAGCGGCAAGGATTTTAAGCAAAATAATGAGCGGGTTGTAAAGTTTGTTATTTATAAGGGCTTTTATTTCTGGGCAGTTACTAGTGGTAATCTCTGCAAGTATCAAGAAAGTGTCAAGATGTATATTATATATTTTGTATAGATTTTTTCGCATGACAGATTGGTTTGTAAAGTGAACGATAGATCAGAGCCAGGCACTTAAAATATAAAACCAAGCTTCATAATTAACACAAAACCAAACAAAATATTTATATAATCGTGTCAAAACGAATATGCTGCCAAATCCTTACCTAAAACATGCCTGTCACATACCCTTAAAAGCATCGAAAATTCACCAGCAAATTCACAAAATGACAGGCCAAATTATTTGACAATTTGATCCCATCATAACAAACACAATTCGGGGAAGATATCCAAATAATTGGATCAAACGGAGACATATCAACCTACTTTCTTAGCCCGGACACCACCCGGACCCTTGAGCTAAACTCATTCGGTTAACACCTCCGTTCCGTCGCTCACTCACATGCAGCCGCCTTACGCAGTCGGAATAGTAATTAAACTTATTAGAATTGCATTTTAAGCACATTTGCACTGAAGTCGCAGAGTTAATCAATAAATTAAACATTCGGCAGGGGAAGAGATCCTGGCAAGGCCTCTTGCATAATTGCGTAGGCGTAATGTTTGTTTAGTTCAATTCGCAAAATATGTACACTTGCATGTTTAAATAGGGATATTTAATGCAAATCCTGGCAAAAGTGAATAGAGGCAACTGTGCAAAACCTCGCACACAGACCGCACCAAATAATCAAGTTTTGTTTTGCCGCTCGATTGCGATTTACCGCAGGGACCAGCTCGGCAAACCTCATCCTCATCCTCAGTCCCACTCCCAATTCCAGTCTCAAGCCGCTTTCCGAGCTCATCATCTGAGCAAGTCTGGTCTGCCACGCCCACTTACAGCAATTTGTGCACATCGGCATACATATGTGAATTTCCTGTAATAGATCTTGCGGCAAACATAAACTGCATGTTAAATGCCTTTGCCTCGAGGACGACTAAGCCCGGCTGGAGAGGCGGCGTGCGGTGGAGGAGCTCGCCCGCTCCTCCTGATGAGCTCAATGGTTTAATGCATCTGAATATATGCATGTGGGCGGTGCGTGCGTCATGCTCAAATGATAAATTGTTTCAGCCGGCAGAGGGGGGGCTGGGGCAGGGACTGGGAGTTGTGATAGCCGGGGATAACAGACAATGCACAGTTGATGCCACACAATTTACACATATTAAGTAATGCTCCCGGTAACTAGTCTATCAGTGCGTATATCAGCCAGAGAGGCGCTTCTATTGGGGTCGTGTGTATCGATGATGGGGGCCACACACTTGGACAAATTGCACCGATATGTTCGAAATATCTTTGGCGAGGCAAAGATATCTTCGTTCATCTGGAAGATACCCAAATCGAACTCTGGCTAGTAGCCCGCTCCAGGTGAGAGGCTGAATATTTCAAGGGATTTTAGTCAGAACCGAATATGATTTTGTATGTCTAAGTTTACTATACTAAGGCTTTGAATTGCTCGCTTGGTCGCTGCAGGCTGAACTAAATATAAGACATACTAACAAAATCTGTTGGCATTTGTGACACATTTTATAATTATTCAGCAAGTAGCCAAGTAACAAATTTATATATTTGCACCATATAGTATTTATATCATTGCATTAAATACGAAATCCTACGAATCGTTTAAATAACATAAAATAATATACAAATAATTTAAAACATATGGTCAAGGGTACGTTAAACGAAACCAAACAAAAAAAATGTTTTCTTTGAATTTACCGCTATTGCTATGATATTCTCTTAGAATATATTGCATAGCATCGGGAAACACTAATGTCACACAAAGAAATGTTTCTTTTGGTTTGACATTTCGCAACTCATTCACTTGTTCTTACTGTGTGTCGAAAATGGATAAATCAACAGAGCCTCAGAAAAAGGTAAGAATTTATATTTTTATATTTATATTTCGAAAAATATTCCATTTATATTTATATTTTATTTAACTTTTTATGATGCAATATTGATTAAATTCAGTGTAATATACTCAAAATCAAAGAATTATATAAAAATTTCCAACAAAAATATTATCCGTGCATTTATTTCACAACCTTTCAATGCACCGCTTTTTGCTTATTTAAACTTATTAATAAAATTGGAGTGTTTTTTTTGCTTTATGTCAAAATTTCTCAGAATTTCGTACGTGTAACGTTTCCAACTTTTTGTGTAACGTTACCGACTTTGGTTTTAGGCTCGTAGAGGCACGAAAAAATAAATTTTTATATCTTTTCTTTCATTCCTTATCTTTGAAAAAATACTTATAATCAAAAATATGTGCAGCTACATTCGCTAATAATAATGCATTTGTGCACTAACCAGATGCATATGCATTATGCATTTTAATTATTTTTTTCTGAGATATAGCCAAAAATGTGCGTACGAATGTAACGTTACCGACTGGTACCCTTGACCATATACTTAACGACCTAAAGTTATAAATGAAAGTTAGGTCTTGAACCAACTTGTAATTTTAATAACGAATAAAATACTATTTAATGACATTAAAATTGTGAATGGTCAACATATTCCTAAGCAATTCTATTGACTGTCCTTACCTCTTTATATCCCACTTTCATTGATCCCATTCCGATAGCCAAGGCACAGCCTTACGTCTGTAGGTCGTAGCAAATAAATTAAAAAATTAAAATTACTTTCAATACATTCTGCCCTCGTCCACTTGTATCCTTTTTTAATTGCATTTTTTCTACATATGCCTGCACTTTGTGCACTTCTCCTTGTTACCTATAAATTGTGGCATTCTTTGTGGGGCAGCCGGAAATGTATTTTTGATTTAAAATGCGTAAAGCACTGGCCACGTTGCGTATACGCAGTGTGAGCCGATTGCATCGTGTGTGCGTCCCAGTCCCACACTGTCTTCCGCCAGTTTGGCATTTTATATTCCACTCGCTCTCGCATATCCGACCAGAGGGAGTTGGGCCGGGACGAGTGGGAGGTGGAGTGGTGCTGCAGCTCCTTGCCGTTCCTAGGGCGATGCATGTCAAGTGGAAAATTAAGATTGATTACGGCAGATAAGCCGTTGAATTTACAACGAATTTAATTGATTGCATGTTTACTCGCCTGTGTGAAAGGGTGTCTCTCTGTGTGTGTATGACACGTCAGTCTTCAAGTGCAACCTGTCAATAGCTTAGATGTCGGAAGAGCTCCTAGTGCAATTTAATTGCACGGCCAGCCCGTAACGAAGGTCCCGCTCTCCATTTGGCAAAGGTCCTTTACCCCCTTACGCTTCAGTGGCTGTGGCAATGCAGCTTGTTGGGCGTCTCGCAAAAGCTGCAAGCCGTCACTTTAAAAAAGGAGCTTCTGTAAGAAGTCGTCCAGCATCGCAGACAGTTTCTAAGCTCCGAAATGGCAACTGCCGCTGCTTCATGGGTAGCAGCAGCAGGTTAAGTTGCATCAGCATTGCGGAACGATTGAATTTGCGGTTCCCACTGCGCTTCTGGCACTCTCATCGCCCGGAAAGGTATTCTCTGGCGGGTAAAGCATTCGTAACGGGGAATTAAAATATAGGATAAGCCTTAATATTATCTCATGGATGGTAGAAATGTTCGATTTATTCATACTGCATCGAGATATGACTCGAAAGGTGTATAAAAAAAGATGTAGGAACTCTTGTACTCTTTGTACTATTTGATGTATCGAAAAAAGAGAAAAATAAATTAAATATGCATATTTTTTCTTTCGATAAAATCGATCTTTAAATTTTAAGTGGGATATTTTCCGATATTTTTTGATCATTTTAATATTTTTTTTATAAATTGAATATTTTTCGATATATAATATCTAATACAATTTCGAAATATTAAGGTGAAGTTAATTTTCGATATATTAAATTATAACTCATTCTCGAGATTATATTTATTGATATATTATAACAAATATCATATCGAAGATACATATAAACCTAGTAAATATCTTAAAATATGACAGATTCATAAAACAATGTTCCCAGTTGTTTCGTTAAGGACTTCAAGTTTGAAATTCATTTTGAAATTCATTAAGTGAAATTCTATCTTCAAAGACAACGTTGTTACAGCTTTCTCTCCGAGCAGGGACTGCGTGCTCATTTTCCGGCATAATAGACTCGGTCCTTTGTGCTCCACTCCTAATTATCCCACAGTAAACCCTAATAGGGTATCGTTAAATTCGATCTATTGACGCCGCATTTGTTTGGAGCCTTGTTCGTGTTCCTCCGCTCCTTCCCGCTGCCTCTGGAAGTCGTTGCTTTTGTGTGGCTGGCTGCTTGTTATGCCATTTTATACTTGGCGTGCTGGAGCAAATGTTTATGTTTGTTTACTTATGCATGCGTGCGAGTGTCAACCACACCCTCGCCGCCCCACCAGCCCGTTCATTGTGCAGGGGGAGTGTGGGAGCGTGTGATATCTGCAGTTGTATATGCGAGTGAATGTCGCAGTTCTGTGCGTATGTGTGGCTCATTTCAATAACAAAACCAGCTCGACTCACTTGTTACCACAACTGACGCACTAAACTGAAAATATTATGCAGGAGACAAAACAAGGCGGAAACTGAGAACTGCGACCACAATTCTTCGCTCCAACGACTCTGGCACCAGCGGCTCTTCGCACAGGCTTCCCCTGGGACTTTGCGAAGGGCTCTGTGACGGCTAATCAGGGCTGTGATAGGCCCTCTTAATGCAGGCTAATGCAAATATTGTGCGATCGAATCAATTGGTATTAAATTTCCTGCACAGCTCGACTGACCGGGACCAGGACCAGGAGCGAACTTAAAGTTCGGCAATTATGCCAGACAAGACCAGAAGGAGGAGCGCTGCGTGGACGTTCGGCCTTATCTTGGCCAAGCAAAAGTTTGCCCCTGGGAGGCACTTTGTACCTGCATTTGTCACAGAATTTATGATGTCGGTGTGCGCCCAGTGCGCAGGGGAGGAGCAAAGGCAAAGGGAGGAGTGCTGGGAGCAACTGCAAGGCAGGGGGAAGGTTAAGTGGCATAGGGACGGCAAACGATGCCGCTGCAAAATTTCGATTCGTTTGCTGCTCACTGGGCTTTATCTAATAAAATCTAGAGTGTTTAATCCTTTGCACTCGGCTGCCGTTGTTAGGGTCTTCGAATTTCCGGATTCTGCATTCGGCTGCCTCTCTCGCTGCCTCTTTTCTGCCTAATTCGGCGCAGTTTCGGCCTTTCGTTTAGAGGGAAATTTAAATGCACGGCAATGTCTTTTATGTTCATTTTCTGCAAGTTTAAGGTAGCCCTGCCATAAATATGATTACGAGAAAGTTCAAGAAATCCAATAAAACCTTCCCTGAAAGCAGAATCATTTACTTTGGTCATGTTCGGCAAGCTTGCTCTATTTGTGTGAGCAGTTATGTGATAAAAAAAGAAAGTGTGGATTAGGAATATATTTTCCTACCACTTTTTTTGATTTTAATATAGATATTTTCTCGTTGATTTGACAAAATGGTATATAGTTACTCAAAATTAAAAGAATTTAAAAATGAAAGTATAAAAAAATAGTTAATTCCATCAAAAAACGAATTTATGTGGAAGTCATTTAGTTTTTCAGTTCTTTCAGACCTTAAAAAACGAAAACGATTTCGATTTTTTTCAGGACTATCAAAGGATAAAAAACGACGAGAGAAGCCAGCAACGAAAAGAACCGCAGTAGAGTTCAATGGGAGAAGATTACGAGAATTAGTTAGCCGACTATGCGAACATTCATAAGCCATTTCAATATTTTTTAGTAGTTTTATAATTAAATACTGTTTACTTTATAAATTTAAAAACACTTCACCTTCGTTACAATTAATTTGGTATTCAGGGCATGTCTCAAACTATCAACGATGGGCCTTTAGATAAGTTTAAGTATTCGTTGATCCACTCTTTTAATAATCCTTGAAATTGCCTCACCTATCCATCCTAAAAGGGCAATACACCTACAGAAAACAATATTTAAGAACGATTGTAAGTTTTTGCTTTTTCTATTGAGTTTAAGTTAAGAAATATTATATTAAAACGAGACTTAATCACACCTACAAAGCTCAGGCAAGTACAAGGGTGATGCAATTTTAATTATTTAAAAAAGTTACTTATCTCATTCTCTCATGACTCAAGAAAAGTTTTCTTGGTTTTCCCTTCCGATTTTTCTTGATGCAGCCACACTTCAGTGAGCGCCAGGTCCTCAAGAGCATTCGGTCGGCTTTCGACTCCATTTTTGATTCCTTTGTGCAATCTTTTGAGAATTCATTTCGCAGTGAGTGGGCTTTTTATAGTGGAAATGGGGCTACATAGTAGAGTGGAAAAGTAGTTGGCAGTCGGCATCCTGCAGTTTGCAGTCGCCAGTTGCCAGTCGCAAGTCGCCATTCGGTGTTTGCTAGTCGGAGTCCTGGCCACTCGATCAAATTACTTATTGTAGTCGCGCCGCAGGATGCACAAGAGCCATTAATACAAATAAAGTGACACAAATACAGGGCAGAGAGAACACAGAGCGAGAGCGAGACCGAAAACGAGAACGGAATTGCCTCTGGCCAGGTGGAAGAGTTAGCCATGGCTGATATCGCCTCGCTTGGTCGCCCGCCGCGTTCTGTGTTTGCCGATTTCCCCGCCCCTCGGAGGCCATAACTTTGGCGCCAAGCAATGCTGCAGATTTGGCCAAGTGGAAGACTAATCTCGGAATCCGCACCAGCGGGAAACTGAGGTGTGAGTGATGGTTGGCTGGTAAAACTTTGAACAATGGGAGTAAGAAAGTTTTTTTTTCCAGAAACTAGTCCCGTGCTGGTGGGCTTGTCAACTGCGAGCGCTACGAGCAGCGAAAGGCATTTTCCAGGCCAGCGGGTGGTGTGTCCCCCAGTACGGATTTCCCACCTCGGCCTCGGCAACGGGGCGTGAAAACAGCAGACCAGAAATAAGCGCGCTTGAAGTGGAACCGGGTGAGCAGTTCTCGTTGTCTCAGCGTTGCTGATAGATTTTCCTGAACGATTTGCATTTCAGCGTTTAAAGCTCTCGGACAGCATAAATAAAGGACACACCCTTGACCAGACAAATAGCTGAGGACCAGAGCGAGGCTTAGCCTTGGGTGGCTGTCAAGTTGAGTTCACTCGGCGGCGACGGCGGCGGCGCCCGTAAAGTGTCTGAAGAGGGTAGATTAGCTAAATGTTTGGGCGGGCTAGTGTCCTGGAAGAGGACTAATAAGATGAGAGCTGCGGGTTAAAGCTTGGACGAGGGCATAAGCACAGATAAAATATCTTTAAACTGGATTTTTGAGCAAGACACAAGAATAAGTGAATTAAAGGGTATATTTAGAGTAGAATGTTGGGTTTCAAAGGGAATTATTAAGAAACAGTCACCTAAAAAGCCTCCATTCATTCCTCAAAGGGAATTAATTATACAACTACTAATTGTTTCATTCCTTTCAACAATTTTCCGGGTAGAACCCATAATAACCGCGCTCATATGTAGGCAACATGTATTGTAATATATATAATACTTTTCACACTTTACCGCTTCCCTGCTAAGCTCCTCGCAATTGCCATCGCCATGGCCATCGCCATCGGAATCGTAATCGGAATTCGCCATCCCATCGCCATCTCCTGATTGCCCCCCTACACATGTCATCCAGCCGGCTCTGGCCAGACTCCTATGCCCTTTGC
The DNA here is from genome assembly GCA_018151655.1 of Drosophila bocqueti. Taxonomy (NCBI): domain Eukaryota; kingdom Metazoa; phylum Arthropoda; class Insecta; order Diptera; family Drosophilidae; genus Drosophila; species Drosophila bocqueti. Next base: position 227,340 of record JAECXF010000151.1, on the reverse strand, counting down.
CCTCTGACACCAAGCCCCATGACGCAGTTCACCCTCGGCGGCTTCCGCAACGATGTCCCCAATCCAATAAATTTACAATATGCTGGCATTTAAGTTTGTTTTGTACTCTTTCCACGGCAGATGGGAGTGGGTAATGAGGCTTTGTAATCGTTTTTGTTATTATTATTACTCATTTGCACTTGATTAAATTATAAATATTTGGTGGAGTACACGAAACTAAGCTAAAATAAGTTGTTAGTTTGCTTTTTGATGTTTTTGTTTCAACCGCGCTGAATCTTAATTAAAAACTCATTCAATGATTTTAAATGAATTAAATGATGCGAGAAATATGTGGCAACTATGCCCACTTATTAACCGAAATGGGCCAAGGATAATTAGTCTCGTGATCATTAATTATGGCCACTGGTAAGGGTATCGTGTGTTCGTTGGCGTCATTAATTTTTCTCGATTTTCGATGTTGTTGCTGCTGTGCTGCTCGGCGGCTGCTGTCGATATTTTACAGCCCGTGGCGCAGAAATTTATGTTTGCGCCTTTGCGCCAAGTCAATGAATTGCAACAAATTTCGCTTGACTCCCCTTAACTGCCATCGCGTATGCCCCGGCCGCGGCGCCCCTGATCCACCTTGCGGCTTGTTAGGCGGCATTTATTCATTTATTTATCGCGCGTTGCCTTGACAGTGTAATAAAGACACAAATGTGCGGGGTCGGAGGGGTTCCGGGGAGAGGTCAGGTGTCGCCTCTGCCTCTCTGTGTGTGGTTAAAATTTTTTAACTCGGTGGGCCAGGGGGGAGATGTCGGCTCATTCGGATTTATGTTGTGTTACGGATTTTTGTGGCCTATAAATCGTAATTACTTTAACGCGACTAAATGAGTTTTGGCCAGAAGGCATTAGGCCTCGGGCTTGCCATTTATTGTTGCCATTTCTTCTCTCCTTACCCCTTGTTGTTGCTCTTGTAATGGCCGTAATTAAAATTGGTTGCCTTCATAATGTGATTGGCTTGGCTGGGCCCAGCCCCAGTTGGATTTTAATAAAATCCCATATATCAAGAAGAAAAAGCGTCGAACATCTTGCAATTTATAGCCACAGCAGCCGGAAAACAGGTGGGGCCGGCCAGCCACCCAGTTGAGTGAGTTGGAAAACTTTTGCCTCTCGCTGCTCTTTGCCAAACTGCCACGGCTCCGCTCCCCTTTGATCCACTTGCCACTAAACAAATTCACACGACACGAAACATTGCACACGGCCCGAGGGTCGACGGGGGACGCAGGAGTGCCGGGGAACACTTCAAACCACTCAACTCGTCATAGACTAAATACTTGTGAAGCCATTCGGCGGCGGGGCGAGCGGTCGGGCCAGGAGGTGGCGCCAATGGCAAATAACATTTTGCAAAATCGGCCGCAATTGCCAAACTAGCCAAATTAGAGAATATGCAAATGCAAGCAACATTCACACGCTGTGACTGTGTGATGGCAGTCGAGTGGCCAGAGGCGGGCGACGCTGCCACTCGAGATGGAGCGACCAGTGATGGGTGACTCGACTGCGATGGCTTCCGATTGGATGACGTATTATTTCCACTAATTGGAATGGGTCTTTAAAGAGGTTCCTTTTCCACATATGTATGTATTCTGTTTTATTTGCTTGTTATTAATAAAGAAAAGTGTCATTATTGTCTTCTTGGGAGCTTAAACTCTTTTTAAAATATAACAAAATAAATGTGAATATTTTACCAAATGCGGGGGAGCTACAGAAATTACTAAGAGGCTTAAAACTCCGTCAAAAGAGTTTAAAAATTAAACTACAATTTTGTACATCGTAAAAAAGCTAAAATTAATACAGAGTCTGGTACCTCAAATATTCCACTACATACTTCTAGACACCTTCTTAAATAGTTTAAAATTCGCAATGAATTTTAAAGCTATGAACAATAAAACGTTTATAAATAACTCACATTTATGTGCAGATTATATGTTTAAGTGCGTACATTTTCACAGGCTTTAAAAATAATAAATACAACGATGTTCAATAAACCTAGGAATTTAAAATTCCTTTAAAGTGTTTGCAAAATAATGCTGCAAAATGTTCCATCGTAAAAACTAAACAAATATACACTGAATTTGGTACCTACCATATATTATAGCATATTTGTAGACACCATTTCAAGTGATTTCTTTTTATTATTTTAAAACTACATATTTGATAAATTAAGAAACACAAAAAATTGAACATCTTTTTGTAGCCCTTTTGTAAAATGCTTTCACATCATACTTAAAAAATATATATGTATACATTTAATATAGTATTTACAATAATTTCTATCAAATCTAATTTAATAATCTGAATAATCGGCCACATTAACTCATCTCTAGCCGGCAGATTGACCATTGTTGCTGTCGTAATCATAGTCACAGTCGTCGGGGTGCCCATCATCGTCGCCATAATCATGATCACCAGCCACAGCAATCGGCAGACGGCATCTCATCGAGCTCTCCTCTTAAACGACATGCCGGACAAATAGTTGGCAGCTCAGAGGAGCTGCCGGACCGAGCTCACAGACACAAACAGGGGCAGACAGAGCGGAGGCAAGGCGAGGATACGGAAATAAATGGAAGGCCAAAGCCCCGGCCCCTCCATCAAAATCCGCACGAAGCCAAAGGTTTATAACTGGCTGCTGTGGTTCGTTTGTCGTCTTAATCGAGAAACTGAAAACCGAGAAAACTCCTCTTGGTCAGCATCCATTTGGGTTTTCTCCGGCCCGACTTCCGGCTGCTGTTGACGTGTCGGCCAACCGAGACTAACTAAAACAGCAAACACATTGACTTATCATTAAACAGAGGCGACATTACCGACAAATTGTACAATTAAAATCAGATTTCGTTTGGCGAATTTAACCAAATTAATTTGAATTTGCCGAATTTGATATTTAAATTTGTTTTTTTGTGGGAGAGTGTTAATATTTTAAAATGGTACTTATAGTAAATTAACTATATTTAATTGAAATTTGTATAATAAATTAGTACATACAACTACAAATGATTTTTTACCCCAACAATTTATTTGTTGATTATAAACTACTGAGCGTGTTGACTGTTGCTGAAACACTAGCCATATTTTAAATGAGTATGGCAATAAAGGTTGTATAAAGGTAGTGTGAATAATAAATTAAAGAAGTGAAATGTGGATATTTTTGTTTATCGTGCAATTTAAATCATTTAACTGTGAAATAATTTCGGTACACATACATATATTTTTAAAATTTGGGAACGGGTCCTGGTTGAAGTTCAATCCAATCTCTTTAAACTACTTTATTTCTGTGCAAAAATATACAATGTTTAATGAAAATTATATGCATTCTGTAAGCATTCAAGGTTCTAAAACTGTGCCTAAGAAAAGAGAATTTTAACATTGCGTAGCCCAATTATTTTGGTTAGTGGAACCGTAGTCTTCCATCTATTTCATGGGGGCTGCCGTATGTTTTTAGCGGCTTAGGTTTACTATTCGTCTGCTTCTGGCCTTATCCTTCCGGCGTCGTCACAGCTTAAACAAAGGACGCGGGGACAGTTGTAGGGCTGCATGTGTTCGGGCTGGGCAAATCGGTTTACTCCCCATAAATCCCTGGCCCATGGCCCTGGCCTTTGGGGCTGCGTCTCCAGAAGCGGATGAGCAGTGTGGCAGGGGCAGGGCTAGGACTAGCACAACCACCGACAGACACGCGATTGCATTTGGGTATTGGGGATTAACGTTGCTGAAAATGTTAAAACCAAATCCGTTCGTATGCTGCTGCCGCTATGCCGGGCTCGTTGAGATCCTTGTTCAAACTGTCGCTGCTTACAACACCAAAAACAGACGGAGCGGAGAAACAGAATCGTGGAAACGGGTAGAAAAAATGACAAAAAGCATTTGTAGCCATAAAAACACTGCAATTTGTATTTGAAATTGCCGCAAAATCCCAGCAGCAGCAGTGGCGGCGGCAATCGCAGGAAAAGTCCTCCCCAGGACCATGCCCAAGCTTAGGCCCAGTCCCAGGCCCAGTCGACACAGCAGTTCACTTGAGTATGAATATGTATGAAATCGACGTTGTCGACGTAGTTGCCTGGTTGTCTGCCTGCTCTGCGGAGCAACTGCAGCATCAGCACCAGCACCAGCACCAACACAGCACCAGCATCGGCATCCACATCCACGTCCACATCCACATCACAGCGACATCAAATCCATGGGGCGTTGTTTTTCCACGAGACTTTACTTCAATTGGGAAATGGGAGCAGCGCGCGTTCGGAAGCAGCGCTCAGGAACCCAAAGGTGAAGGAGTAAGAGGAAAGGTGATGGTTTAACCTCTGGGGCTATCCTCTATTTTAAAATTTAACAGCGGAAACAATAAATGAAAATAACAATTAAGCTTTGGAAGTGAATTTGAATAAAGAAATACTGTGCGTTATGGATATGGAACAAAGGTATTGTTTTCAGTTTAGTTTGATTTTACTTAATACAGCGTTAAGATTGAAGAGTAAAAGGTTTTAAAGGTTTTTTAACATACAACATTTTTTTTATTTATTTTCCTGCTTTCTGGGAAGTTCTCGCACCCCATGAAGGGTTAATCGCACAATTTCTGATTGTTTCAATCGAAATTTGAGTAGAATTTGACGCTTCGCAGCTGCTGCTGGTTCCCTGTTTCGAAATAGAAAAACCGCAAACAATAAGCTGATCCATTGCAGCGGGTGATGCGAGTGAGGACCTGGAGCCTGACACGCATGTTGAGCATTAGAAGGACGAGGGGCTGATGGGGATGTCAGGGAGAAAAGCTGGGCAGACCGCAATCAATATTTTATCAAAGCGAAAGACGCAGCGAAAGCTCAAACTGCACAGACGCTGGCTCACAAATTTCTCTCTGCCAGTATTTTCGCACACCTCGTACTTGTAGGGATGCCGTATTATATTTGCTTAAATTTATATACTAGAAAACCATATTTATAAATAAGATAAAGTCTTACTGGGGTGTTTTGTGTTTTAAGGTGATGATACATGTGATACATATGATTTTTCAGCTTGGTAAAGTCGTAAATACACTTGCAACCAAAATGAGGATAGGTTTGAATTTCTTACCATGGGAAACAAGAGTAAATAGTTGATAACTTCCAGGAATTCCCTACATTTGTTTTAAACAAGTTAAGAAATGCATAGGTTTTAAATATACCTTAACAGCAAACTTTCTCGCAAGAGTACAGTCATTACACAACAGCCTGGCTCCGATCGGTTTGTAATTGCAATACAACTTTAAAAGTCCTTACAAATTGTAAATTTTCAACACTTTTTTGTTTATTTTTAATTATTACCTCCGAATTTGTGTGCTTTAAATGTCTCGTCTTGAAATATTTCACTTGCCAACTAAGCCTTTCGGTCCGAGATATTTAATAGTCGGGACACTTCTGTGTACTTTTCCATGTTTCAACAAAGAGTGAAAGCCGGGGCTATTTACTATTCATGCTAAGCCGTGGCGTGTGCAAAAGAAAAACTGCAAACAATGAAAAGCGAAGCACATGAAAAGTCCGAGCCAAAGAAACAGAGCCACGGACTGGCAGCATGAATAATACAGAAATCAAAGCGCGTCGCTGCAAAACCTAGCCCAAAGTCATAAAGGGATGCGGGATGCAGGGCCCGGAGTATCGGGAATCTCTGGGCAGAGTAAGGACGAGTAAGGACTTCCGTCGATGGGACCGGGGCGGACAGAGGCGTTGGGCAAACTTTCATTAAGCTGCTTGAGCAAATTCGTTAATAAATGATTGCGAAACGCAGCCTGGCAATGTCATCAATCACATTGCAATCAATTAATTTACCCTGCGGCAGAGCAGATAACCGGAAGCGGAAAAGGGGCAGAACGCTGGGCAGGAGCTCAGCATTCGAATTTCCCATGCACGTCCAAGTCAATTGCATTGATTCGTTTCTAATTCTGGTTCGTGTTTCAACCAGCTTCGCAAAATGACCCCAAAAGAGCAAGGGAAAGCAAAGAGCCGAAACAGAAGTAGCTGGAACCAGACTATCGGGTCTGGGCACTCTCGCCTGTCATCTGCAGCACATAACACAGCGTCAATAAACAATTTTGACAAAAAGAAGAGATCCGGAGACGGAGAGAAAGATGCTGGAGAACTGGGCCTCATAGAGGCTATCCATTGCCGGAACCAGTAGCACATACCGCGTTGTCCTGGCTACCACCGTGTGTGCGAGGGGGTAGAGTTGATTAACTCTTTGGACCAAAGGTGTCGCAGTCCCTTCAAGTCCCAGCCCAGTCAGTGCCACCCAGGCACTGGGCACGTCCAGAGGCAAAGGACATTTGCCTACGAACTGTTTCTCATTTGGTAGTCAAAGCGACAGACAGACTAAGGGGCTAAGGGCGAAAGTGAGCAGGTAAGAGAAGCGTTTACAGAACCCCTTCCAACGAGAAATGTGCACTGTGAATGAGCAAACTTTTAATTGGCAATGTGGAGGGACGAGAACAATTGATAAGTTCGCTTTTGTGAAATTATTGACAGCCGTCGGCAAGGGGTTAAGCTCTAAAAACGTCACCCAGGTGGAATTGATAATTTAGGGAGAATAATTGCATCAGTTAATCCGGCTCGAAGGACCATTAGTGAGCACGTAAGCTCTGGTCTCTCATGTCTCTCATCTTAAATCTTTACTCTTCCAAATACTAAATTCTATGGTATCGTGCAATATAGCGCTTCGAATTAATTTTACTGCACTTTCACATCTAGATCGAAACTAAAAGCAACCCCAAATATTGTATGCCAACGAGGTAAACTTTTCCCCACCGATTACCAAACTTTCTCATTCCCCAAAATCGGATTCAAAAACTGTGACTGCCGGCTAATCCGATCCAGCCCTCAAGCTCTTCATTTAACTCGATTCCAGCCCAGGGCCCTTCCATTATTCAGCTCATCCCTCGCCCTGCTTGGAACTCTGGAAGCTGCAACCACTGACCAATTCGCCGGCTTGTTGACCTGTCCGCTTTTGTTTAGCCCCCATTTCCATCCGCCCCTCAGCCTGCTCCACTCGAGCCATTACCGAGAACCGCAAAAGTTTTTAAGCCCAGTTCTGGCTGTGAAAATTATAACTGGCGAGCCGACTTCCAACTGCTGACTGCTGAACTGCCACAAACGTCCTCATCGCTGGCTAAGCCCCGGTGGCCCCACACTCACATGTGCACACGGAGGCCGAAAATTTGGAGAGACCCTCCTCTTGCCGAAAAAAGTAGGCTAATGCCACTTTCGAGTAGTTTGGCCGCAGAGTCTCGCTTGTGAAGTGTGTTGGCTGCAAGTGCACTTGTTACCAATTAAGCTAATCCGTCAGATAATTAGTAACATAACACACACGCACACACACAGAGAGCCGGGGAGGAGAGTCCTTCAGTCCTTCAGGCCAGGCAGGCTGCTGGCTCCTGGCTCCTCGTGCACTTCCACTTCCTCTTCCTCTACTGCTGCTGCAGCCTCGGCACATGCAATTTATAGCCGCACGTGGTTGTTGCATGTATCACGTGACACTTGATTTCCGGCGCAGTTGGTTTGCCCCCTTTTCCGACCACGCCCCTGTCTCGCCCTTCAGCCAGCCAGCCGCTGCTTCCATTGCTTTTCTTTGCGACTTTTCTAATTTGGACGTTGGCACAACATGCAATGCCATCGTCAACGTCGTCGCGAAAATTTGTGGCTGCCACCTTATTAAAAGCGCCCAGTAGCTGAGCCTCAGTCTTCGCCAGACAACACAACACAGGGAGTTTTACACTGTGGGAAAAATAGTGTTTACACTGGGCAGTTTATGCTTTGATACCATCTAATTTTAGCTCTACAATTAATTCCCATTAAGAGGATCAATCGTGTGTCTCAGCCTGTTTCTTGCCTAGTAACTTTATTGAAAGAGTGCAACATTTAGATTTAATTAATTAATCTTGGTTTCTTTCTCTCGTTTAGAGATGTCCTTAATGCTAACCCGATCCTTTCTTTGTGTGTGTGCCCTCTGTAAACTGCTACCAATATTGCCCCATCCCGGACTGTGTGCCTCTATATATTCCAGGGCCACTTTTCGTCTTCGTCAACCTCTCCCTGCCGCTGCTGTCACAGTGCTGTTGCAGTTGCAAATTGGCTGGCAAATGTCGTTGGCTGCTTTTAGGCTGGCTTATAAAAATTTCAACGTGTTCATTTGCCTGTAAGTCACCGGCAGTGGGGCCAGGTGCGGATCCTGGGATCCTTGGGATTTCTCTCGGCAACAACTAGTTTGTGTTTGATTTTTGCCTGGCTGCCACACATGGCAGCATTTTCAGCTCTCGGCGCTCCTCTCATCTTGAGTTTGCAATTCGTAAACCTGAGCAGTTGCCGCCAGGTGGAGTGGAAATAGTTCCCCGGGGAATTAGGAAAAACTATTGAGCTGACTGAGTTTGAAATTATTTGGGAAACTTTTTCATAAATATAATTATTATTTTTTTAAATGTATTCTAGAAACATATGGAATATGAGGATTAATAACTACAGGAAAAGTGTCAGATCTTTGGCTAATTTAAAGCTTAGACACAGGTGAGCTCCTACACAATTCTTTGGAGGACCCTTCTATGCTGTTCTACATCCTTTTTAAATTAAAAATGTTTTTTGAAAGGCTAAAAACCAGTATTGAACTAAATAATCAACAAAAGCATGGGCTAAAATCACACTATAATACGGCCAGTACTTGCTTACCTTTAGTTTTCCCACAGAGTTGACAACATTTTCAATCTCCACCCAATTATTACCTGGTCCTGCTTAATGGCCACTCCTTTTGCAGCCCCTAGAGAGCATTGCTCTAATTTGTTTCTAAGTGGACCCCCCCTGCCTGTTCCCATCTCCACATAATGGCTAATTAAATCGCTTGAATTACAAGCCAACAATATTAAAATATTACAATATAAACTTTCCTTCCAGAACAGATTTTGGCCAACAACAATACAAATGCGAGTGGAGGCCGCAGGAGGGATGGCGATGGAGAAGTCCTCGAAATCGAGGACGGGGCCCGAAAATATTTCCAGCAGAAACTTTTCACATTAAATAAAATACAAAATGCCCATTAACAGTTCGAGTGGATAAACTCGGTTTTGCATTTCGACACACACCCACTCGCACACTCGCACACAAACCGGAACAGCCCCAAACAAAAATTGAATTTTCGGTTCGAGGCTCAAACTCAAAAACTCGCGTATTGTGGGAAGGGGGCAGTGGCCGGGGGAAAATGATGGCAAAGCGTCGAAGGCGAATGCCACAGGAGCATTGTTGGCGCTGGTGCTGTTGTTAGCTGGTTGGCATACAATAAAATACGAACCAGCGACAACAAAGAAGTACAAATTAAATCCCAATTGGAGTTGACCGCAAAATGGAAAAGACCACAAAATTATAACCACAACGATGTGGGCGAAGAAGGAGCAGGGCGGGAGCAGTAACGAAAGGGCAGGCACCAGGCATCAGCCACCAGAAGGACCCACCAGCAGCTGGGAATCGAAGCCGGAGATAAGCAGCCGTGGGAGCAGAATCAGAGTCAGAATCAGAGCCAGAATGAGCGCGGCTCTACACTTGTTTTGTTTGAGGGCGTTGTGGCCTGATGTGGCAACGGGCGGAGCGAACTGGGGGCCGTTTTGGGGGCCGGGGGCCAACACATAGTTACCGCGCATCGTTTCATTTGGCCAATTGATCTGGCAATCGCCGTGGCTGGCAGTTAGTTGTGGCCCTTTATTTCTCTTTCCGCCCCAACGACCCGGCCGAAATTGATATTTATATATTTAACCCAGAGCTAACAATAAGCCGGGCCACCGCCGGCTCATAGGCCGTGGCCGGGCACACCGATAGATAGACACACAGGGCGTATGCTTAATGTGGCTATATGACGTTGTGGATTTCAATTGATTGGGCGACCTCGGCGGGGAGATATGGTTGCTCCTTTGTGGGCTGCTATGCTTGAATTGAGTTGTTGTCTATTTTTGGATTACAGGCAAGGCAAGTCAGCCGGAGGCGGAATGCTGTTGGAGGATGTGCTTACAACCTGCTGTTAGGGCGGAAGTTGCCTTAAGGACTGAGTACGGTACTTTTTGGTTTCTTCACTGCCAGCAGGAAGTGTCTCAATAATATGAATTAAACATACTTTGCAGAACTTAGAAGGTTGGCCGTTGATGGTGTACTTGCCCGGATTAGAAGCTAAGAATAGTGTAAGTCACAAACATTAATACTTAATTGTTATAAATTGATAATGAAAACCACAAAAACCATACAATACAATGAGTTACATTGATTCAAAGATTGATTTAAAAAGCCTCATTCTTAACTTAACTTAACTTTTAACTTTAACTTTTCAACAGAGTTCGCAAGATCTTCGCACTTTTACTTTTCGAATACAATTTTGCGTAATCACAAACAAGGAAAGTAACAGCAAAATTACTTTCTTAAGTATTTTGCCTTCAGTTTAGGGAGAGGATGGGAATGATCACAACACCTTTTGAGACTTTTTCATGAGATCTGCTTGTACAGCATATTTAATGATGTATTCGTCATGTATACATACATAAAGGCTAAATGGAGGAAAAAGCTGCCTCCTAAGTCTATAAAGTCTATGTTGGTTTTTTCCATAAATAGGAAAGGTTTTTTTTGACCCACAGATATACCGAATCGTTTAAATAAAATGACGTTTTAGTAATTCTAAGAATTAGTCGCACTCGCCAGTACACGATCTTTCGAGCAAGCGCCTTAATGATTAATGGATACTAGAAATAGCCATCAATCTACCACCAGATGCATCTATGCTAATAATCTCCTCCAGAAATAGCCTTATCAAGAGCATATTTAATGCTCAGTCAACAAATAGTATCGCTCTGGCCTCTGCATCCACTCCCCGCAGCACAATCTGAAACTGTCGGTTGCGTGCCCCACATTTATAATTAGCCAACAACGATGGCCAGTGGCAGGGGCAAGCAACGGCGGCGGCTGGGTAGCAGCCGGAGCAATTGCAATACAGACAAGTGCGACGCCTCGTATGGTGGCGTCAAACTTGGGCCTATAAATCGTAGCGCCAAAATTTAAATTAAAACCAAATAAATTAAACGCCTTTCATTGAAGATTAATGGCCTTAAGGCGAGCGTGCTTTGTTCCCAGTCGGCGGAAGTGGTCTGGCTGTAGGGGGTTAAGCGGGGCCAAGGCCCCAGCAGCCGCTCGCTCTCTGTACGCTTGACTGCGAATTTCATGGTTGATGGATTCTCCGTTTCAGATTCTGAGCCACCGAATTCGCCTTAACTGCTTGCCGCCTCCCATGTGCCTCAGCTCGGAACGGTGCTTTAAGAGGGGAGCTGTCCAAAGACTATTACCACACGTACTCAATTCAATTTCATTCTTTAGTGAATTCAAATGGGTAGCCTTCGATCACGTCCTGCTAATCGTGGCTCCACACGAACTTCCAGCGAGAGACACTTATGGTGTCTCGGTACAAGCATGTGCAGGAACCGCATTGAAAACTATCCGCATCAAAAAGATATTACGCTAATAGCAGTTAGACAAAAGGAATGGCCAAACGGAGGAAAAGCTTCACTACTCCTTTTAACAAGATGTTGTCCGCGGTCACTGGCACTCCACGAAAATAATCAATAATTTGGAAAACTGAGTATTTTTTAGCCTTGCAGTTTCCAATTTTATCAAACTCTCTGACTCTGTTTAAAGTCCTCGGGTAGATAAACTTCCTGTTATGAAAAGTTTTTGCGGTCGAGAGAACTACCAGTTACTGGGACAAGGCTCCGTCAGGACTTTTTTGGATCAAAACAAATAAAAGCTGACTTGGTATAGCCATCTAAAGATGGGAAGGCACTACAACGTATGGCTACTTACTTGATATTTTATGCTCATGTTTAAAAATATAAGGCGATGTTTTAACGTTGCAATAAATGTAAAAGTAAATAAATATATTAATACTATTGTATATTTGTCAGACGTTTTTGAATAATATATAAACGATGAATTCGTTACATTTTAACGAATTACGTTTGAACGTGCTTCCGGGTCACATCCCTCTGTTATTATTTCTCGTTCAGAAAATAAAATTACAGGAGGCTAGATCGATTGGCTTTCACGTCAAATCTATCTGGTATTTGTCTGCCGGATAGCTATTAAGAACTTCAAAGTCCGATAACTAAATACAAATTCTCAATTTGAAATATACACCTAATAAGCTTTAATGCCAGCGCCCGATTATTAGGTCTTTAAACCATTTGAGAGCTGCATTTAAATATTTAATTTCAGTTTGATAAACAAATAACAAAAATTGAACAGATTTCGAGCATTGCTCGTTGCAATTTGGACGCTATTTAATGGCTTTGGGGCTACATAATAAAACAAATGTGCTAACAAATTTGTGCAGATTTTCAGCAAGAATTCCCCCGGCAATTTCGGTTTAACTGAAATGAGAGCAAAAAGTCCGCTGACAAGTGCAGTTCAATTGTGCATTCCCATATGATAAAATAGTATATTGTGTAGCGGTGCGGCTCTTAAAACCCAACATTTTGGTACAGATCAAATTTCAATATAGAAAGTACAAGTTTTGTTTGATTTGAAATGTTTTCGTTTGGTTTTCGCCTTAGAACGAGTTTCGGAAAATTCGGAAGAAACATATCAACTCGGCTTCAACTAATCTCCTAAGAAAACATACTCTCTGCGGTATCAATATTCGGGGAACAATGTGCTTCTTAAAAATAGATTGCCAGCCCATTAAGTTTTGGACCAGAGCTGCCACCATAATCCACTCGGCAGGCAGCCCCCATCACCTCGTTTAAGAGGGGGGAAATTTGCGCAACTTTTTCAGAGAGTTATGTGTGTGAAAAAGCAACGAAAATCTTTAGCGGCTTTCGGCGGAGCAGGAGCAGGAGCAGGAGAAGGAGAAGGAGCTGGAGCTCGAGCTGGAGCAGCTGCTGTTGCCGCCGCTTTTCCTTTTCCTGCTTTGGGGCTCTCCACATGCTGCAAGCAAATTGTCAAGTTGCGGTTGCGCCTTTGAATTATGCAGCGGGGAGTGGAGGTGGCCGTGGTCCTGGCATCTTTTAACACAACTTGGGCTCGGTGTGCGGCGGATGGCAAGCAGCTAAATTTATATGCAGCTTAGTTGCAACCCAAAAATTCAACAAATTTTAATAATAATGAGCTGCACACGACTACGCCGCCGTGTGTGTAGACATGTGCTGCTAAAATAATAAAGCACCGGCGCACACACTCACATTGTTCGAGCTGGAAATTGGATTGCACCAGCTGGCGCTGAGGCAGAAAAAACAGCCCCTGCCATCCCCCACCATCCTTTCGCAGGCTCACCTCATAATAATATTATGTTGCAGCTGCCAAGGCAAGGCGCAGAGTGGGATCGCTGCAGAAAACTGTTTGCTGAGTCTGAGGAGCGGGGAGCCACGGCGAATGTGGCGACGTGTGGTCGGTCCAAATGATATTAACAATTCATTAATTAACCTCATTTCGTTCGGGTTATGAAGAGGCAGGGCCAGAGCCAGAGCCAGAGCCAGAGCCAGAGCCTGGGCCAGCGCCAGAGATTGTCTGGACTTTACCTGAGTAAGCCCAGGACCGAGGCCAGCATCCGAAAGACAGAGAAGGCGGTAGTCCACATGTATCCGATACCTGTCGTCCCTGTCATTGTTCCGGTGTCAACTGCTGGGCCCCCAAAGCTTAGCCAGTCAGTCCATGTGCATATTTATACAGTTAGTAAAGTTGATACAGCCGCTCGCAACTCCAGCTCCTCATCTCGGGACGACGACTCCTCCAAGCCCCGTTTACACCAACTTAATTTTCAACTGCCAATAAAACTCACGTGCGGAGGAGTTGTCAGAGCTGTTCCACATAGCGTTCTCTTTGGCGATTTAAAGTATATGAATTTATATATATGTATGTGCATACAAATAAAAACAGCCACTCCATAAACCAATAAACTGTATTTTTAAAATTAAATAAATAGGAAAGTAAAAAAACCTCATAAATAGATTTATAGTGCTTAAATGTCAGAAAATATAACACAATATATATTCATACCAAACAGATATTTACATAAAATAAAACTGAAATAAATTGCGCTAAAATAAAACCGAATTGAGATGAAACATTTTCAGATTTTAGCCGAAACATCACTTTGTTATTCCAACTGCCATTCGCCCACTAATATTATTCTCCCCACTGCCGCGCCGGTCCGCTCCGGTTCCATTCTCATCATCTTTCTGCCTAGCTGCTACTCTGACATTTTAAATAATTAATGTATAATGCATACCAGATGGCAGGAGGCAGCGGAGGGCAGGGCAGGACAGAGCTGGGCTGGGCTGGGGACGGTGGGGTAGTGCCACCGAAATGCTGCCACTGTTTAACGAAAATAAAGCAGAGAGCGAACGAGAGGGAGATGGAGCCGGAGCTCAACTTTTGGCTCCGGATCCCAGTAACGAGGGCCCTCGACTGCTGCCACTGCGACTCGTTTCCCTAATAAATAAGAGATATTTTAATGTTTTTACGTAATTATATGGCGAAGCAATTAAATATTAAATGGCACTGCGTTAACTAGTTTTGCGGCCCACCGCCAGCGCCAAACTATGCAGCGGCCTGCAACTGCCGCGGGGTGAGACAACGTAATTCAGAGCACTCTGCGGAGCGTGGAGCACTTCACTTGCACGAGTCAAACTCGGGTCGGGGTCAAGAGGTGACAAATCAATCAGCAAATCACTTGGCGTAATAAACTGGAGGCAGGTCAGCAAATCAAGCCAGACAGACGGCAATTTCCGTTTTGCAATTGGCATTGCGATGCAGGGAAGCGAAGGGGGACTGGTGCGCAGGGGTCATGGATGGGTGTCAGCCTTCGGAGGGATGACTGGGAGAAGTCGTGGCATAATAAAATGTCTGATGTACGATAAAGCGAGGACGGAGCTGCTTAAAGGCAGCAAAGGCACAGACACCATGCTCACACCCCCTGCACACACTCGCACATCAAGAGAGCTTTGGAGCTTCCAATTGAATGCACAGCGAGAAAAGTGCGAGTGTTAGGGGGCAGCAGCAGCAGGAGGGAAAGGACTTGCTGGGGCGCATTTCGAGTGCTTTCGAGAGCTTGATATTATCACTTCCTGGACATTATTTGGTGCCATAGGCCAAAAAAGGCTTAAGCCCTGCCAAGGCATCTCAAAGATGCAATTTGTGTGTGTCTGCATCTGTAGATGGTCCGCAATGTGGGCCGGTAGAAAACTTATTCGGTTTTGAGGAATGTACTGGGTTGGAATCAAATATTTATTTAAACAAAATTTTAAAAAGAATATTAATTTAAAAAGTGATGCTTCTGATAAAGATATACCATTTGCTGCAATTTTAATTTGTCAGCAATTTGTAAAATTTGAATTTATCATTGCGTTTCATATGTTCTTGCTTCTTGATATTAATAAGGTGTTTTAGGGCTTAAAAATAATTTTATAATTTTGTAAATGAGCTCGAAAACCTCTGAGATAGCAGATCTCTGTAGGTCAGATTCTTTAACTTCAAAAGTGTATAATGTTCAGAAATTTTGAAGTTCTAGTGAACTAAAGGTAAACATTTTAATTTGAAATATCTTGGTATCCGAAATTGTGTAAGATGTGAAGTTTTATTAAAGTTCTTTTAATCGCGACATATTTTAAATTAGTTTATGTTGAAAATAATAATATTTTAGGTCAAAAATATTGTATCTGAATATATCTCGAAGCTATACTATTTTGAAAGATGCCCATTAAAAATACATCAATAAATATATACAATATTTTATTGTTTGTCTCTTATAAGATCTCAAAAACCCAAGAAATTATGAAAATATTTTACGAAATTGTAAGTACACATTCTCAGAATAATATAAAGCCTCTAGAATGATGAAATATTCTCAAAGGCCAAAGTGTTACCAAGAACCTTTTGCTTTATGTGCGTAGCGATATGTGAAGGCTCCTGCTCTTGACAAACCGTCGAGTGGCCCTCGCCTTGTGTATTTTTGTTGCTGGGAAACTTTCTAAAGAAATTGCACTTTGACTCATGCTTATTACAATAAGCTCCGTTCCCTGGTTTGTTGGCACCTGCCAAGTCAAAGTGGATGCCACTGGAAGGACTCTCTACTCGCCGCGACCCTGCGTCTCTCCCCGCATCTCAATCCGTCTGTGCTCAAGTTCGAGCCTTGGTAACAAACGTAACGAACGGAAACGGATATTGCATACTTATGCCGAGTGCAAATGGCAACCCGCAGAGGGGTGGCCAGGGGGTCAGATACTGCTCCTCCATCTGCGAGTGTATCTGCAGACACATATACATATACATATACATATACATATGTATATGTTAGTAAAAAATTTAAAATTAATTTTTTTTTTAAAAATTTTTCCTTCAATAACTATAAATTTTTTTTTTAAAATCCCTTTCTTATAGCAAAACCCAAATAACACACACAGATACGGAGAGCCAGCGCCGGCAGCCACCGACAAACTTTGCGAAAAGGACTTGTAAAATCAAAAGCCGATTAGATTCCATTTCAATGAGCAGCAAGCTGGTTGGTCATTTCGTGGGCTGGCACCGTTCCGAGGTTCGGAAGCACCGAAGCACCGAACGGCCGGTGGCTATGGTCTGGCACTGCATATGAGGTGCGAGCCGGGAATCGGACTCGGAGCAGTCGATATTATTGCTGTTTGCGCCACACAGAACCCGAACCTGAGGAGGGCACACGAAAATTGAAGCGCTCGTCGCACCGTTGCCCCCGGGGAAGTGCACTGGCATATGCATATCTGGCCCAGGTACTTGATTAGCTCTGAAATTAAACTAAGCAACGTGCATTGGCAAGTGCTCATGGGCCTGTAAATTGAGCCATGGATCCCGATGAGGGGAAGTTGTTGGGATTGTGGGATTGGTTGCCACCGATGTGTGGGCTGCAGTGATTATTGAGACTAGGAAACATTTTCGCTGTCAAAATGGAAGGATTCAAGGAAGCAAATACATATATGACATTTATGGCTAAAGCTATAGAAACAATTTTATATCCTATTTTTATGTTTTGGTGAGAAGGGTAAGTCAAAATTACCTTCTCATTCCGTTTTTTAGTATCTAATGCTCTCAACTGTAATTTTCAGGACGTTTTACATCTTATTTTTATAGGATCCTTGATTGAACCTTTCTAAGGCTTCCAATTTAGCATACGTTTTATAACAAATCCCTGTAGCAAAAACACACACATCACAGAAACTGTGATTTAATTTTCACCTTAAGTGGCCCCCCTTCGAAGCAACGGCGGAATTTGCCACTCAGAAATCACATCATTTCTCTCAGGTCTGGCCAGAGTCACCTCTGACCGCTATCCTTGCCCCGGGCCCCGCCAACATCAACATCAAGGTACTGCTCTTCACTTCCTTCGATCTTCCCACCTCCCATGCATCCATCCATTTTCCTCTTTCATCTCTTTGTGCCGGGCTTACACGGCGCCCCTCGTCGATTCATCTGCATTGCTCAGTCATGTATGCTCTGCCAACTGATTTGAGCCAGAACCATCAACCAGGTCCCAGCGGGAGAATCGTTGAGGTGGTCGCACTCCTTGGACTCCGCCCACGCTGGCCTTAATCAGTGTAGTCGAGCAGGAGCAGGGAGCTAATCGTTTATGACTTAGTTTTGATTCCCTCTTCGAAATAACCATAAATCGGACGAGGGACACCGATTTTCCCGTCGAGGAGTGAGAGCGGGATTTTCATCTGATGACGGCAATGGTAGCGGCGCGGATCCTTGTGGGAGCCCAGCGCAACCGCTGCTCTGTGTGTTTTCGACTATAAAATTAAATTGCGATGTGGTGGAAAAGTTAGAGCAATGCCCAGTGCAACACACTGTCCCTTACTGCCCCACATTTGGTCAAGCGCACACACACCCACAGGGCCGCCTAAACACCAAACACACAGATACGTCGAGAGTGGGGGAAAAACTGCAGTAGCGAACAATTGTTCAGTGCATATCATTTGGTTAAAAGGATTCGTTTTACTCTTCCGTGCGGTTCGGTCCACACACACGGACAGCATATGGAAGCTCTCCCGCCCTGGCTGTGTCTGTGTCTGCGCCTGGGCCTGGCCTGTGTACAAATCAACTAATCTGCTCCCCACGGCAAAGTTACGAGAAGACCGACAATTATATCCGCTCTCTGCTCACAATTTTTGCATGTCGTAAAGTTTCTAGTGGTGCACAGCGCCAATTCCCCGCCCCATTCTCCGCATTATATGAGAGTACGGCTGCATTTGGCCCTAGCCGGCACTCCAACGGAACTGGAATAAAACTAACAGACGTTGGATTCATTTTTTAAATGCTCTTTCCCGGCCCTGGCTCCAGGTTCATTTTCCTAAATAACTGAGGGGACTTTACACATTGCAGGTGGGCTACGTCCAGAGTGCCATTACACTCTTCATAGAACAATTTTCAAATATAAGAAAAACGAAATCTATAAATTTCAGCTTAGTCTATATGAATCAATAAAGTTATATTTCGTTTACATAATGTCAAAAGAGGGGAGAAATTATAGAACTTGTGGTTGTTAGAATTCATGGGAATTGAAATTGTACATAATTGTAAATTAATGTTTTTGCCAAATATAAAATAAAGAAATTGATAAGTATACAGCGTTAACTCTGGCTTTCTTATTTCCGAGTTTAAGTACTAAGGTGTCACAAAATTCAGACTTGGGAATTACTAATTACTTATATTACTATTTGCACAATAATTCCAAATTTAGATTAAAATAAAAACCTTAAAACAACATGATTAAACGGCTCATTTAAATTACCCGCAATTAATATCAAAATGTAATAGAACAAATATTGTATATAATAATAAGTTTCCGGTTAGAGTATTTGCATTTCGTCAATTAAATTACTTTTTTTTTCCAATTTCCAATGCTGTTGCATACTTTCAGGAGCAGCGAGCTGCCCTGCACATGCACGGATGTGTATCTTCGCTTGCCTCTGCTCCTGCAGCGGTATCTGTGTATCCTGGCTGCTAGGGCTGTTGTGCCGAGTGTGAATCTGCCCCGGCATTACTGTTTGTATTGCAAAAGTTGTTGTAACTTCGTTAAAATAAGCACTCTGTTAGTTTGCCCGCTGGCGCGACGGGAAGCGTCCTCCCTCTCCTAGCCACTAGATTGCAGTTCGGGGAGGAGGGGACTGTGTGTGGGGCAATGCAGCAGATTTGTCGGCGGTTTCTGCCATTACTAGGATCTGGCCCCCTGCCTCGTCCTCATCTCGCCTCGCAGCACTCTACCCGATAGTTGGCATATCTGCATTAGTAATGGTGAGTGGCGGCGAGGGCCAGGCAAATTGGTGGATTGCTGGCTTGGTGGATTTGGATTTACCTGCTCGTCGCCGGCTTTGACAGCCCAGGGTACCAAGCTGGCCCGAGCTATTGCCGCTCACACCTTCATCCCTTGTATGCCACGTGTGGCAACGTACCTGCAAGGCAAACGTAACGTTTAGTTTTCGGGGCCCCTGCTCCTTGGTGGCTATTAAATTGCAGCAACTCCTAATGGCGCTCCCTGAGCTGCTCACTTTCGTTTACTTTCGCCGGATGTATGGCTGCAGCCATATCGATACTGCTAAGGGGAGTACTACCTTTAGAGCCAGTAGGAAAGCACCCGAAAAAACTCCAGAGCTGAAATTCCCTGACAAGGATCTTCTTCTAATGCGAGTAGATATATTATTTTAAATATTAAATGTTATATATCAAATATTATATTAAAATGTGATCTAATTTTGTAAACTTTTTAAAGCATTTTTCGATAGGAAATATCGTAAAATTTTGCGAAAGAAACATCAGCGTTTTAGGGATTGAACCAACGAACTAGGGAAATATTTCTGAAAAACCTTTCTTTAAGGCACTTTTAATACTCATTTTCTGCAAATGTATACATCCTTTCTTACCTGATTTAAAATACTCCTTTATTATTTGGTGAAGTTACTTTTAATCCATTTTTTTTGTTGTGTTACAACTGTAAGTGAAGTCGCCTCTTCAGAGGCAGCGGCTGTTGCAACTGTAGTCGCAGGCCCACCGACAACTTGTACTTAGTGCCGTTTCCTTCCGTTCAACACGGCAAGCGGGCGGATGTGAGGGACAAGGAGCGGAGAAGGACCAGGGAAAGGCGTATGTGAGAAGGGGATTCCCAAAACCCGGCCACGGGCAAACAGCTCGTCGGCAGTGCTGTCTGAAATGCAATTAAGTCGCATCGACATGCAATCTCCGGCGTGGGAAGTCGGGCCACATAAAGGACTTCGCAGGAACAACAAGTACAACCGCACGGACAGGATTCGCGACCACACTCTGCAGCGGGAGGTAGGGGTCACTGAGAAAAGCCTTAAAAGCGCTGAAAGGTTTCAGTTATCCCCTAAAAAAAAGGACACGCACTCACACAAGGGGGATACGAACACAAGCTGAAAGGGGAATCCGGCTTGCCGAGCCAGAGAATACCCTCAAAAGAGCAGCAAAAGTTGGCATTATTTATAAGGAACTTCTCGAGCGGTGTGAATTCCTGACAATAAATGGAAAGAATTCTTTACGACTGTCATGGCTTTATTTAATTTGAAAGGTATTACAAATTATATTACCGTGTCTCGTCAGTTCTTCTCTTTATGCATTTATCTTTGGGCATGGTTCGATGGTTTGATAAATATGTTCGCAGCCTTTAATGAGGTTTATAAGAGTTTATCCTTCTTTATTCGAATTATTTTAAGATTCCCGCAAAATTCATTGATACAATTCACATATAAGTAGAGGATACCATATCTTCAGTTGGTATAAGAAATAAATAAAAGAAACTGATATATCGACCTCGCGAAAACACTTGTCAGCTCGAAGTACTAAATGCAGAAGTGCGATGGCCTCCGGTGGTCTGCTGAAATATTCATTCAATTAAGGACATAGAGTATCCACGGATTGCAGCTGCCAAGCAGCACGTCATTCTGGCCCGCACACGGGATCTGGTTGCAAAGGAATGCACTCATTGGAACACTTTGGAGTGCCGATAATCCAATTATAGCCTGGCCGGGAAGCTCCTGCTGCCGCCTTGTACATTTGCACCTCCTCCAGTTTCCTCGTCCTGCTTCTGTTTTTATTGCGCCAGGACAGGGGAAGCAGGTGGAAAGCCACCTGAGGCAAGCGCGTCTCCCTCCCATAATTTGCCGCAACTTATTTTGCCCCGAGTCAAGTTTCACACTAAAATGTGTAAAAGGGTCAACAGCTGCGGGGCCCCGGATGCCGAGCTGGGCCAGCTGACAAGGAGTCCTTATGGGGGGCTAATCTCCGGGGTCAGCCACTGAAACATGGGGCGAGGGGAAGTGCTCTCTGCGTGGGCAAATCGAATTCAAAGCGAAAACTGAAACCGAATCCCATCACCGACAAACACAATGCGTTAATATTTCTAGCATTTTATATTTATTTCATATTCAATTTTCCGTTTGTATTCGATAATCATTTCAATTTTTCTTTTTCTACTTTAATTTCTCCGGCTTTTAATTTCTTTGTTTTTTAGCCACTGTATATTAAACCAATAAAAAAGCCAACACAAAGGCTGGTTTGAATAAACATAATGAACATTCCATTCCATTCCATTTGCTATATATACAATAATATTTGATAAAAATTCCATTTGGGGCTTCCATATTTTCTGTGTGTTTATTCTTTTTTTAATATGGGATAAAACGAAATAATGGTTAGATAAAAAAAAGTTGCATTACCAGCAGCTTTTCCGTTGTGTTTTGTGTGGCCATAATTCATTTGCCCACTTTGTCTCATTGAATAGTTTATTTATCCAATTTCATTATTATTATTTTTTTACTTGTGCATTTTGCATCATCGTCGTGTAAACAACTACAATTAGTATCACGATTGTCATTGTTGTAACCGAAAGAATATTAAGGGTGAATACAAGAATTCCAATGAAATGTTGGGTAATGAACGAAAAAACAGGGACGTTTTTATGTGTAATTTATTCCTCTCAGTAAATTGCTTGGAGTTGTGGGTCCCTCCCGCTCTGCGTATGACACGATTATGTTTTTCATTAGTTTACGTTTTATTTTTGCCAACTGATATGTACTTATATATGTCTGCGTGTGTGTTCGTTAAAAATTGAGTGCCCGCAAAGTACGAACTGTTTCCTAGATTTGTTGTTAGTTGTGCAATGTTCGCTACGCTTGTTTAAAACCCAATTGTTAATTACTATCCCATAATTGATCGTATTATTAGTGTATATCGCTTTATATCTGACTTTATCAATAGGTATATTTATGTTTAACGTACTTATTGGCCTTGTCTAATTCGAAAATGATAGGAAAATAAAATAGTAGTCTCGCTGGCCAACTCTTCTTCTAAAAAATTATTATTAAGAGCTTACATCCTAGGCTGATCTATGGATATGGGAAAGTGTCGCTTTTCTAGGCCCTAAATGTGTGTGTGAGTGTATTAGGAATCATCATATGTTCGCTGGTGAGTGTATGGTTCAGTGTGTGTAATCAATTGTATTAATTACGTTAAATGTTGGCCAAGACATGCGGTCATGCAGTGGGACAGGGGAACTTGGGGATACATCGTCATGCTGGAAGTCTGCGAGTTGTTCGATGAAATCATAGACAGAATGGAAAGGGAAATCCCTGCCCATCGCAAGACCTGTCCCTCTACTTAATATATATATTCAATGTATGTATATAAAACTTACGAGTTACGAGTGGACATAAACCGATTTGCTTGTCTTTCAACTAACGTTATCTTTATTGTTACGGGGCTGCCTCTCACAATTTGCTAAATCCCAAAAATTCGTAGCTACCGATTAGTGTAAGGTTGGTATTATTTATATATGTACATATCATACAAAAAACAGACAGTTGAGTATCTTCAGCAGTTAGCCCCAGAGCAGAGTCCCGTCCTGCGTGCCCAGCGCAACTTACTTCGCCGGCCAACTGGGCCAACATCAGAGGGTCATCGTGGCCATCACAACGGGCAGCAGCAGGGCCGTGGCGAAGGACAGCAGGAAAATCCGCTGGCCCGAGCTGCTCAACGCGCTCGCCTGGCAGAGGAGGTCCTCCGGAAAGATCTCCAGGATGGGCAGGTGTCGACCCGACGTCGGGTCGTGGCAAGTGTTGGCACGGGCGCGCTGAGGAAGTCACAAAATATCAGATTAATTCCGAGAAATGATTAGTGAATTGGAAATTAAATAAAAAGGACGAAAGAAAATTGAAAAGTTCAGAAATGAAAATTCATAAAAGCTTACGCGCATATCGGCAATCGATAGGGGTAACTTTTTCCGAGAAAACAAAGATTGTAAACAATTTAAAGAGCTTCAAGTGCTGTAAGAGAGGCGGCTGAACTCACCTGAACCATGCGCTTGAGGTCGTCCTTCTGGATGACCTTGATCTGAGCGGACTCCCGCAGCCACCGGCGCAGCCAGTGCCCAAACCAGACCAGTCCGCACTCGCACTCCAGCGGGTTGTGCGAGGTAATGAGTCCACCCATTATACTGCGCGTGCCCACCGCGTCCCAGTAGCTCTTGTTGGGGTAGAAGCTATCGGCTGCCAGGGCGTTGATGCGGTTATGCGAGATGTCGATGGACAGATGCGGCACCTCGCGGAGGTCGTAGAAGATGCCCGGCGGCAGGTCGGAGATGCGGGTGTGCGAGATCTTCACCTGAAGCCGCAGGTTGCGCGAGAGTCCCGAGAAGACGTCGGGCGCTATGGTCTGCACATTGATGCCGTAGAGCTCCAGCAGCCTGAGCTTGGTGTTGTTCACCAGCTTGGCCAGCAGCTGGGGTCCGATGTTCGGTTCCAGGCAGTGCACCTTCAGCTGCTGCAGGCCTGGAATTCGGGCCACGATTTCGCCGAGGTTCGCATGGGAGCTGGCGTGCAGGGTCCGCAGCGATCGCAGCTTGGAGAAGGCCTGTGGGTTGGCCACCTTCACGTCCAGAATGTTCAGCTCGGCCAGGTGTCGCAGACTGGCCAGGTCGTGCAGGGTTATGCGGCGCAGGGGGTTGTGGGCGAGGTCCAGAACTCGAACGGAGGGCGGCAAGTGCTCCGCCGCACAGCTGGCGTTTGTCAGCTTGTTGTGCGAGACATTGACGTGACGCAGGTGACGCATTGAACCAAGCGGCGACAACTCCTGCAGGTAGTTGCCACTCACGTCCAGGTAGGACAGGAGGGGCAGCTTCAGCGGCGGCAGCACATACAGGCCCATGTGGTGCAGGCTCAGCTTTCTGAGGCGGGGCGTGTGCACGAACACCTCCCGCAGGTTGGTCGTCACCAGGGGGTTCTGCGAGAGGTCCAGGTTGGTCAGATTGTTCAGGAAGCTGAATGTGTTGTCCGGCAGAATGGTGATGCGATTGCGGGCCAGACTGATGTCGTAGAGGAACTGCGAGTTGATGAACATCGAGGCGTCCAAGTACTCCAGATTGTTGCGCGACATCTGGATGGAGCGCAGGGTGAAGCCGATGTCCGTGAAGGCTGGCACAGGCCACACGCTCAACTGATTGTCGGCAATGTCCAGGAACTCCAGCCGGGTGTTCATGAACACCTCTCGGGGCAGGGCCTTCAGGCGATTCGAATTGATCCGCAGGATCCGGAGCTTCCTCAGATTCGAGAACTGCTCCACTTGCAGCTGGTCCAGCTGGTTGTGACTTAGGTCTAGTTCCTGCAAGCTGTTCAGCCCCTGGAAGCTGCGACGCCTTAGCGAGGTGAGATTGTTGTGGGCGAGGTTGAGGATTTCCAGGAACTCCAGGTCCCCGAAGGCGTGGCTCTGCAGAGCCCCCAGGAAGTTGTGGGCCAGGTTGAGGAACCGCAGCGTGTTCGCCAGGTTCGTAAAGCTATCTGACTTGGTCACGTGATTGTGGCTGATGTCCAGCTGATAGATGTACATGTAGCTGCTCAGCTCGTCGTCGAAGCTGGATATGTGATTGTGGCTCACATTGAGGCGCAGCGGAGTCGTGGTATTCGAAACGTAGTGAAAGGACTTCAGGGACAGGGCACACAGCTGGTTGTGCATAAGGTCCAAGGCGGCCAGGTTGGGCAGCACCGTAAAGGCCCCATGGGAGATGTTGAACAGCCGGTTGTGGGACAGGTCCAGGTAGCGCAGGAACTCTAGGTTGTGAAAGGCATGTCGGGCTATGGTCCTCAGGCGGTTAGACTGAATGTTTAGTGTTTGCAAGTCCCCCAGGTTGTTAAACGTTTGCGCCTCCAGGCGCTCGAGAGCATTGTAGGACAAATCGATTTCCACTAGGTGGTTGTGAACACCGGGCTGAAACAGTCCTCGAGGCAGTGACTTGAGCTGGTTGAAGCTCAGGTTGATGTAGCTCAGTTCTCGCATCTGGGCAAAGGATTCGTTGGAGACCTGCTTTAAATTGTTGTTGTCCAGTCCTAGCCAAATGAGCTGGGAAAGCGGCAAGAGGGCATCGAGTGGGTCAAGACTCTCCAGACTTCTGGCCGGAAAGACTGCGAACGAGAGCTCCAAAATCTTAAGGGTCCTTGAGACATTCTCAAACACCAGGGGATGGTGGATGGTGATGTCGTTGAAGCTCAGGCTGATCTCCTGAATCTCGTCCAGTCCCGCAAAGGATCCCAGATGAAGATGGGTTATCTTGTTATTGCGCAGCAGTATGGTTTGCAGATTACTGCCCCACGAGTCCACAGCAAAGATGCCCTCCGGTATGTCCGAAATAGAGTTGTAGCCCATATTAAGGTATGACAGCTGCGTGTAGTTCTTCAGGCCGAGAACGGGGATCATGGTGAAGTTGTTGCCACTCAAGCTGAGTACCCGCAGGTTCTCCGTGTACGAGGGAAGATTGCTCAGCTGACTGATCTGATTGGACGTCAGGTAGAGGTACTTCAGTCGGTGCAGCCCGGATATGGCCACTGGCACAGTGGTGAGACGGTTCCTCTCCAGGTCCAAATATTCCAAAGTCTCCGTTAGCCCTTCAAAGGCCGCGGGATGCACGCGGCTAATTGCGTTGAAGGACAGCACCAGGTGGGCTATACCTGTGGCTTTAAATACTGCCTCCGGCAGTTGGGTCACGAAGTTCTGCTCGAGGTTCAGGGCCCTCAAGTGCACATCCGAGTAGTTGTGCTGAAAGTAGTCAGATTCCAGGCTCTCTATGCAGTTCTGGCCGAGATCAAGCCGCTCGAGGTGCATTCGAAGGGGCTTGACCTGAAGCTCCTTCCACTGCACACTCCGCAACAGGTTATCCCTCAGGCTGACTATCCGTAGCTCTGGTAGTTGCTCGAACAACTGCTGGGGAAACACCGTGAGCAGGTTGCTGGACAAGTCCATGGTCACCAGGGATCGCGGCAGATAGTTGGCGGCCACATGGTAGATCCTATTATTCGAAAGGTCCAGCCAGAGCAGCTTCTGCAGTTGCTCGAAGTGGCGGCCCCCTGAGGAGCGATCTCCGGAACTGGGTGATGGTGGGTAGAGTGAGTTGCTGGCCTCCAGTCGCGTCTGCACCGCCGCCAAGCTCGAGGGCAGAGAGCTGTTGTCGTTGGGGGAGATAACTTCGATAGCTCCGCCGCCTGGAGCCACCTCCGTGATGTCGTTGTCCGACAGATGCAATGACCGGAGGGTATCCAGCTGAGCATCCCAGTTGCCGTCCAAGGTGGTAATGTGGTTGCTGGCAGAATACAGAGTCATAATTGAAATTTCTCGTCGAAATAGGAATTTGGTTATATAGTTATGAGGCATTGAAATGAATTAATAAAATGCGGACAATGTTTGCTTAACTGAAAACCCTGCCTCTTTAAGCAAAATTTCCCTTAAATATTCCTATGCATATAGAAAGCACAGTTGGGGTTAACTCACCGTTGAGCCACAAGCCTTGAAAGGGAGTGCAACCGCTGCAACGCGTCCAGGGGCAATTGTTGCATCTTGTTTCCTGATATATCCAGTGTCATTAGCGAGTGTGTCATCGTGCTGTGGCGAGAGTTGAGGAGAGGGCGAGGGTGAGAGAGAGGCCTTTACGATTATTATCTAAATCATTCCGCACGAGCGGCAGGGGGACAAGTTATCAAAAATATATAATGGTTAAAACTTTCACTAAAACTTGTGCCGGCAACTATCAACAATTTCCGCTCGGGTCTCATCCCTCCCCCCCAACCAGCAAGCTCCCCTGCTCATATAAATTGACGTGCTGCCTGCCTTTTGACATGGCCTACACACAAGTCGGAAAACAAATATTTAAACTTAATTAACGCGTAGCAACGGCGACCCAGGCGGCCCCAGCTGCCAGTCGCCTCCTCACTCCCACTCCCCCTCGCTCCCCGCTTCCACACTTTCGCTATGTATTTCTGTTTCCACATCCTCTCTAGACCCCATTAATAGTTATACACCCGCACCGCAAACTCGCACAAATACACACACGTTTGATGTAGAGTGGACCTTAGTTGAGTACACAATTTTCAGGCTTGAACGTGTGTTTTAGAGGTCTAACTAAGAACTTATTCAAATTCACAAGCAATTTGTTGAAATGCAAGCAGAAGGTAAAATGAAACAAAACTAGAACAAGAACAAGCAAGAAAAGGAAACACTGGTGAATTATCCTTTTTAAACAACAGTCATTAGTTATGTGGAGACATTGCGACTAAGACTATTATGCCGGATGGCGAATGGATCATTATTTCAAATACCTTAAGATTTTTATTTATATTTGGTTAAGAATATAAAGGATAGTTGTCATCTTACGAATATTTTTTTGCAATGATAGTGGTAAGTATTTTATATCTTATGTATTATTAAAGATAGAGATGTTAACAAAACTAGACTAACTTAGTTCGTATAGCGATGCATAGTGTTATTATATTATTGTCCTTGCCCTACGTAAAGGACTCTGTATAGTCCACCCTAATGTTCATATTTAGGAAACTGCAAAGAGAAAACCAACCAGAGTTTGGGGCAGCGACCTCAATTATGAAAACCACAAGTTTCGCCCTGCCCCTTGACTACAACGACAACCACTACAGGGAGAGCGGCGTTCTGTTGTAGTCTGTGATGTAGTTGGTGTTGTTTTTGGTACCGGACTTGTGTTGTTTCTGCGACGAAGAATCAAACGCAAAACCGAATTTGTGTGGCTCCTTTACGCTCATTTCCGCTCCTCAGTGTGCTTCTTTATCCAACGGCTTTCGGTTTCTTTTGGTTGCCACTTACCGGTAGTTGTTGCCGCTTTTCCTTGTGGACGGCAAGGAAGCAGAAGCATGCTCGCATCAAATCTACACACTGTAATCTAACCTTTACGATGTTAAAGCTTTCAACGCTTGTTACTATCTATTCCGAATTTTTTGTGAATTTACGTTCGAAATTCTGCGCAATGCAACTACAATACATACTTACATTCCATTTTCGTATTTTTATCTGCTAACGGAATCATAAGGATATGTATGTCATGAGAAATTGTCCATGAAATACTTTAAAGAAACAACGCATACGAAACGCACAATAATCCAATCAATACAATATGCAGTATTAAACAACTATCTCCTAAATACGTAAGTACTTAAATATTTATTACAACTTTCCATAACTAATATGAAATGGAGTCTGTTCGTAAAATTTCATTTTACGAAAATATACATAAAGAACTGGTTCCCTGACATTCGCATGCCAATATTTGTGAGGGTAGGAAATATAGTAGGTCCAGGTATAAGAGAAAAATAACTACAAGTTTTGTGATATGAAAAAATAGGTAGTACTCTGAAAACAACCATCGTCATTTCTGTTAATGCATTCTGTGCGTGTCCCTTGGCAGAGTTCGGGAAGAAAAAATTCGTATGTGCAAGTGCATCCTTTTATATTTTTGTTAAAAAGTTATATATATGGATGGATTGGCTTTTGATACCTCAGACTTTGAATTATTTTTCTTTTTCTAAGTGTAAGGAATAAATTCCTACCAAGTAGAAGTGACTTTGAATACCATATTTAGTTTTATTTGAGCTTCTTATATTTTAATTAAAACCGTTTAACTTAAGTTAATAACCAAAAGTTTTTGTAACTTCAATCAGAGTGGAGATTTTTTTTCTTAAAGTGCAAAATAAACCTGTCGATTAACAGGCAGGATTTGGGGCATGAGAATAAACGGAAAATTTGAAAAAGGATATGTGGAAAGGGGCAGATTGTAACCACATTTGCCGGCTTCATGAGCATTAATTAGTTTGATTTAAATTCTTAATGTCATCGTGTGTGAGCTGTGTATCTTCAGCTGCCGCCGCCCCGCACATTCTCCTTGGTCGTGTGCAGTTGGACGTTAACTGTGGGTATTCATTTAACTTTAGCAGCTTAACGAGTGTGTCGGCAGGCGGGAGCCTGCGGTTAAGGGGCGTGAACCAAACTCTGGTTATCCTTTGTGCTCGTTAAAAAATTTTCGCGTTTCATTTCATGGCAACAAAGAGCATATAAGAAGATGAAGAGCAATAAAAAAGCAGCGCAGGCTGAAAAATACGGTCGGCTCTCTTCCCATTTTCTCATACACACACAGCCGCAAACAGTTTAATGGAGGGAAAAAGCGAAGTGCCGCCTCAGTCAAATGTCTGACGAATAATATTATATGTTCGAACTTGCATAATGCTGACGAAATAATACCGAATTCTCACTACAGTTCCCTCACGAGGACAGCCCGTAAACTTTTGCTAAGTGATGAATAGGTACTGATTTATTTTTCGAAGTCTAAATTTTTAAATCCTCCTTAAAAAGGAATTTTTTATTTATTGACACTGTTCCTGGGGTTGTACGATATTTATCCGGCTCGAAAGACAAATTTAATTAAAAAATGCGAAAGAAAAATGTTGTTTTTTTATTATACACCCAGAAAAAAGCGTTCTAAATGTACCAAAAAGTGTCTATTCGTTCTTGAAAAAGCCCAATCACGTTTTTCTTCTTTCCAGAACATATGGTATCACTTTTTATACACGTTGTTCTACATTTAAGAACATAACGGTCTTATTTTAAGAACATTTATTTAAGAACAAACAGTCTAAGTTTAAGAACAAACGGTCAAGGCTTAGCAACATTTTGCACTTCATACAAAAAAAAAAAAAAATGAAATCCCCTTTTTTTTTAAATCCTTTTTTTAATTGTTTATCAACTTTACATATTCATATATTATGTTAATTGTAGTAAATTCATTTATAATTTATATTGAAAAACCATACTCACAATATTTTTATTACACACGATCACTCGGGGATTGAACCCGCGTCTCAGAGTTTAACAGACCGACAGCGTACACATTGGACCATGCACGCGTTATTGTTTGAGTCGCCGATATATAGTTCATTCAGCGATTGTAAGGACAATAGGTTGCAACTCCTAAGAACAATTTTTGCTCGGGTTGATATTTGGCCTGGAAACAGCGTGTTCGAATCCCGATCTCGACAATTTCTTTTTTTTTTTAATCTTTTTAAAATTAAAAATTAAAATTTTTAAATTAGTGATTGTACATTTGTGATTTAGATTCTCATATTTTTATCAGCGAAACAATAAAACTACTTGCATATGTACATACATTAGTATGTACAATGAACATGTGCATATTAACATATGTATGTAAGTATATTCAAAAAAAAAAACGTTCTAAATGTACCAAAAACGTGTCTATTCGTTCTTAAAAACCGCAATCCCGTTTTTCTTCTTCCCCAGAACATATGGTATTACAATTTGGCCTAGTGGTTAAGGCATCGGACTGCCAATCCAAAGTGCATGGGTTCGAATACCCGGTTGACTTTTGATTTTTTCTTTTTTTTTTTTTTTTTGGGGGAATTGTGTGGGGATTTGTTAAATCTAAAATGAAATAATAAAAAAAACAAAAAAATTTTAAAGAATATTTTTCATGAAAAAAATTTTTTAATTTATTTGTATGACAATTAAGACCAATCGGTATCATATTAAGACACAAATGGTACAAACGTTCCATATTTAAGAACATACCAAATGTGTCTTGAAAGTGAGAACTGCGGTCTCGGATTTTCGCGGTATTTTTTCTCTGGGTGTATGTTTGTGTTATCAGAATTCGTTTGAAAAATGATTCAATTTTAGAAATAAAATTATACCAACACTTAGTTTTCCGATTTAAATATAAATTTAACTACTATAGATACATACAGTTAGTTAAATATAATTTTGTATATTTTACTTACTTGTACAAAAGATTTGTTTATTTAAAAGCTTTTCTCCACATTAAAAAATATCTTTTTGTCACCTTTGAAACTTAACTACCTTTAATCCACCGACACCAAAAAATTACAATTTAAGGATAAGCCCTTTTATATGATTGGCATGGTTTAATATTACATTTACATTATTTTTTGATTTAAATGCCTGTTCTGGTTAAGTTTTTCCTGGTGTTAGTCGTTTTAAATTGCCTTTTCCCTCTCCTCATCTTGCTCCCTTTCTCTCCTTTTGTGATTAATTACACTCAAACAAATAGCGCTTGAAAGTTTCCCATTTTCCCCTTTACCTTTTTTTCAGCTGCGTGTGTGAGTTTGCATTTCCCGCTTGCATTTTCAGCCTGAGTGCTTCGCTGAAAACACCGCGCCCAGCCGCGCCCCACCCCAAGTCCTCGCTTTGTTAAACTTAATTTTACGCCTTTTTTACAACTTGCAGGTTTATGTTGTAAAAATATACAAAGCACTCGCAGACACACATCCTCGCATCCCCGCACGCCCGGCTGGAAAAGGGGTCATGCAAATAGGCCGGCCAACTGTCCTGTCATCATGGCTCCGGAGGTGCGCGCCCGGGTCGCCATCATGACGCGGCACTCTCGCATGACACTTACCTGAAGCTCCGCTCGGATATATCCTGCAGTTCGTTGTCGATTAGCTTCAGCGTCTTGAGGCGCAGTCCCTGGAAGGTCTCGTCGTCGACGCTTTGCAGGTGCGTGTTGGACATTTCAATGTAGCGCACACTGCTGTGCATGAACTCTGGGGACGGAAAAGAAAACGGAGGTGCGAATTAGCGGATTGAAGTAGAAAATATTGTATTAAGGCTTCCTAAGATCTAGGTTCTGAAAGCCACTGATAATACAGCCATTTTAAGTCGGGAAACTATACTGACTTTCTCCATGTCCAACTAGATGTTGGATGGACTCGAGCGAGCATCCGGAACAGCGCCACAAAGTGATAGACTCTCAGACGGGGCAGCCATCAGTTCATCATTCAAATTGATTTTAAACGGCATTCGAAGCGTTTACCATAAACGAGGGAATATGCCCGGGCCATCCCCTATACATAGATGCCATTCCTCGTCTAACGATGATGGCTTTTGTTTTGGCTGTTTTGATCGCCGGCGCGTTAAGGCAAATGGGTCATCAGCGTGCCATCAGACAATGGACCCGACCCGAACCGAACCGGCCCACCACAGGAGCAGCACAGGCAGAGGCACAGGCACAACAGGCCTAGAGAAATCCATTGCCCGCGGTAACTCCCCGATGGCGATGAGGCCACGCTCTCGATTTTTGTGCGCGTTTTCCGGCCGAGCCGTGGGGTCCAGGATCCGGGCATCGAAAAAGGAACAACAAATTTCGGTTTTCGTCCATGGAAAAGACAGGCCCCTGACATCTTGGCCGAGTATAACAATGAATCGACCATTTGGTTTTTCTATGACAATGTAGCAGGGAAATTGGTAATCGATTGCCCAGTAAAACGAAAAGCTTGAAGCTCAAAATGCTTTGCTATAGGTAAATAGCAAATAAATTTGCGAGAAGAAAGCCTTAAATTTTAATTAATTACCTGAAATAATACCAAATGTTTTAAAAATTATAAATTTTTTGAATAGTTGCTTTTGGTTCTATGGGTATCTATTGCATTTTTCCCCCGATAAATGCATTACTTTTTTTATATATTTTCAGACTAATAGCTGCTTTTAGGATTTAACTGTCAAAGTTGATTCAATTACGCTGCAAACAAAAAGCATTTCAACACACTTTTTTTGAAGTACCAATAGCAGGAGAACTTTGCTATTTACAATTTTTAATAGTCCTCACTGAACGTTTTTATGCATTTTGCATGTTTTTTTCAGAGTTTGATCTGTGCCAGTCAAACCGCAACAAAGTTTCATCAGGAATCAGTGCGTTTTCACTTATTTAATATTCCGTTCCGTGGCGCACAAAAAATTGGCAGCATAGAGCGATTGATTTTTGCACTCTCTTGCGCATTGAATATTTATAAGAAACAATCAATTGTTGGTCAGCTTCTGTTCTGAGCGGAGTTTTTTCGCATTGGCAAGTTCTTTTTTTGATGGTTTTTTTGTGTCATTTTTTGGCTTTGAACTCATCAAATTGATGTTTAATTATTTCGCTCTTCTAGTCAAGTTTGTTCCACTTTTTTGCTCTGCTGCCAAAATGTTCATGGTCGAGTCAATCCCTGGAAATCCCGGCTCAGTCGCGAATTTCACACTGACTTTAATGCGGCCGTGCTATCTGTGCGCAGCGCACACATGCGATGCACGTGCATAGCAAATGCGCCGGGAAAATGGCTGAACAAATATAGTTTCCTTTCTTCGTTTGCGTTTTCTGTCTAAAAAAGCCCAAAATGACAATACACAAAACAGCGAACCGAACCGAAAAGGAGGAAATTTTTCAATTAAAAGCGGAAAGTGCATTTCCATGTTGCACGTCAGTTCCTCTTTCACTTCTGCGGCGTTACTCGTCGAGAGAGCGAGAGGGAATGAGCGGGAAGGCCCCGCCACTCGACCGAAAAATATTTTCCATGACATGGGATGGATCGGGGTATAGGATGTGGGCGGTGGGAGGTGTGGCTCGATGGGCGGTGGGCGGCGGCATTCCAACACACTCGCTCGCTGAATGCTTAAGGTAAGGTCAGGCCATAATTTAAGTTGACAAGCATGACATGGAAATTCCCTTTGGTCGCCAGGAGAAACATCAGCAGCCGTTACCATAATCAGGCTAAAACAAATACTCCCCCCTTGCCCAGCCCAAGAGCCAGCGAGCAGTGTGTGTGTGTGTCGCCGAGAGACCGAGTTCCGTGCGAGAGTCGCCTTGGGTGACCAATTCCTTTGAGAGCTGCGTCCCCTCGCACCGGGCACTCCAAGGACTCGGGCCCCAACGTTGCTCCTGTTTAATTAACACATGCTCAACGAATCGTAATTTAATTGCGGCTTTGATGTCTCCCCGGGGCTCTTCTGAGTCACACAAGAATGTTGAGACATTGCAAATGAAGGCGAGTGTACGAACAACGATCGTTGGAAATAGATACATTTTTGTATCCGGCCCGGAAATTCAGCAGGCTTTTCGATTCAACCGCAAAATGATTAAATATAAAATGTACTCTTTTATATAAGTCAGTTTTGTAGTTAAAGTACAAAATGGTTTATACATATATCAAATAAACCTTTAAGCTATACCCTTAATGAGCTTAATTTAGAAGTAGGAATATCAGAAGGAATCTCTTTGACTTGAAGGCTATTTTTAATGCATAACTAGATTTAAATATTTTCTATATTCTATATAGTTTCTTTCTACAAAAGTATAGAAGTTGTTGGGAAAAAAGTAAAATTGTAGGAAGTAAACAATTGTAGCTTTTTAAGTGGGAAATATTTGGACTTATAATTAAATGAATTTGAATAAAATCAGTATTCTGTGTATCTATCAACCGTTGCAAAAACAATAACTAGCTAGATAAATTAAATTGACTCAAAATTGTACTTTTCTTTTACATGGACAAGACAATATTTTACATTAACAGGAAAAAATGAAAATTCTTTTCGATTAAATTTTTGCTAAAATAACATATAAATGAAACAATGAGAAATATAAAAATAAATAGCTCTTCAGAAAATAAGATAGGCATGGAACTAAACTATAGTATTTATTAATATTTATGGTTTATACTTTTCAAAATAATTTTAATCAAATATCGAATACTTTATGCATTATATAATGAAATTATTTAGTAAGAGGCTAACAATTGTAGAGCTTGGTCAAAGGAAAATGAATGGGCCGAGATTAAAGCTAAAAAAAATTGATACCCCAAAAGGACCTTTACTAAAAAAACTTGGACATATTTTCATTCGGTATCCTCAAGTCAAGTTATGTAATAGTTTATTGAAATCAGATCACTTAATTATTGTAGTATCCTGCCGATATCGCACGGTATACGCTTGATTCCCTTCGTTGCGCATATTAAATTGTTAGTTTAGACGCATAAAGTTACATTAAGTTTGATCAAGATCATATCGCTGACACGTTTAGATGGTTGTTTATTCCAATGTCAATGTGTGCACACGAAGTTCGAATTGCGCTCTCCCACACACACACTGCCACGTGCGTCGTACGCCCACCTAGAAACAGTAATATAAGCACGGAACAGCTTACATCTTAATTACATATCGCATATTAATACAATATTAATCATACGCCCTGTTGACACGAATGTGCCTCCCCTGGCCGAGCAGCCGGCACATGCCCGAGTCCGGCGCATTCCTCATGCAGGGCAGACCGTACACTATATATCCACTAACGTGTGTACGTAAGTATACGTACGTACATACATGCGGAGGAGGGAGGGCGTGTGCATATCTAAGCTGCTCTTGCCAGTGTTTTGTTATGAGTGGACAAACCAACCCAAGAACGACAACAACACATATGGCGTTAATAAACTTCTAGACCCGTGCCTGAGGGGCCAACAACTGAAATGAACTCGGGGAGCGGACACAGCGGACAGAGCGGACCCCGGGACCCTGGATGGAGTTCCGTCCTGTATACGTTGGCTTGTACTTTATGGCCTCAAGTCAATTCTCTGACAAAATGCCAAGCATATTTATTTATTTACTTTTGCTGCGAGGAGGACCAGCGAACTCCGTTCTCGCTTCCCCTGCTTATATGCTCGTCCACGTTCAACGTTCTCGTCTCGTTTTGCGTCACTTTCCAAGTGTTTATTCAACTTGCCCCAGCGTTGATATGAAAAAACAATATAACGACAACAACAAAGTGTCAGTGGGAAGCAGAAGCCAGGGGAAGCACACAGATGCAAAATTAATTCGACCGAGACCACCAGAGCGTCTTGGACTTGTTGGGAATTCATCAAACGTCTGAAACGACTCGGTTGAAATAAGTCTTGGGTCAAAGTTTAAGCTCTTGGTTCTGTATTTGAAATTAAATTGAAATTAATGAACTAAGCTTCTTCAGAAGTTAAGTATGTTTAAAATGAAATGAAAATATATATTTTTCCAGCTGGTAACTATGACTTCTCTAAAGTAAACTTTCTTTCTTCTTTTGGCCTGTTTTGCATACCCTTTGTTTTCCTATATGAAATACAAATTTTAAGCAGTTTCCAAAAGCACATGCAAAATGTCAAGTCACTTAAAATGATACGAAATATTACAAAAGGGTACTGTATTCCTGGGCTTCAAGTCAACCATTTCGACACTTTCTGTCCTATAACTAAAGCTGGCCAAAACTCCCGGAAAACTACTGGCTGCTGTGTGCGTCCGTGTGTTGATGAAGATTACGTCAGCTGAAAAGTTATTGTTTTGTCCAGGCATTCGGAGAGGCAACCAAAGACAGCCTCCAAGAGGGAGTGCGGGCTGGAAGCTGCCATTTATATCCACATAGTTGGGTTCGGTGTCGTGCACTGGGCAATAGCCAAAAAATAAGTAGAACAAAACAGGGCCCAGGAAGCGTGCGGCATGTGGGCAAACTGTCGTCCTTCATTTTCGTTTTTCGGCTGCTCCTAAATAGTTTGGGCATGAAAATTGCGGCCGAATCGAAGCAAGGATGCTGCCATCCACTGCTGCCGCAAATGCCCCCGACCGAGAGGGCAGGCCGATAGTGAGACATTAAAAATAAATCCAAATTGTGGCTCAGCATTTTTGTGTCCTGTCCCCATTTCGTGTACGAAGCAGCAGACAATAGAATTTCCACATTAAATTACGGTCATATTCGGAGCACTAAAGGAGCAAATATTCCACTGCGGCATATTGTCCACGCCAGAGACGCACCGAAATTTTAACAGATTAAATGAATTCTCAACTACTCTCTGGGTCCCCGGTTGCAGTTGTCACATCCTGCTGGCATGCCCCTGGTTTTCTAGGTGCATAGTTTTGGTTCTGATATATTTTTTTTATTTCTTGACCACATGGTGACATGCCAGCCAGGAAGTCGATTCGTTGGTAAATAGAAAAAGGAGCGGGGGCGTGGTACGCAATTAGCCAGGCTGTCACTCGAAGTGTTTTCTGCTCCTCCTCCTGGCTCCCTCTGCGTCCGTTTGCATTAGAATTGCTAATTGCCAAAAGTTTCCCAACTGCAACATTTCTTTTGCTGCTCGAATGCATTCGTTGTCGTTGACATCACCATCAACATCGTCGTCCAATATAAATGAACGTATATATATGTATATGCAAACTTGATTTAAATTAAAAAATATACTCAAGACTCCCCAGTGTCTTCTTGACTTTAAGAATTTCGAGTATCTCTTTGCAACGAGGGCGTCCTTCCAGATTCCCGACGTGTTATTCGCTTTAATTCGATTTGCCGTAATAACTTTAAGTTTTTCATTAAAGCAAAAGCCACTGCAGATGCAATTGGAAAGTTTTGCATAAGAAACGAAGGATAAATTGCCAATGCGGAGTGGCCACTTCTGCCGGTTCTGTGCCCTTCCTCCTTGGGGGAAACCACCGAGCCAGAGACAAACTTTTCAATAGTACTAGCCCCCACCGCTCCGCCATCTCTATTCCCGTTGCTGCCAATGTCTGCCCAATTTTTGTGTGTTTTGCCAGTCAACAACTTTGTTTATTATTTTGTTTCTTTTATTTTCATTTTTTGGAACTTTATGCGGGGCAACTTTGCCCAAAAAGGCGACTCTGTGGGCGTGTCACAGTTGTTAGCGACGAAGAAGCGCGCGCGGGTGCCGGCATGGTAATATTTTCAGCACAGGAGGAGTCATTCTCACAAAGAGAGGGGGGGTAGAGAAGCCACAGCAATGGGCAGCATTGGAAGTGGAAAATGACAATGGAGCTACGGAAACTTGCCATTCATTCATTACTTAAAAGCGGAGGCACAGCCACGAATGCTCTTAGTAGCTTCTCCCGACTATAATATACCAACTAAAATAATTGCCGAAAAGAAGCATTTTATTATAATCCTTACAGTTTGCCGGCACTATTCCTTTAACGAAGAGTATAGCCTCTTCCTTTGATGCCTTTTAAGGTTTTTATAATATAAATAGACTTGTTAGAAACCTCAATCAAAGAGGGTAATTAATCCGAAGATATGCGCAATCTAGACTTTTATATGGGTTTGGTATAATAAGCCTATTACATGCCACAAAACAATCTACTCCCCTCACAGTATAACTCTATGAAACCTACCAAAAATTTGCGGGGAAGTCGCCGCAGCAATCGTTACGAAACTTTTGCATAAAGGAACCGAAAAGGAGGGACGAAAAAGGACGAAACAAGATATAATAAAATGCAACTTTATTTTTACAACTAATTGGCAAACTTAAATGTAAAATTTCATTTTATTTGTGAGCCCCGACAAAGCTGTTTGAAACTTCATTAAAAAATTAACTTTTCTTTCAGCTGGCAGCGTCACGAACACAGGGAATGGGAAAGCCCAGAGAGCCTGTGTCCTGCTCTGTGGTCAAGGCGATTTATGACCCACTGGCAATGAAAATATTTGCCACATAAATAAGGCGTGACAAGCTGGTGGAGGGGGACATATTGACGGGCGATACATGGGGGAGGGGCGGGGAATATAGACGGGGTCGCTTACCTGGAAACTTGTAAAGGGCCACCTCGTTGCAATTAATCTCAATCAACGTGCTTGTCTCGTTGGGCAGGCCGGCGCACTGGCACATCGAGTTGAGCGGACAGGCGTAGAGGATGTCCTGTTGCTGGGAGCCCAGCAGGGCGGCGGATCCTCTGCCACCCGTCGGCG
This sequence comes from Drosophila bocqueti, assembly GCA_018151655.1. Taxonomy (NCBI): domain Eukaryota; kingdom Metazoa; phylum Arthropoda; class Insecta; order Diptera; family Drosophilidae; genus Drosophila; species Drosophila bocqueti. The sequence continues at coordinate 188,412 of JAECXF010000151.1, read as the reverse complement.
GAGGACCCCGGGCCGCGTTCCTGGCCCTGCGGTGGCCTCCGCCGTCGAACTGCCAGCAGTGCGAGGAGCTCACCAGGCACGAGATCAGGACCATGTACAGGTGCATTCTGCTGCAAAAGAGAGAGAAAGCTGAGGTTGAGAAAGCTGCAATGCATAGATGAAATCTTAAAATCCAGTGGCCTTCACTCGCCGGCTTTTATTCCGTCACGTTGGCCCACATAAATCCACCGTGTGGAGACACCTTGCCCGGCGGCATTTGTTTATTCGGAGTTGCTTTGCATAAATCACACGTTTGGAAAGAGAGGGAAAATGAAATGGCATAAAATTAACGTTACTCCACACGCGCAGAGTTCGCACACTGACACGATGATTATAATTATAATATTTGTATTTTATAATCATTAAGAATAATAAAAGAAAACTTGGCGAACTATAACCTATAGGTTCAGTAGAAAGCTTTAGCTTGGAAGAGAAATAAAGTATGCTATTGGGAAAGAATATCATAAATGACTTATTTTTATGATATGCCAAATAAAGACCAAAATAGACTTACTTATAATTCTGAAAACAACATTTTCTGATGCTCAAAAATCCTCTAAATTTGCTTTAATTGTTTTCTTGATACTTTTGAACCAATGTTGATTTTTTGGCTAAAGCGACCTCTGCCTCCCCACGCGACAACGGAGGAAGTTTCCGACTAAAAGCCTGCGACAACTCATGCAAATGAGCCGCAGTCGTGTGACACTCTCCCTCCATACCCTACATCCACGGCCATGCAATCTCTCAAACACATGAAAACGCCTAGCCTTATAAAAGAAAATGTACAGAGGAAAAAATTATATTAATGAAAGGGATAACATGATGCAAATTCAACAGTGAAAGCTTAATGACAGAATCATTAACTGCTTTGAATTATTTATTACCTTATGAGTCTTTTTCGTCCGCTAAAAAATGAGTAAAACTTTCTCAAATACAGAATACTTGATCCGTGTAGATTTTATTTTCGCATTATCGAATAGGGCTTCTTACTCTTGCTGTACTTAATTAACATAGCTCTTTTTCGCGAAGTGGATGAAAGCCAGAAGAAAGTGCGCAACCACAACACGTAGAGGCCTCAACAGCCACAGAAAGTCGCATATAAAACATGCTTCATGTACGCTAGATGTGTGATGTTTATTTGACACGCCAAAGTATATAATAACAAATAAAAACTTTCGGCTCTGCCTTGGATCACCTTGCCATACCAGACGACTACGACTGGGACAAGGGCGAGGGCGAGGGCGCGGACTAGGACGAGAACCAGGACGAGTACGGGCCATTAGCACGATTGTTGAGCTTTAAGACTCCCGACGGTTTGCCTTGAGTGTGCGAGTATGTGGTACCTGCGCACATTACGACCAGCCATAAAACTAGGGACAAAAAGTGTAGCGGAGAGCCCGGAGAGCCGGCTGGCATTCAAGTCCAAGTCTAAGTCGGTAAGTTATTTCCAGTCAGCCCAAGGCTTCGGCTAAGTAAAATATATTTTTTACCCATACTATATAAAAGCGTGTTTATAAAAGCAGCAAGAAGCACGTGATTATGTGAAGTAGGATATGCATTTTTTCGTATAATTGGAGGAAAATGAAAAAATTAAATAAAGTTGCAAAAATTTGCCAAAATTTTACATAGTTATCAAAGTTGACAGCATGCAAATAGTAAAAACATTCAGCAACAAGCAACTATGAATGTATTTCCCAAGTAAACAAAGCGGCCAGTCGGAAAACAACTGAAATAATATTATAGAACCAAAGAGTCACCTGCAAAAGGTCCCTAGTTCATATCGATTTCCTTTAAAATATATTCCCGATTTTAAGATAGTTTAATTGTTTCACAGATTGTAGAAACTTAAGTTTCATTATTATTTCAAATGGCATACATTTCTTCAATTGCCCGGTCAGTTTTATTGAATTTGTTTTGGGTAAATCGGCAAATATTTACTTAATCTCCCAACTGTCATTCGCCATATGCACTTAACATAAAAATTCCGGCCTGAGACCGAGAGGGAAAAGCAATCAGAAAAGCTTCAGCTCGCCGCCCGGCACTCTTGCTGATTGTTTTTCATTATGGTGATGGTGACAAATCGAAGTCATTTTCCTTCGCCTGGACAATGTAAAACAAATGATACATCACACAGTTGAGTGCGTATATATAAGTAGTATCAACCTTTTGCACCTTCCTTCGCACACACGGGGTATCTCAGCAGGGCAAAGTCGAAGATGTCAGGATGTTGGACGGCAGACGACAAAACGACAAACGAAAAAGATAAATATGTCGTAAAAGTTTTTTATTTGCGTTTTATTTTTTGATTCAGAAAATGACTAACTTGTTGGCTGACAGACAAGCGGCAAACAGGCAACGCCTTGGGCCCAGAACACGGGGGTCCGAGGGCAGGCAGCAGCTGGGACGGGTCTGAGATGAGAGGGCAGGACAGGCCGGGACCAAAGACAGTCAACAGCAGCGTCTGTCACGCACAACATCCCCTCCGCCCAAGGACCTTGCAGATGCGGGTTGCCATCTGACCCCTACTTAGTTGAAAAAACTTTTTAAAACAAGCAAACAACATTGTTGTACAAAAAGTGTGAGTTCAGTGGGCTGAAAGATGGATACTCTACAAAAATATTAAAAACTTAAAATTGGGTAGAAAAATAGTACACCTATATCTGAAAAAAGATATATAATACGATGCCATCAAAATAAAGAGAATACGAAATTTGTGTTAAGTTTGTTGATGTTTGCTTTTTAATTTTAAATTCGTTACTTCTCTTTTCCCAGATTTTAAGCCAGGTAAAATGACTCTACATTCCATTTAACATAAGACATACTTTTCAATTATTTACAGCTAATTACTTATTCAGAGATAACTCCAACTTGATCATAGAGTATAGTTAGGATCAAACTACACATTAAAGTGTCAATGTCCACGCCACCCACTCCAAGAGCCTGTGCCTCCATCATCTTCCTTTGAAGAGAAGGACGAATGCCACGAAAAGGTCAACAGAGGCAGGTTGACTGGATTGCCGGGCTGGCAGGCAGACCGCAAGTTTTTATTACGCATATAATGCCAGCGATTTGCCCAAAGGAGTGCGGGTGCTGCTGCGGCGACTGAGGGCGGATCGCAGAGGTCTGCATCATTTTTATACTTTTAATTTTTTATGCCGGTGACACAGTGACATGAAATGTCAACGAGCTGCAAAACAAACAGAAGCTGAAGTAGCAGCAGCGGTTCTGGGCGAGGAACGGGATATATGTATATGATGAGCGTCCTTTGGGGATGTTGTCCTGCTAGTTGGCGCAAACGCCGACTGCGCAGCTGGCGCCGGGCAGCGCAGCAGGAAAAATGCTGAAAAACGTAGCATACATTTGGGAGTCGTTGGGCCACAGCTCCGCCGCCTCGTGCGCCCGCTCGCTCGCTCTATCTCTGTCGAAAATTTGCGAGTTTGTGCGATAATAACATATGTAAGTTGCTTCCCTCCGCGGGTGTGTGAGTGTGGGCTTTCTGGCTGTGCTGTGCTGGGCATGCATATATAAGCATGTCGGTTTTAAATTTAGCCTTATAAGCTGCTCCGGTTTATGCTACTGCAGGAGCTTTTCCGCAAAAAATAAGGGAAAAAAACACACCGAGAAGAAAATGTTTTAAAGCCGCCGCTCAGACGGGGATCAGAACTTTAAGTGAACTTAACCAAGTGTGAGTGTGTATTTAACGCAGCCAAACATGAAAAAGGTCTTGGGTGTGCGTTTCCCTGGAAGTAGAAGGTGTGCGCTCCTGGCATCCCATCGTTGCAAGCGGCGTCTACACACTGTATCCTCAAGATACATTTCAGTTAATCGGAGCCAAGCCAATTAAGGCCACGGCAAAGTTTAACTCGTATGCTTTTTTTGTCGGACAGAGTGGCCTAATTAAGTGGGTCCGTTATGGTTAGTTAAATATTTAATGGGTGACAGACGTCGGTCGGTGTGTGACCTTTTGATTTGAACAGGTTTTTGTAAGTGCTGCAGGTAATTATAAACTTTTGTAGGCGAAGAACTTTGTTTAAGCAATTAACTGCAGCAGAATCAGAGATCCAGAGAGATTGTGGCAAGTGTTTATAAAACAATTAATTAGTGACAATAATAATTCATATGTTCACGATTTCCCATTGGCTGTGAGTACTGCCAAAGTTTCCACGCCCATTTCCCACTTAGCAGCCATCCATTCAGCTAGCTTAGATTTGCTGGCAACCATTTTAGACTACTTCTTGGCCATATCTCACACCTTGACAGATGCAAGACCATCCGTCTTCCGAATTGGACGTGCACATATGCAGCGGATTGGGTTTTATGAAACCATTAGCAGAACGGCGCCAACTTTAAGATACATTCATCTTGCGAGGCGGTTTAAAAAGAGACTTGGCTCAAACGGGTTCGGCTCTCGGCCTGGTCATATAAATCACACCAGTCCCCACATACACACACACTCGCACTCGCACGGTTTAGTCAGTTCATTCAAGTGTCGTTTATCGCTTTTGCTATTTTGGCAGCGCCTTCCGTGTAACTGCTTTTGGCCATAAATAAGCCAATTTGGCAAAGCGTCCCCCGCCCCGGGCCCCATCGCCCACTATCAGTCCCGGCAAGGTGGTATTCCCGGTACTCGAGCTCAAATACCAAAAAAAAACCGACTTCCCAGCCAGCCAGCCAATCATTCAGTCAACCGGAGTCAGTCAGAACAATAAAAATAAAATTTATTACTCAAAGTTTATGGCATAGCTATAAATGTATCTTTTCTGCTGAGTATCTCAGTATATGTATCCATAAATATGCATCCATTCGCACCTAAGTGCGGCCTGCAGGGGTGCCACATGTGGCGCCCACCTCCCACGGAGTAGCCTGCTGTTGAAATTATTATGTTGCTGCTCCCGGTCCCCGGTCCCCGCTCCCTTATCCCTCTCCCACCAGAAGGTCCGCCGTGGAGTACAACCCTTGATTCCAATCCCATAAAGTTGTCGAGTTGTTGCTGCCGTGATAGTGCTACGACTGGCCGTTTTATGTTGGTTGTTGGAGCTGTTGGCAATTGCCGCATCATTAATCTTACTCACGGAAACGGCGCTTAGGTCAAAGTTTTGAGTTTGGGTAATTTATCTTCGACTCGCCGCAATTATGTGCCAAGCGGGGCCGGCGAGGGAGCGGAAAAAACGTAGACAATTCTGCACCGTATGCTGACACCTCCTTTAATTCCTGTCCCACTGGCAGTCAGCGTCGCACCTGAACTTGGAACTCGGTGCTCCGGACCGCCTGTCGCCCCCATGGGGGAGCTCTCTCAGAAGGGTTGCTCTAATATTTCTTTGGCTTAATAATTCAGCAGCAATTTCGCGCCCGCGGCACTAAAATTAAATTGAAGTGTTTACGGAAAACACATGAATTGCTTATGAACGACAAGCGCCAAACTATGCCGGGCCATGAAAGAGTGGCGCCGGGCCACAGGGGCGTTGCCCAAGGCCTCGGGCGTGTCATGTTGTGTGGTGGGCGTGGTCGGTGCTCCGATGCGTGTTGGTCTCTGGCAGGTATTGTAGCTATTCTATGCGTATCAAGCAAATGACAGTGCACAACCAGCGCCAGTCCCAGAAAGTTGAGGACGACAAACGAGTGATGACCAAGCAACCCGATCGAATGTGCACAGTGGCAAAAACTTTTGAAAATGGTGCAAAACATCTAGATGTAAAATATATAAAATAAAGAAAATTAAATAGAAGGGATTACAAATTATATACAAACTGTGCATAAGAACCTGATAGCTAAGGTTGGAGGATCCCGTTTCCCTAAAGGTCGTTGATACCGGTTGCCTATGGACTCTTTACAAAATTGAAATAAAGAGAACCTCTTAGTTCGGCACTCTTCTATATCGCTTTGTTGTAGAGAGTGAAACAGCTTGAGCTCTCTTTGGAGCGCCTGCTTGTGGGCAAGATCTAAGTTAAAACAAGCAGTAGCGATCGAGAGAGTTATCTTTACCTGCAGTCTTTCGCATTTAGACTCTTTGATCAAAAAATCATAGGATCTGGCAGAGTTCAGCAAGAAAGAAAATGATTGATTATACGACTTGTGGTATTTTTACGATCTCTCCTACAATATAAGGTAACCGAATTTTCCTTTTGGTTAAACTTTAAGTCCAACAGTTTCTGCTGCAATTTCAGGGACTTCCAGGCCACAGTTTCATGCTGTTGCTGTTGTTCTCCGGGAAACACAGCCGCACAATTAATTGCGCAAACAAAACGCGACGTTTGGGCAGGCATGGGCATTGAATTATTCAAATCATCTATAATTACAGCTGGCAACTCGCTCGATTGCCTGCCGCGTCCCACTCCCTTGCTGCCGCCCCTCGCCCAGTGCCTGGCACATTTATCAATTAAATGCGAACGCAGCAGCAAATCCAGCAATTGCAACAATAATAGCTGCACCAGCAACAGCAACACCAACAAATGGCAAAATGGCAGCGGCAATGAGGACTTTGCTGGGACAGCAATTAAATTATTAAAAGTTTGTCATAAATAAAGTCGAGCACTTGACAATTATTAAAATGAATTACATGCGAGAGGGGGCAATCGGCAGCGCAAATGATTGGCCCCAGGATCGATGGGGAGGCGCAGGATTCACTAAGGGGAGAGCCGAGCGATATACGAACTCTTAAATTTATGCGCTGCTTTTATGGCTCTGAGCGTGTGTGTGCGAATGTCGACCTCGGGGTTTATGAAATGCCAAGCGGCTGTTTTCATCCTTGTTTTTCCAACTGTTTAATCTCAATTACCAGTGAGAGATATGCAATAAATCTGTTATTGTTTGCAGTTATGGCCGATACGCAGGGTATGCGCAGGTATACTTAGATGAGGAAGTAATCTCGCTCAATAGTCTCTTACAAATATTTTCTCAAGGATATTTGATTTCCTATATACTTTAGGCTTGGAGAAGCAACGACAAGTCTAGGACTTCGGAGCCTGATAGTTACAATTATCTACAATTAATTTCCTTAATATATGAAGCTAAACTCCTTCTGCGCACAGGATATGCATAAGGTCCCCCCCTTCGAGAGCACTCAAAGGGTAAGCTAAGATCGATCATTCTGGGTCAACTTAGTTTCTGTGCTGGGTGTGTCAGCAGCGTTTTATGCCATTCTCTCAAGTGCCCGACACAGTTGCTGCAAATGGCGGGTCCCCGCCATTCTTTGCTCTCGATTTGTGCTACCTTGCCCAATATCCGCATCCCTCGGCTTGTCGTCCCGTCCCCGTCCCCGTCCTGCTTTTTATTTTGGTTTCATGTATGGCGCAATAAAAACACAAATAATGGCGGCAGTCGGATAAAAAGAGAAATGTGTACCGGGGGCTGGGGGAAACATACGCAATTTGTGCTGCGTTTGGGGATTGCTGCTGGATTGTTACATTTTCTGGTTTCAGCTTGTTGTTGTGTTTGGTTTATGTGCTTTTTTGTGTTTTGGTTCTCCTTTTTTATATGCCTGTTTGTTAGGCTGCGTTTAAGCCTTTAAGCACATAATTTCAATTGCTGTACATAACACAAAACGGATTAATTTTGATTTTGACGTATGATTTGTGGGTGTGCGGCGTGGCGTTTGAAATCTGTGCTTGTGAGGGCGCTCAGCTCGATAAATGCCGGGCGCAGATTTATCCGGTCTTTGCCGAATCTTTGGCAATCCAAATTTTTCCGGAAAACCAGAAACGGACGAGAAAGGCTTGGCTTATAGCCTGTCCGTAAACTAGGACTTTTCGACAAACAATTTGAAAGGAAAATGTGGTCTTTGGTAAAATCAGTGCTCATGCGAAAGCAAACTACTTTGGTCGGTTGGTTTTAGCTTCTGATTTCGAAAAGAATCAAAGGTTCTGACTGAGTTTTGGCAATCGCTAAAATTAGGGGCTGAGGGACTAAATACTTAGAAATGGAAAATACATTTTAAATTAAAATTCACTTTCAATCAATATCAGACCAGTTTATTCCCATTCCCACCTGAGCTCTCTTAACCAGCTACAACCCTTCCCTAAGCATATACCTAGATATATGCAATTACCCGACTAAAATATAATGGCTTCATATAGCAAAAAAGGCGACAAGGACATAGCATTGGAGCGAAGCGAGCGGGAATCGTGTCCCTGTTGAAATTTATGAATTTGTGGCATGATTCAAGCTAATCACGTTGCCGCCATTACCCAAAATTATTTTACATATACACTTGCGAGCGGTAAAGAAGAAAGGAACATTATTTAAATATCTTAATGCGTTAAATTTACGAGTCCCGGCCGGGGGAATGGCAAGGAATAAGCCACACGTTCTGTGCCCGAATGTGTGTATGTGGCGGCATATTCAAATTCGGTCAGGTGTATAATTAAATTGGAAATTGCGAGCGCACGCACAGGCCGAATACTTGGGATTTGGAATATTTAAATGACTGGGCCCATCGTCGCCTGATTATGCTGGCCACTTGACCGCCACTTAGGGCCCGGTAAAAGGTCAAAGTAGCAAACTTTCTCCGGAATCACCAGTGTACGAGACTACCGATGGGACGGGGTGGTCCGGCTTAGCTCATCAGGCTGGCCAGCCATACATGGCACCAATTAATTCCCGAAGGACGACGCCAATGGCCGCAGTCCCATCGTTCATTTGTTCCTGGCACTTCGACGGCCAGCCACCGTCATCCCAGCGAAATGTGTGTCAATGACTCCCGCGGGTTCAGGGGTCGAGGGATTGCCCCAGATGATGTACGGTACGAGTGGGCCGTTATAGGCCTAATGAAAGCATTAAAGTTGCAGGACTCCCAGAATGTGATCACATCAGCGAGAGTCTGCAGTATGAATTTGATAATAGGTGTGGAAAGGGCATAAGTACTAATGGTTTTTTCTGCTAGCGAACTGGGCATAATTATAATAAGCAGATATTGGTATATTATTTATAAGATGCTGATATTTATTCTGATTTCGGATAATGCATTATTTGGCATAATAATTTGGTGGCTACAAATAACAATGTTATTTTAATTTTTATATTATGTTCCCATATTTCCTATGACAACTATGTGATACACTAGTCGTCCGCTCTGGTCCGTATTAAAATGAGGAAATATTTTAAGTAGAAACAGACAGACAGGAGGCTGGTCAAAAATGTCTACTTCCTTGCATGGCAAACTTCTCACAGAAATTACATACGCTTGGCAATGGCATACACAAAATAGAATAACCACTAAAACTCTACTGGTTTTACGAGCTTTTTACTGTCTTCGTTACGTGTGATGAGGCGAATATTGTCACATCCTCGTTGTTTATAGTGCTCACTTCTGACTTTGAATTTGTAATGAAGCTCAGAAAACCAAATTTTGTTTTACAATTTCGAGATGAAAAGGATACAGCTTAAAGTGTGGGTTACAAATATAAATTTACAAATATTAATAGGTTTAAACTGGAAGACTAGCTGGCAACTACTTTACTTCTCTCATCTGGACTAGAAGTTCTTCCTTCAAGTATATCATTGAGCATATATAGTTTCATTTGGAATATATATAAAACGAAAGAATAGGCTCTTAGGTTTTATAATTTAGAAAAAGTATACATAATGGAATAAAAAAAGCGATTTGCTAGTTTTTACAGACCGCTCGTGTAATTCCAACTAATTACCCAAGACAAGGCAATAGATGCAAGGTTGTGTTAATTATTTCTATTTCTCAGCGAAAGTACAAACCTCAGTTAGTCAGCTTGTTCTGCAACTTTAAGCACATTGACCATGCAGTTAGTTAGTTTGTTGGGGAGCGATCCCCTCCCATTGTATTCATTCCCATATGCAAGTTAGCGTGTCACGTGGCGAGGCGCTTTTCTCATTAAATGCGTAAATTTAATTGCCTCGACTGCGACACGTGGCGTGTAATTAATGACGTGAGTCAGAGAGACGCAGAGCTCAGCCGGGGATGAGGGGTGGTGGGACTGGAGGAGCTCAAACCGAGCATCCGCTGAATAAGTCATAAGGCTTTGGCTTTTCAGTGGGGAGGAGGCAGGAAACGATGATGGCAGACCGAAAACATCCATGGGACACACATAAGCCATATCATTCGCATTTCGTGTATTGACTGGCAGTTAACATGGCTTGGCAAAAGTTGCAATGACTTCTGCAATTGTCCTCCGTGCATGCCGAAGGACCCCAGACGGAGCAGGATTGCAACTGTCATACGCACGAATTCCAGGACGCGGGCACTGCGGAGGATGGCTAACAGGAATTGAGGTGGAGAGTCCTCGGCACATATATATACATTGTCCGTCCGCATACATATATATTTGGCAACAATTTATAAGGGCAATACGTGCAGGGCATACTCCCGGGCTAGGTTAGACTTCCTGTCGAGGACAACTATGCGAGGTCCACGCGTGTGCATACCAATGTCCCGACCCAAAAACCCAAGGCAAGGCCGGATCGGACCAGCCCGGGGCAGGGCAATGCAATCCAGGCAATCGCAGCAAACATTTTAAACCCAAGGAAGCAGAAAGGGAACCGAACGAGGCCAGAAGCAAACATGGCAACAAATAAAAAACGGAAGGAACTGCTTCGGGCCAGGAGCATTGGAGACCCCTTGAGGTTCTCTATACCTTGGGTTTTTCTTTAAAAGGATTAAACGATTGAAAGTTTAACTTATTAACAACTATTTTTTTTAGTTGAATATTAAACTGAGTAGATTACCATTTCAGCATTCAATAGAATATATATTAAATAGCTAACATATGCCAGGGATAAACCACACTTTGTTCTGGAAAATCTCCAATTCGACTTACAGCAATAAATTCGAATATGAAAATTTCATGCTCACTGATTTCTCACATTTGGGACAGACCCTAATACCCTGTGCAATGGGTATGAAGGAGAAAGGAAACTAAACTCGCGACTGCAACTCCTGCCGGAGGCGGTCCCTGAGTTCAACTTGGAAGTCTTGAAATCGCTCGCACTGCGTTGCCATGTCCTCTCCCCTTTCGGTCCGACTTCCTCCTTGGGCCCCAGTGTTACAATTCGATAATAAATATTACGGGCTAGACAACAACGAGGAAGGAAAAGCTTATATATGTATGTGGATGTCTGGTGGGTATTGAAAACGAATTCAACAAGAAAACGAAAAAGTTGCTGGCACAAAACGAGCGAAAAACAAATTAAATTCGGTTTGTCGTTCTCATTTTGTTCCCACTCCAAGTTTTCCCTCTGCAGCACAAAATTTTTTTAGCAATTACGTTCCGGGGCGGGGCGGGGCTAGGCAGAGGGTATTGGTGCGGATTCGTAGTCAGTCGGTGAAGGCTGCACGAAGTCACCGATTTGCATAAGTTGGGCGTGGCATTGCTGGGGCGTTGTCGCATTGATTACAAGCGTGAAAATGAATTTCGATTATGCGAGGAGGCAAGGACGAGGTCGGACTCGGTGGCAAAGGACGCGGCGGGGGCCGTTGACAATGTTTTCGTTGCCTTTCGCCGGGACTCATTGTCAGTCGCCGGGCGCCGCAAGGTATGCTATGATTTCGGAGCAGCGATTGGTCTGGCGATGATGAGGTTCCGTCCGCTTGGCTAGCCAGGCCATATGTACATCGGTAATTCACGCAATGCATACGGAAATGTAATCAGAGCGAATGCTCAAATCTAGCGCATCTCATTTTCCATCGATAAATATCCTGGGTCCATGCAAGAAGGATAATGCATTCTCCCGCAAGCCTTTAGCATGTTTTACATTTAAAGGCGGTAAACAATGCCGTGATAACTATAAGTTAAGTCTTTAACAAAATACAGAAAGTAAAAAAAAACGAAACCAATCGATTATCTGTTTGGTCTTTGAATTGTTTTATCTTAACAAAGATAAGAATATTTTTAATTTGCAATGGCAATAACAATGCATTGGTCTGCGTTTCTTTGTTTGAGCCAATCTTTGCCTGCTGAAGCTCAAATATTTGTTGAAACGTAAACTATTTCTGCTTTGTATAAATCTTTTACAGCTCCACATTTATTTCTTCACTGCATGTGATTCAAGAACGAGCAGTCATTGATAATATTTAACAATTCCAGCGGTATGAAAAGAATTCCTTGAAGTTGTCATTAGAATTCCAGCTTTTTTATTATCATCGCAACTGAAGTATTTTATCGAATGACTAACACAATTTTTATTAATTTCCTATTAGCATACATTTTCCTACAACTTTATTTCGCTTATAATGTTTCACGTTATGATCTATTGCTGTCCTCGCAGGATATTTGCAGTCGTCTTGAAAAATGTCCTTTTTATGCATCATTACGTGGCGTCTTCCTGTTGTCAGTTTTTCTTTACATTTCGTTTAACATTTGTCACTTTTATAGCCGCATGTGTGTGAGTGAGAGTGCGATTGTGGCATGGGCAAGAGTGTGTGCGTGAATATGCCTCGCAGCTGCCCATCTTCATTTCGGTATGTTTTCCTTTTTCCTTCGTTTACTTTTTTATGCCGTTGTGCTGCTCTAGTTGTTGCTGCTGGTGTTTATATTGCTGCTGTCGTTTCATCAGCAGCTGCTGCTGCACAGGCAGAAAATATTCGAAGTTTATTCGAATGAATTTAATTTTATTTTGAATCCTCAAAATATATATTAACCGGCACTCGATTTATGATTTTGCTATTTTCCAACTAGTAGTTTATGTTGTTTTGTTTGTTGGTTATTCTACCCATAAAGAATCGAAGCATCAGTTTTAAATTATAATTTAAAGCTGCAATTTGAGGCCTTGCCATTTGTTTTTTGAATTCCATGTTTATTATGAAATATGCCTCAATTTTGTGAAACTTTAGCATCACTTTGCATGATAAATTCGTTAATGTGAAAGCCGACGCACTACAGAATGTATAATTATTTTATAAATAACTCCAAACAAATCAACAACAAATAAATTTATTAAAAATTTAATAGAGGCATTCTGAAATATACAAAAAATTCATGTTTTTAAATGAATATATAACAAATATATATAATAGATTTCTCCCAGTGTGTTGCTAGCAGAGAGAATCCCCAAACACTTTGGCCCAGCCTCTTTACAACTTGATTTAAGGTTCAGTGGATATGTCGCCATGTTGGCTTCCTCCTGATTCCCACATCCTTCTGTCTCCTTCTGTTTGTCTCCTGACAAATGTCATGTTCAAATTGCAGACTGAACTTTTGACTTTTGACAGGGACTGAGAATCAACGACGCGATTCCATGATAGATATGAAGTGGATTTCCCCAGCAGTCAAGGTCGAACATAAATACAAAGTAGCAAGGAAAGTCATTAATTTGTACGGCAGACATCGTCACATGTTCCAGAGTCGATTAATAAATGAGTACTGCCTAATATCGCCTTTTAAAAATATGCACTTCTAAGGAATGTAAATTTGCAATAAAAGTAACAGAAAATCGTTTTTATTTTAATAAAATATTTTATTTGAGATAAGTAAACTGGGCTATGTTGTAATTCATAATTTCAAGGAAAAATATAATTTTAGATATATTTATTTATAATATAAATATAATATATTATTAAATGCTTCCTATCTCAGTATATGTCAAGGGTGCTAAAAAATGTTAAATCGTAAATTAGATCATCTATGTAGATCTTGGTAGCTGGTATCCTTCCTTTGGGCACCCTTTAAATATATTTAAAAACTCTTTTAACTATAGTATACTTCCCCGAATCTTTATAATAAATAATTGATTCCTAATGAGCTGCACTAGATAGATTCTTTAATTATAAATATCATAACTCATTGAATTATTGATCATTATGATATCAGCCAGAGTTTTGTCTAATCCATTTATAGGCCACACTTGGGCCACTTGGTTCGTTAAACCCATTGATCTATCACCGGATGTTCCGGAGGTAAGACCTCCGGCATTAGGGCTTAATCACATTAACGTGTTAAACTACTTAACATGGTGAAAGACAAACCTGAGCACTGCAGGGCAGTGGGGGAGTGGCATGGGAGTAATGACCAAGTACAGGCATTGAACAGAAGGGGCGTGCCGCATTACTACTGATTGAATTAATCAGCTTCGTTATTTTGGTACTATTCAGGGATTTAGTACATTTAGAGGGCATGTTTCAATTAGGCCGCCCCGCCGCCAAGGACGATGACTTCCAGCTACATAAATTCTCGAGCAGAGCCGAATCGAATCGAATTGAATTGAATGGCACTGCTTGGGAGGGAATGTTTAATGTACATATATGTATAAAGAAAGAGCTTCAAGCTCGACTCCTGAAATTTATGTGGCTACGTGCAGGGCATTTGGCAGTCGAGGAGAGGTGTCTCCCCGCCCTGCTCCTAAACGGGCGTTCTAGAATAAATGCCAACTGTACGGCGGCATTTGTAGTATGCATATTTAATGGCACCGAAAGGAATCGGAGCCGGAGCCGGAATCGGAATCCGAGTCGGCCTCGTCCCATGCCATTATGAGAATTGGTTGTCCGTAACAAAGGGCGAAAGTAAATAAAACTAACTAGCAAACAGTAAACATGCAAAGAACCTAACAAAACATTTGGCTTTCTACACAATGCACATAGTTAAGCAGAATGCTCCCACAAACATATTTTAATCAAACATTTGTGTGCAGCCCGGGGCATTGACATAAGCACTTTGCGACGGCGGTTTAATCAAAACGATTTCATTTCATATTTTCGAATGAATCACCCATGATTGCAATTCGAACGATGATGATTTCGCAATCAATGCCCCAAAAGTGCCGAAGCCCCGACAGGTGACAAGCTCACACAGGCAGCCTTACGAGGGTATCTACAAGATACTTCGCACAATGGGGAAGACAACGGAGGAAGATATATTACGTACACCCAGGCATCCTCTCAACTTATCCCGCACGAATATTGTATTATTTTCAATAAGCAGGCGACATATTGATAACAAAAGCTTTGAAATATATACAAGCGCCACCTCGCCACCGTCCCGACCCATACAAGCCCGTCCCGCCCCTCGGTTTCAATGGCTGCAAAATATTGAATATCCCCTGCCACACACAAAGGAGATGACAGAGCGAGCAAGCATTTTGGGCCAACAGAAAGGAGCGATATTGTATGGTCATGTCATTGTATTGGTTATAAATGTATGCATCGGGTTTGTTGGCGTGGGATTAGGCTCCGGGCGGAGGATGAGCTCCTATTATATCCTCTCCTCCTGGGTACGACGCGACGGGGCCGGGGCTGAGATATGAGTGCAATGACAGAAGAACCGCAGAGTAACGGAATTGGAATTGAAAACTAAAAGATGGAAAAAGCATTCAAATTCAGAGAATTTCAGAGAAAAGAAAACCATTTTAAACGGGCAGACAGCAGGAGATGCAAATGAGGAGCGGGAGGCGGTCCCCGCTGCTGCAGCTGCTCCTTCACATTCCGCATTCAAAAGTTAACCGTCCTCCTGCCCAGCCACGGCTCTCGCAGGGACACACTCCCGTGCAGAGTCAGTCAATCACTCCGGCTTCGATTACAGGCAGGAGTGACACTTTTAGTTGCACCGAAAGCAGGAAAACCCGCAAAATGAATGAAAAGCGAAGATGAGAGAGGGGCAAGCCCCCACCGCCACCCTTCGTCCTTTGTGCTCCACCCTTCGAGCAGCGTCTGCTGCTGTCACATAATCCCCTTTTTCAATAAGATTTAAATTTGCATTTGACACATATTGGACGAGGACAGCCTTGCCAGGGACGAGAGTACGAAAGACAGCCCAATCCCTCGCAACAAACCGAATGACGTTGTCGACAACAACTCACAAATGCGAAACCACTGCGAATAGCATGTACGTATTTCTTATGAAAAATCTCTGTATATATCTGTATAATAAGGCTGAAGTATTGAAGAGCAGCTTTTTTGGAAATTGTTAAGTACTTGTACCTACATATTTTGTTTTTTATTTTGGGTATGCTGTTTTTTTAAAGAAAAATAATAGTTGAGGGTTCTTAAAGACGTATTCTCCTCATTTTAAGTGCGCATTTATTTTGAATTCTTTGATTAACTTGTTTTGCTCAGTCAAAGTACATCCAATTTTACAATGAGAGCCAAACAATGTATTTAAAAGAAAATAAAATGTTCTTAAAATAAGTTTATTTTATCCTCATAGCGAAACTTGAATTATTAAATTGTGCACGTTTCGAACTGTCCTGCTCTTTTCTTTTTTCTCTACCTTTCGTCTGTGTAAGCAGACCTGAACTTAGATGTGTGGGGGCCGTGGGGCACCACTCAAGTGGCATAAAATCCAATTTATTATCATATCGATGAATATATAAATATTGACAGTTTAATTTTACATGTCATAGATATATTATTTCAGTTCAGTAGTTCAGTTCAGTTCAGCAATGGTACGATCAATTGAAGCCAAGGCGACTTTTCTTGATGCTAAGCAATGATAATGATGACAGTGGTTGTGCGCACTCTGTTTTTTATTACCTTCAGTTTTGAAAATGAACGTGCAATTAGGGACCATCAATACAAGATAATTTCTCAATGCAATCTGGATATTGGGGAATGCAGTCCCGAAGTTTTTACTGATGAGAATCCGGTAATAAAACAGCTCAATTGATTCGTTAGGACTACATTCTGACTTGAAGGAATCGACCAGGGATACAAATTGCATCAATTTATTAGCGAGAGAAGGTTCTAGGGCATCCTTATAAAGTTTTACGAAGTGTTAAAGAAAAAATAATAATTTTGGGGATTCATTTGTGGGGGCCCCGGGCAGGTGCCCCGGGTGCTCCGTGGTAAATCCGGCTCAGTGTGTAAGTAAAATAAAAAACTGTAAGTTATTTTTAAGTTTTTCCTTTCATAATGTTTTCGATGTTTTTCCAGGATCATTTGGCTGTATAAATCTGGACTCTGAGTCTTACAGCCTCGAATTAGATTTCGAGTCCTACGAATTTTATGTACTCTTAAAACTTAATATTTATTTTTAATTGGTCTTTTAAAGCTTTAATTTTCATTGAATAAAAAAATTCTGAAAAACGTACTAAAGTCCTTGATTTCTTGATTGATTGATTTTTAAAAATTGTCTCTCTATAAAAAAAAGTGATCAAGATATATTTTCTCATTTTTAAAACACATATAGGTAGAAAATTCTGTGCACAAGCGTATCGCACAATCTGAAACTCCTAAAGTCCATAACTTCGCAGTGAAACACGATCAATTATGTTAAGGGCCAACAGCCCTTCATAAATATCCCGCACTGAACCGAACCGAGTTTGTGGACAAATATTGACTGCATCCGATATTAAACCATAAGCAGATCTTAAATATTCACCTTTCCTGGGCTTTCCACTTGTCGGGCCACATTAGCATAGTCTCCACAACAGAACATACATTTAACCTCCATTGCCAACGACGAGGCAGAGCGTCGGAAGGCGGAAGGAGGCGGCAGGGACAGCTGACAGGTTTGGCCGTGGGAGGGAAGGCGGGCAAGGGGAAACGAGAAGTGATGGAGGTCGAAATAGTGCAAAAGGTAGTTTACAATAAAGGAAACTGCGCGTCATTAGCATAGCTAAGGGAATTGTTTTAGCTGGTTTCAGTTCGTTTGCTGGGCGGGCTGGTGGGCGGTGGCCGACATGCCTGACATGTTATGTGATTTGATTTGGTTTCGCTTACTCTTTCCATGCCTCTTCCCATGCCTCTGCCTCCTACGCCCAGTGGGGTTTGGGGAAATGGGGTAAGTACGCTTTGGTTTGGAAACCTCATTAGTCTGACATTCCACTATGTCAGAATGTGGTTACAGCCAACTGCGGCAAACCCAATAAAAGAGCGCGAATCGAGAGGGTTAACATCAGCATCAAAACAAACGATAAATTACACATTCGGAGCTTTCCTTTAAGTGGTTACATTACTGCTCGAAAACGATATAAAATTGGGGAGAAAATTGAAAAACACTGCAAGTTGGAGATTTCGGAGAGCTCTTAAAATACATTTTCAAAGCTTTACCCTAGCAAATAACTAATTTAACTGTAGACTGGTTAATTACCAAGTATCGACTGACTATGGAGACTTGTTTTCTTGGAAATACAACTGAAAACTGGAGAGACCCTCTCCTTCAAGCCATATTGCAAAAAGTATCTGGAATGATGGAAAATACCTATAGCATCCACCCCCACCTATAGATACCATAACTTTTTCGCATTTACACACCCATCAGCATTACTTCACACTTTCCAAAATAAGCCCCACTTTTCGGACTATCATTCCCCACTTATGCTATCTAATTGCATCTCATCTAGCATTTCAATTCCAGCTGCTATTCTACGTCAATAAGCTGCCAGTTTTGTCGATGGCCGGCACCCACTTATCCCTGCCCACATATGCTCATCCATTTGTCATAGTCGTCGCTGGAGCCATTGTTCGCCCTCAGATTCCTTTCCGGGTTGGGTATCCATCCTCCTTAGCTCGCTTCATTAAAAAGTAAGCCCTTTTAAATTGGCCCCTCTCCCCCAGATACCACTCAGCCCCATCCCGCCGAGCATCCGGCCAACCAATTGACATTCATAGAAAGCAACGAGACTGCCTTCCTTTCTCGGTTCTCGACTCTCCCTGCCACTCTTCCCCGTGTATTCAATTTTTTGTGGATCCCTTCTCAAATCGTTTTGGCCTGTTCATCTTTTTTCCGACTGTGCGTGCGTGTTTGCCTTTCAATTTGCTGACTGCTGCGTGTGTGCCCAGTTAGAGAAACATAATCGGGCAATACTTTTCCAGCTATTTGCGTGGCAAATATTTTTGCCGGGGCCCGGAGAAAACCAACGAGCCATCGAAGCGCGGCCAGCAACAAAATTGTCAAAGGGTTCGCATGGCGAGATAGAATTTTCTATGGATCTGGCAGGTTGTGCGTCCTGGTTTTGGTCTAGATTCTGGCTATGGCCAGGGCTTGGGGCTTTGGGCTTTGGGCCTGTTTGTCATCATCTCCATATCTGCCGGCCAATTTACATTTACGAGCCGGCAGCGACAGCAGCCAGGGCAGCCGTCAAATATGTTAAATAACAAACTATTTTGCATTTTTATTTTATTTTTTCTCGACCTCCTCATATCGAACCTCCATGTGGGGCAGGGCGGCCGAGGTTGGGTTTTCCAGGGAATGCCTTGAACGCAGGGAATTTTTGTGCGGCTTTCAATGAGGAATGTGTGAAAGCCTCCGTCTGTTTCTGCGTTTGTGTCTATTGGCTTCGTATGCTCCTCCCCGGCTTGTTTACACAACCATGTCAATTTAAATCTATGTCAAAACACACGACTTAGTTGAGGTTTATTTATGTCGGTCTGTGCCAGGTCTTCTCCTCCCGTTTTTCCTCTCTGACAATTCAATAAAAAGAACTAGACGCGAATTTTCCACCCTTTTTTGCTACCCTAGACGCGTAAATGGATCTGGGAGCTAACTGTATAATATTCGATTTGCACGGGTTCGGTGCCCAAACCCTCCGAATTGGCTTGGGCGGCAACGCCTCTTTCAATAAAGATCTAATTTCCGTCGTGAATTTATTTGAATTGTGCTCGAATTAGAGTGGAAAATGCTCACTTTTCCTCCTCACCATAAGTGTGGGTGTGGCCGGGCTTTAGCCCATCAAGCGTATGATTAGCGTCAATCAGTGAAATGCTGGGCGTTTAATTAAAAATCAATCAGTCGCTGTGACATAAAACGGAATGGTTCGATAAACAGGAAAGCCTCGTGTTGGTCTAGTCAAGGTTTAGGCCCTCATCACAACGGTATTGTGGCGTGTACGGGCGGAATATGCCAGCAAGGGGTTTGGCAGTGGAGGCGATACATTGAAAATTTTGTAGTGGACATCAATCATTTTACTGCACGGCCTGGGCAAAGTTTCGTGTTAATCAGGAAAACACCCATAACATGATAGATTGACTCTGTACTCCTTCATGGCTGAAATTTGGTCTCAGTAATTAAGGGACTGGCTTGATTGAAAACGGTAGACATCAGGAGCTGCTCAGGAGTTGACTTTCAACTTGAACTTTTTCATTTTTTTCATTTTCTGTGTTCTTATTTGCAGGGTTGCTACTAAAGTAGCTCAGCTTATTTTGATATATGATGTCGTTTATCATACATTTATTAATGTTTATTCGATAAGATTAAAAACTCATAATGCTCATACACTAAATATGGATTTAATGTTGTATCTGTTTGAGATTGTAATCCAGAATACTTCAGTCCCAAATAGTCGCTTACAGTACAAGCGGATACAATTTCTATCGACCTTCAGGGAAACCGAAATAAACAACTGCCTAGACTGACCCGGGTCAAGGTAAATTAACTCCGGGTGTGAAGTGTGGGTGAAAGAGTGGACCTTATTTATGATTACTTTCACGCCTGTCTGGTCATTAACCTCAGGATAACTTTGCCTAAAAAAAACATTTGCGGTTCAGTCTCCCTCTTTTTGCATTTTTATTAGTCCACAAATAAAACTTTTTGTTGTTTGTCTATCCATGATGAGGGTTGGACAGAGGTTGCAAACGGGAGATGGGCGCGTGCTGGCAAAGCATAAACAGATCAATAAAACAAGGCAGAACTATGGAGGAGATCCAACCAAAGCCAACCAAGAAACAACAGCCGCAACTGGCGCAGTTCTCATGCAAATTCCGCAGGAGCCACGATGCCCCCCTGGAGACCCGAAGCGCCTGGAGGACGACACTCTTCACGCCATTAACTGTTGCCCGTCTATTTGTTGGTACAAATAATGTGTAAGCAGGCATATTTTTGTCAACGAGGCTAATTTCTGTCACAGATTTACGTGACAATGGCCCGGGCAAGAAGTCGGAGCCGAGAGACGTTCGCAGGCCTGGCCAGGGAAACCCAAAGAATTCCCCAACAGCACGCATACACAGAGTAAAAAACGACAATTACAAAACAGGTTCCATCAAAGAATGGGTGGGTGGTTGGTTCGTTCTTGCCGGTTTTTGGGCGAAATATTTTTGTTTCGCCTGCTGTCAGTGAGGTTCGTTGTCGTCGTTTTGCGGGCAGCCAGTAACAGCCATAAAAAGAAATATACTCGTGCCACCGCTGCAGCGGCAGAAAAGCGGCCGAAACAAAACTGAGCCGTGAAGAAGCAGCGTCGAAAAAACTGGGTTAGCTTGGGTACTACCTCCTGACCCCTCCTCCTACGCCTCCGCATCATTGTTGTTTTTCGTTCTTCGTTTTTTTAGCACCTATGCGCTGTTTTTGCTCTTTCTGAGCGATGCGTCCTGCTCTTGTCCGCCTTGGTTATTGTTGTCCAAGAAGCTGAATGTGTGACACATATACAGTCGCCAGCCCTTATTCCACGTACCCCAGCTGAGCCCATTCCCCAGATTGTTCCGGCTCGTTCCACTTTTTCTTGATGGCATCTTTAAACCAAGAATTGTAATGTCAGGCCATATGGGAAAAGTTGACGACATGGGGTGGTGTTTTTTGAATTAGTGTCCTATGACACCGGACCACGAAAAATACATTTTTAAATTAGCTAAGGACCGAAATAATATGGGAATCATTCCAAAAAGATCTGTATGAATATCAAGTCTTAATTATGGCGATTGAAATATAATAATAATATTGCTCTCAGTCAACTTACTAAGGTAAACGAGCACCAATAGTTGGTTGCCTCCGCGATGTTAAGTAAAAGTAAACACAATATAGAGATGTAAAATAAAGTTTTCCAGGAGAGAAGCCTACGTTTATACCTCCAAAACTATGGGATACAAAATCAAATCAAATAAAAGTGGTATAGGTCTTGGTATTTACATTGACATTCATACGGCTTCTTTGTTGATGCTTCCCTTATTTAAATAAAATAAAGTAAGACATTCTACTGACATGGATAACACTCCTCGGTTTTGGTCCACTCAATGATGAAACCTTTTTTAGACAACCTACAAGTCTTTTTGCTTTTACCCAAAAAACAACAGTCTCTTAATAAATTTAGGCCTAACAACACTTCAATCTTTAGCACTCCTTGCTAGTATTAAAAATCTTGTAACCTGCAATTTTTATATATTTCGATAAGATCGAAAAGTAATTGGAACCGTCTGCAAGTGTTCGCAAATGGGTGAAGGCCCAATTAAAGTGCCTTCAGATTCTCGCTCTATATGCAAAGCCACGTTTGCACTTAGGGATTGGCTTTATCTGATGCAAAGACTCTACGAGCAGGACACACTGTCCGACTCTCCATCACCATCGTTGATTGACGCCGATGTGTTTGCCATATTTAATTGTAAGTGTGGATGAGCACGAGTCGTGCCGCCAACCACCCAACTCACCGAGCAGCCACCGCTCCGCAGAGGTTGTTTATTGGCTGACAAGTGCTGCACATCCGGGCTGCGTTTGCGGAAATGAGCAAATGACTAATGACTGACCAGAGCGAGGAACCCGAAGCGACGATGACCCGTGCCCCCGTTGCTGCCGTTTGCCGCTTCAGTTGCTCGCTCTGTTTTCTGCTGTTCTGTTTACTGTGCGCTTCAATTAAAGCATCTTGCAGGAAATTGAACTTTTAGTCAAGTGGGCTGGCCAGGCCGGCAGTTGGGTACTGGGCGGATGGAGGATGGGGGCGGTGCTCTCTGAGATGGAATGCGGCTGGGGTCAAAGACGGCAGTCTCATCAATCTGTTACGTACTTGACTTGTGGGTGGCTTGAGAGTCGGCGGAGGCTGTTCAGGGCTCAAAAAGCGTATCCGTATCCAGTTGTTGCATGTGCTTCGGTTACTTTTGCTTGCTTTAGCAGCTACTCAAGTTTGATTAGCACTTCACTATGGGCTTCACTTGGGCAAACACCGCGCGATTGCCTCGCTGCCAGCAGCACTGAAATTCCTGCTCCTACTCAGCGAATTCTGCGATTTCAGCTATTTGTGGGCTCTTAGGGCCTGCTATTTGTTGTTGTCACCATTTCACGCTTTCCGCTGGCCGGCTAAGTACGAGATATCGCCGCTGTCCGGCCGCGCACCTCCGGCGACATCAGCACTATAATCCGCTGCCCTCCGCTTCGCAAGACGCTGTTCACGCGCCGAATAACAAACGTGCACTGGCACATCCGTGCCACATTATGCGCATTTTATGGCACGGCGTCGACCTCGAGGCCGCTTCGTTTTTAGATCACGCGAAGAGCCGCAGGCCGACGGCGCCCGAGCGGCAAGCAATACGGAAATTGTTGTCCTAGGCGCAACAGACGCCTCACGAAGCCGGACGGAAGCTCGTGTCGGAGCAATAATCCAGCCAGAGAGCCGGAGAGCCCGAGAGCTGGAACCCCGAACCCTCAGAGCCCCACAATCAGGGAGCATCTGAGCAGGCGCCCTGGCCAAGGCATCCAGCTTTGAGCTGGCAATGCCGACCCACCAGGCGGAGTGTTCAAAGAAATTCGAAACCGAGACTGGACACTGATTTGATGTCTCCACGGACGAAGATGGATGAACGAGGGCGGCGGAGACAGGGAGGCATCAGAGAGGCCCGATTCAAGTTCAGGTTGCCCTTTGACCGCAGCATACCGGCTGCCAGCTAATAAACTCGACAGCAACCAAAAATGTTCTTCGAATTTATTGTTCGACATTCTTCTCCTCGCCCTCGGAAAGGTACGACCCCTAACCCAAACTAAGACTGATAAATGGCAACGCACACTGGCAATTTGCAACTTCCTAGCGGAGGCCGGCTTCCAACTAACCCCAAAAGTTGTATATGCCCCATCTTGTTGCGGCCCATTTCGGTCCCCTGGCCCGGTTCCGATCCAGGTCCACTCTGTTTTTAATATACAATATTAGCCGGTAGTGATGTTTCAATTAATTTTTAAGGTGCACCCCACTTCCCCCGGAAAACTCTCGTCGGCGTCAGATAGAGATGCTTGAAGATACGGACTGGAGACTGCGAGCTGCAGGACGGGGCGGAGGGAGCCAGAACCGCATGCTAAGATATGATGGCGAACGCCAGGCGGATGAATAAATGGCTTGGATGCAAAGTTTAAATTTTTCATAGCTGGGTGGCTCTGTTCGGTTGGGTTGCGTTGGCTCGGGTCAGGCTGCTGGGGCTTGGGGTTTCCTCATTCGCCTCCTTGTGGTCGGCATTGGTCAAGCCCGGGTACATTAGACATTAAGCAGAGAGGTAAAAGACCTTGGGTGTCAGGGTAAAATATAGATGCAGTTTTGATGTTGGAATTGGATATTGTTAAGATGGCTTTGTATGCAGTTGGACTTTGAGTCAGTTTCACTCAAACATTATAACTGGGAACGGAATATTTCATTTTGGAATTGTCACGTGTCCCATTCTGACCCGAGGAACATTCAAACTTGTGGGTCACTCGTATCGTATTAGTATCACGTCTAGAAATCTCTGATTTAGCAACAGCTTTGAGGTATGACTGCATGTTCAAGTTCTCAATTATTCATGTATTTTCATATTAATTCGGATATACATTGACTTTGTGGCCTAATGGAATTTCTTATAGGATTGCTGAATAGAAGAGTGAAAAATTATCTCACCATGTATTTTATACAATTGTAAAGTGCAAAATCTAGCCATAGTCCTGCACGAAAGGTTAGGTCTTTGTTCCGTTTATGCAATATCTACCTTTTTTAATAAAAGCTCAAAATATGTAAGTGTCGCACAAAAATTTATGACATATTTTTTTAAATTATTTTAAAATTAAACTCACGTGACATTTTGTGTTCCTTAGGCCGTCATTATAATATTTGCGTGACACATTAAAGTCCGTTGACCAATCCCATCTTCATACGAAAAAAACAACAGAACCTGGCTCGGCACTAAATAAATTAAGAGAAAGTTAAAGACCTTGTGTTATTATTTACCTATTATTACTTCTATTTATATTATTCCTATCCTATATTCATATCAGTTCTATGATAAAACGAATAATATAGTTAATTTGTTATACCCTTGTAGGGTATTAATATTTTATAATTACAGTAGGAAGTTTGCAAGGCTACGAAGACCCGACCCTATAAAGTATATGTATATATTCTAGATCAGCGTCAACAGTCTTTGTAGCCATGTCCGTCGGTCCATTCGTCTGTCTGTTTCTACGAAAACTAGTGCCTTGTTGTAAAGCCATATGAATGGAACTTTGCAGACCGTCTTCTATCTATTCTGACTAATATATAAGTCGGAACGGACTGTATTGGAAAATATTTCTGCGTTAAATGTAGGCGAAATTGTAAATCTAAACATAAAACTGTAAAACTATAAATATAATTGGATAATTGTTTTATATATACCAAAAATATACCTTTTCTTGTCATTTGACCAAAATCTCAAAATCTCAAAGATCCATTTACAATCTGCAGGGGTATATAAACTTCGACATGCTAAAATTTTAATTTGAAATGTAATACTGAAATGATAAAGGAAATGGCCAAATATGTATTACAAAAAACTATATGCTAAGATATCTTTTCTGAAAATTATTAATACACAATAAAAGAAGGAGCCGAACTGATGAAGAGATAGACTGGGTGGGATGATGGCTGGGTGGATTCAGTTGTTGCAAGAGCAGTGGCTCATACCTAAATACCTCAGGTTCATTTCTACATTCTTATATTATAAGACATTGTAAGAATAGATAATCCCTTCCTGATGAATGCTGATTTAAGGACGTCATGGGAGTTCGTCTGTATTAGAAATAGCATTCAAAGATTCAGCTAATGCAGGAAAAATCGTCTGCAAATGTCTTAGCGCTCAGAGTTAAGCCCGCTGCAGTGCGCCGTACATTTAACTAACAATTTTCAGTCAATTGTGTGAAGGCATGCCCCCCCCTTCGATTCAGTAGCTGGAGCAGTTCAGAGTTCGACTCGGTCCTGCTCGTCCTCCGACATCTTTTGCTTGTTGTGGTTTAATGGATTTGCAGTTTGCAGTTCCTTACCAATTCGATGTTATTTTCGCTTTTTTACGTTTCCTCCTTCGCGCTTGCCCTTTTCGTGTTGGAGTTAAATTTTCGCAATCTCCTTTCCATTTTTTTGTATTACAATTGTTTTCCTTTTGCTTTTTTGGTTCCACTCTTGTAGTATTTTTTGTATTTTGGTAATTGCTTGCCATTGTTGGTGCTTCAGCAGCGATTGCAGGGAAACTTTTCCCCATGGAACTCGCAATTGTTGAGCATTGTGCAACTAAAGTAAACTCTTTAACTATCCCTGGACGGGAGACCCTGCGCAGTTATCAATCGAAGAGAAATCAGGAAAAGTTTCTCCTGCCGGGGTGGGGGCGAATCTGTGCCAGCAAATTAACTCGTACCCAACACGTATCTAATTTCATTTTCACTACATGTGTGGCACATAAAAAACTAATTCAAAGCGCTCAATATAATTTATATCCTATCAGGACAACAAACAAAAGGAGCGAACAGAGAGGAACGGAGCTAAAAAGGGACGAAAGGAAGCGTTAGGGGACCTGGGACCAGGACCAACGAGGCTCAATCGCACACAGCAATCAGCCCAAAAAGGCAAAAGAAATTTTTTTGTAATTTTTATGACCCCAAAAGACGCATCAATTCCGAAGGGCAGATCTCCGAACAAAGGACCCCAATACACACCCAATACGGGGCGGCCAAAGCAAACTTGTTTAAAGATGTAAGATGCAATAAAATAAAATAATAAAAATACAACTTTCTAACCCATCCACCCACCGCCCCGCCGCTGTCCACCGCTTGAAAAGAGAGGTCGCTCCTCTTCTCCGCCTATAAACTGTTCCGAGCTATCTAAAGTGTTAAATCACCTGATGCCGTCAGCATGAAATTTACGCACATAAATCTTTCGAGGGCAAGCCCAAGTCCGAGACTGAGAATGGGCCCGCAAAAACATAAACCAAACATAAGCAGGACCCTCTAACCAGGCCTTGAAAAACCAGGATACGAACAACTCAAAACAACTCGCTAGGAAAGCGAGGGTTGTTTGAATGAAACTATTTTTTGCACAATCTATTTTGCTCAAGAAATTTTTCGAGAATTTATTTTATACCAAGGGGATAAAAATCCATAGAAATTGAGCTAAAAAGTCGTATATAGTAAAAAATAACAACATTACAACTGAGTTGGTATTTTATACATTAAAAATCCTTAGGGATGTTCAAGCACACACATTTTACTCACGTATTTCTTTGCCTCAAATAAATTAATAAATATAGAGTGACTTAAAATGCGATACATCGTCCTTTTTATTATGAGGAAAATGTACCCACTACCTCAACTTCCTGTCTATAGCATACAGTTACTCTATTTAGAAACCAGAATCCGAAATGAATAATTACGTAACACTTTGGTTGCTGCAAAAAAAAAAAATTTGTATAAAAATTTAAGAAAATTAGTTGGTACCGAATTTGTGTAGATGTGGAGTTGCTAGCATAATTTTATACAGCTTAAATAAACCGGTTGATTTTTGTAGCATCCTCGATTAAAAAGAAATTAGAAAGTTAGTCAGAGATTTAGTCAGATTTTTGGCATTGCAGTGCCACAAACTCCTTGGGCTCTCCTCGGCCCATGAGTTGTTTAAAAAGGTTGCCCGAGCAGGCCGTTGACAGTCTATGGCGCCAGACTCGAGGCTGCTTTCCTCTGCCTATATCCCATATTCACCCAATTTCCCCCTTCATCGTCCCCATCGTGCCCCCTCCGCCACGTGCGCAACTGCGTGAGGCCAGCGAACTCGAACTCCAAGTTAGTTTGTGTATATTTTATGGCTTTATAAAAACGCTTTGACCTGTCGAAGTTGAGCGGGGTCAGCGCAGAGATGCACGGGTCGGCATGCCTGGATTTCGGGGCTATCATATGGGCATTGATTGATGCGGGTGATGGGAGTGTGACGGGCGGGATTTAGTCGGGCTCCAACGCAGGAAAGAAAAGCGCGTGGTGCCAGCAGGCGAAGCTGTTCAAATAGTTTCGCAATCGGTTGACACCTCAGCAAACTGAGCTCGGTTGCACAGTTCTTTTGTTTTCGCTGATGTCGCCGATGATTGTGCCCCACCCGATGGCCACCCCTGCTTACGATGTTTTTAACGACAAGAGCGTAAAACTTTTAGCCCCTGCACCTGGCTACCCAGCCGGGATTAGCTGGGAGTAACGGGGTGGCCGCATCAGCGGTAACATCAGCAACTGGAAAACAAACAAATACCACCGGAACTGAAGGAAAAAGAAGGAGAAACACAGAACATAAGCTGGCGTCAGCAAGCCGTGTGTTATATACCCTTACAGCTTGCCACTGGGCTTTCTTTACTTTCTTTAACTTTTATTCTGTAATTGCAATAATAATATGTTCAAATTGGCAGACAAACATGTCTGTTGATTATAGTCTGGTGAAAAACGTATATACTTTGTATTCTTGTACTTGAAATAAAATGTATTTAGCCCTGTAAGGGTATAATAACAGAAGGATTCAAAACAAAGAACAGGTAAACGATGCACATTTCAGCAGGTGGCGGATGAAAAGAGGGTGAAAAGAAGTAATGGGTGGCGCGATGCTCGGCAAACGGTTAATGTAATGAAAATTGCATCGACAATAAAAACAGGAGTCCATGTGTGCAGCAGCATAGTTTTTCTGTCGAACCTGAATCGTTGCAAGTGGTTTTTACTTTCTCCCCATCAAATGCGTTTTAGAGCTTTATTGCGGAAAGGGGTTAGAAGAGTGGTCAAGTCCTTATGACATGCGAAAGAAAATGTTTCATCAGTGCAGGTAAAAATCATTTGGTCTAGAAAGTAAAGACATGTCGTCTAAATTGCACAATCGATAAGCAGAACTAAGAATAATGGGATTTATTTATGATTTTTCTTCACCGAGGCAGCCCCATCACAAAAAGCAAACCATATTTTTTAGCCATTGCACTGATAGTGTTTAGTGTGCCACGGGTCTGCTCGACAAATAAGCTTTAGCTCTCGAAGGCGTATTAAAAATAGTCCCTCATATAAATTTACAAACAGCCTTGACACTTTTTTCCTTATCTATAATTTTGTCATTATTTCGCCGAAAGGTTTAATCATTAAGTTTAATTAGTGTGGAAGAATATTTGCAAATTTCACTGCTTCTTCATTATACATATACACTTTATAAGGATAATATTTGCCATATAGAAGTTCACACTTAATATTTTTTTTTTTAATACTTCCCATTTCATTTAAACCCCAGAAAAATATACTGCCAACATTTTCGGTATAAACGATCGTTTGAGAGTCCTTTTCACGTACGAATTTCTAACAAAACCCGACTGAAGACTCTTTTAAGGGCTAAAAGATTTCGCCTCAGTTGTTCTGGCTGAGCTATCTTGTTTGAATGTTACCCCAGAGGCCTTCAACCGAACTGAAATTGACGAGGGAGTGTGGGGGAGGATGGAGAAGTAAAAGAAGCAGAGCTAAGTTGCCTGTGAATTACCTGGGAAAACTTGCCGACAAGTTTGTGCATTTGCCCCCTGGAGCCCCCCGTGAACTCAATGATGCCCCAGACTGTGTGCAACAAGGTAGAGCCAATAATGAAAAACTACTTCAACATGCAATAAAGCAAAGTGGCAGGTTTTCCGAAAGCAGAATACAAATAATAATGAATTAATTGATTACAGTTAAATGGGAATAGGAACGAGCTGGAGGAGGTTCGAACGGCAAATACGGCACTAAGTAAAGCGCTTTGGCGAAGGGAATAAACAGTCGACGAAACTAAAGCGCACACATCAAGGGTATAATAGCAAAAAAGCCCCGAAATGAACTTTCGCTAATTAAAGGTATTTTTCTATACTATATATGTGTATGTATGGTATATACACCAGAAATATCATCGGCAATACCCTCGATTCCCCTCCGCATGCGTTGGCATGAATAGAAATAGAAGAGGCAGGCTAATTAAAATTTAATTGCACATCTAAACGAAATTTACAACAATCAGGAGAGGAGGGCCGCCCCACTCAGACAAACAAACAAGAGCGCTCAATGAGCGAATGGGCACAAGATAGACAGCCGAATATCACGCATACGCAGCGGTGTTCAAGCATAATGAACCGAGCGTGATTGACAGCAAAAAAATAGTCATATAATTATATATTCGGAAGGTAGTTCTCATGGAATTGGGTGAATAAATACAAATGTCTCGAGCTAAATATATATTGCTATATAATCATATCATATATGTTTTATTTATTTTCTTAAGAAAAATAGTTTTTCTTGTAAATATATATATTGAAAACACGACAAAAAAAAAAAGATTAGAAAGATGCATGACCAATTAATAATTGAAAATTACGCATACGCAGCGGTGTTCAAGCAAAATTAAAGTCTTGAATTTCAATTAACACTTATTTATATATTTTTCTTACATTTTGTGTTTTTAAGAACAATAACAAAATCAATTTCTTTATATCATTTTATCCATTTTTATTTAATTAAAAATAAAGGCAAATTTCTCATTGGGCATCACTAATAGGTATCGCTCTAGCTATTATTATTGGCGTTTTAAATTCAATTTCATTATGCGGCAGCCAGCTGGCCGGCAAATGGCAAAAAACCACCAGCCATGCCTACAAATATGTACACTTTAGGCAGACGGACCGCTGGGCGGACGGACAAATGAACAAACCATTTTCCTAAAATACTTTCCAACACAAAATCTAACCAGCAGTACACACACATTCCGAAGTTCATAGAAAGCTCGGTGCCAAAAACTATTCTTTACATAATTTATACAAAATTTTGCACTAATTGCAATAGTTAATGCAGATTTCAACCGCATTTGAATGTGTACGTGCCACGTCGCTCTCTCACGCTTTTCCCCCGCCACTCCACCGCAAATATCTCATTTACATACAACGCAGAAGGACATGCAGCTACCCGGCCCCTCGCATCACACCCCGCACTGGCCAACGGCGAGCAGCTGTGGACCGCTCATGTGAATTGCATGAAGTGCCACCACGTGCTCCTCTCGACCTGCAGCACCGGCTTCTGGCGCTGCTGTGTGACTCCACTCGCAACTCGCAACTCGCCACTCGCCTCTGGCCCCCACCCACGCCGCTGAGTCCCGCTGAGTCCCGCTTCATCAAAGTGTGGTGGCCACTGAACCAAATACTTACACGACCAACCGCAATTGATTTTCGAGGGTTGTGGGGCATGGCATATCATGTTTGCCGAATAACTGCTGTTTTACCACTTTATTAAATTACGTACAATGCTTCCCCTGAAAACAATGAAATAAAAACTACTTGAAAGTAACAAGCCAGACACATGTAAATTGCTTAGATTCCAAATTAAATTTTGCTCTATTAAATGTGGAAATTGTACTAGTCATTAAGGCGCACCAGAATTAACATAAATTGTTAGTCCAATAGGCAACTTAATCAAATGATTTATTTAAATGCTCTCTAGGGGCAGATGTAAATAAAGATATATAAATAAAGATATATTACAAGTATATTACAAGTATAAAAAAAGACTCTCAAGTAGTAACCGTAGTTCCTTGAATATAGAAATTTGTTTTCTAAAATTATTTAGATTAAATCTTCTTTTAGCACAAAAATAAATATTTCTTTTTTAATTTTCAATTTTTAAACATATTTGTGATGGTAATTCAGTTGTAAGAATACATATTTATGATACTTTTGAAATAATAAATCGTTATATAAAGATTCTCTTTCAGCAATTTCCAGGAAAATCGATTTCTATCTAAACTTATAATGCTCATAATGCCATTTCCTACACACATGGTGTTTGATAAGTGTATTAAGTGCCTTATTAATTGCATGTGATAATCTTAATTGAAATTGTACAATCGTTTGTGGTCTCTGACACTTACCAGTCAGCTTGGACAGTTGTGCTGCCTCTGTCTCTGTTGTTGTTAAGGAGCCAATTAGTTGAATAACCAAACGGAACCGGAAGGGGAAACGGCATAGAGCGCAGCCGAGACGGAAATCAGGCCGCTTCGGGTCAAACTCCGAGTCCGTCCCGCCAGAAGAGGGCAATGGGTGTGAGATGATCTGGGGGTAGGGAGTGGGGTTAAATCACTGGGCTAAATAGACAGCCCAAAAGACGTCCGACATTTTTGGCCAGTTACTGTTGCATCAATTGACACACAGATACTCTCAAGCTCGCACACTCGCAAACAGATGGACAACAATTGTCTGGGGACATGTTGTTCCTGCTCAACCAGCCAGACAGATATGGGAGAGCGGTGCCAGGAAGGGCACAATATGGGCAAATGGGGATTAATATTGTTCGGGTGAAGCGAATACAGAGAAAACAATATCAACAACACTGATTATTATAAGAAAATTTTTGAATTTCAATTATGATATTGAGTCTGAAAGAATCATACGAGTTTTATTAAGATAATAATAATAATATCTAAACTCATTAAGATATATTTTTTCTCATATCTATCTATCCTTTATTTATTTGTTACTCACTCTAATTTATAAAATAAAGTCCAATAAAAATCAATTCACTCATTCGTAATTCTAGCATGTCTATGTTTAGCCCACTTCACTGTATCTCTTGCGCCACTGAATTTTGCGTGCCTGACGTGGGAAAGGACTATTGAAAATTATCCTAAGCCCTGTTAACATTATTGTTGTACGGATATACTAACCCAATGATTAAATAAACAAATCACAAGCACAGATCAGTTTTTCATGTTTTACCAGAGCATGTTTGCATAAACAATTGAAGTGATAAAAATAAATCAAAATTCCCATCGACGCAGCTTATTAATTACCCATTAGTTACATAATTTATATATATTGTTTGAAATTATAGAACTATCTGAAGATCATCCAAGGCTTTTACAATCATCATTTGAAAGCCATTGAACTACCGATAAAAAAATTATCTGGTATCGAATGCGTTCCATAATTTCCCCATGGGCCGAGCATGCCACGCACAATCGAAGGCCTGTCGAGCTCCCAGCTCACAGACTGTGGCCATTGTTGTTGCCACAGTGGTGTGGGTAATTTTTGCTTTGTGCATGCAATGTTAGTTTTTGGTCACCGCCCACGTGAAGTGATGTGGGAACACAGCAACATCAAATACCAATTTTTATCCACCTTCTTGCCGACTGAAAGCGCGTGTGTGAGTGCGCTGGACACTCTCGTATAATGCAGTTCAACCGAAAAATATGGAGGACATACTTGTGAAGAACACGCTATTCCATTTGAGGCCTTTGAATAATTAATATCACTCAAAAGGTTTGTTTCCCCATTGATGTTGTTGACCCAACATAAGAGTAAAAGCACTTACTAGTCCCACCCACACCCTGGATTATGAACATGCATATATGTACTTCTGCTATAAATAGTGCAAATTTAAAGTTCATGTGTTCAAATGTTTAGGCACTTTTACTAAAACATTAAATTTAAAAAAATGTTGCAAACGAAAATGTTGCGAACAAACTAAATGAATTTATATACATATATATGTATTCCTATGGCAGCTATATGATATAGTCGTCCGATCCGGCCCGTTCCGACATATATAGTAGTGAGAGCATATAGAAGCATATGTGCAAAGTTTCATTCAGATAGCTTCAAAACTGATGGATTAGTTTGCGTAGAAACGGACGGACAGAAAGACAGACGGACAGACAGACGGACAGACGGACATAGCTAAATCGAATTGGCTGTTGATGCTGATCAAGGTTCAAAGGTTCTTCCCCGAGTTATATAAAGAAACCCGGTCTTTAAAAAGTAAGACCAAATTTTTCTCAAAAGACGCACCAATATAAGATAATACCAAGGTGATTTTTATTTTAAAACACAATGTTACTTTTCAAATCGGACCACTATATCATATAGCTGCCTTAGGAATATATATATCAATTCATTTAATTTGTTCGCAACATATTTCGTTAGCACATTTTTTGCTAGCAACATTCTGAGAAAGCGGAAAGTCACAACATTTTTCATTTTTTTACCAATCCCAAAATCTTAAACAGGGGATCCAAGTCCCTCTCCGTTTTACCACTCACCTTGACGTAGTAGAAATCAAAAGTTTTTTAGCTGGAACTTTATCTATCAGAGAAATTAAAACAGTGACTCTGGCCTTAAGTCTTTATGAAATATATAAAACTCGATGGTTAAAATTTTCATGACATTTTTTTATAGCATTTCGAAAAGGATTGTTAAACAAAGCTAAATTTCTTAAAGATAAAGCCAAACTAGTTTTGAACTTCATATACTATTAGTACGTATTTTAAGGCGATTGGGAGAGTTTATTTATTTTATTGCGAGAGTTTTCAACAACCTTTTAATTAACTTTCATGAAAGAAAATATTGCTTGCATCATCGCCCCAGGAAGTGCGCAGTGAAGGTTGCTGGACGAAAACACTCAGATCTCAGATCGTACTAGAGGATTGCAGCTGCTAAATAGAATAGAATACTCGTTTAGTTGTTTTCTTCTAGTAGTCACAGGATAATCTGCAGGACAATTCAATTTATGTGCGACACTTAAATTTTATGCAGTTGTCGATAGCTTATAATGGACCGACCATAAAGGAAAAAGTTGGTACGGCCCCTCAAGTGTATAAAGACCATGCGGCCTAATCTCTGAGCGTTGTTCTCTGAGAGCAGTGCCATGACAAATCGTCCTTATCGGCGGTCATATAAACATACAAAACCAGGGGAGTCATTCGCACGCACCCGCAACAACACAATGCAGACGGGAAGCTGATAAAGATGTTTTCTGGCTGCTTGTTTCTCCACAGATCTGCTGGTGTCTTTGCTTTTTTTATGACTTCAATTAACTCTGCTCTGCCGTGTCCTGGGCTATCCAGAGCTATCCTGGCCGACCCGAGCTGTGGATGAGAGGATTTGCGTTCATAATTTTTTATCTGCTCTGCTTAAGTTGTTCGCGTTGTTGTTCCCCACATTGTTGCCCAGTTGTTGTTGTCCTTGGCATGCATCATTAGTTAGCTTAATGTACTGTACGGATGCCATAGTGCTAGACCACGCCTCGCAGGAGCAGGTGCCTCTCAGCCGGGCTACGAGGGGATGAGCGGATGGTGCTGGTCATCAGCCAGAACAATAACGCCGGCGTGGCCATGGATATAGATACCAATCACGATTCGCACACACTCACTGCACTGGCCCAGCTATACGTATACTCAGGGGAGGAATTTCCCGTCGAAGAAAAACGGCAATCAATCGCCAAAATAGAACCGTCTTAACGTTTCGCTGCTCTCCAGCTCGTTGTGCACAGTGAGCACTAGAAGTAAGCGCTGTCGTGGTTCTGTTGATTTGGAATCCCGAAATCTTCGACCTTTATTTTTTTCTGAATCATGTTTGTTAGGGAATAATAAGAACCTTTGAACAATGTACGAAGCTTATCTCACAAGTAGGCCCACTCGGACCTTGGCTTTCCTACTTGTCCTAGGGATAGCAAGGGCCCCCTGTAGTCATCCGAGAAAGATAATCGCAGCTAGAACGGCCCGCTTATGCTCAGTGGGCCATTTAGACGGGAGCACCAGCAGCAGTACCGACACGAGACCATGGCCACGGCTTTCCTGAGCCCGCCTTCGACGTAGAGCCTAATGCCACGGCCGCACTCCACCTCTGCTGCTAATACTCTTCCGCCTACTCTTCAGGACCTCCCCGCATTCGTTTCGCGGATGGCCTTTGTGTGTTTGACGTTTATGTTAACATGTATGTTGTCTGGGAGCGCGTGTCTCTGTGGTGGGTTGCGTGTGTGGTGGCTGGTGGGTGGTTGGTGGAGCGGGGCGAAAGGACCTTGCTGCTGTGTGCGTGTGGGCGGCTGAGCATCTGCGGCGTGCCAGGAACCCAGGGTCTGGGATCTGAAACTCGAACCGGAGCCGGAGAATCTCTCCCTCCCCATCATCCGACTTATGCTCCGCACCGCGCGGCTAAATCGCTTTTGTGTGTGCCGAACAGTGGGGCAAATGCCTTGGAAAATCGAAAACATATTCAAATGGCCAAGAGTGATTTATTTATTAAAATGATAATAGTGTTATATGATCAAAGGGTGGGTAATGGCATAATCTATTCCTTAGAAGGTGATGTGGAGTCGCATTACTGGCACACAAATTTAGGTATTTAATGTTTGTAAACTTTAAAAGTTAATAAAGTTCAAAACATTTCGAGAAGACTAAATAAATAATAAAATAATACTAATAAGAAATACCTCTTTCTCAGTCTCAAATTTTTGTCGCTTGCTAGAACATAATCGCTCGATTTTTGAAGTCGAATAAAAAGATATTCTTTTCACCAATAAGGTGACTTTGGTAATATGCTCTCTGTAAGCCACCTCGAAGATTTAGCTTTATACACATATTTTTATATCCTGATTCGAGGCAACCCCTTAGTTTTTACCCTCTTTCCCAAACCCCGACCACTGTGCATTTATGGCCTTTGTTTAACTTTGCTCCTTGCCGCTGCTTGTTGCTGCCCTTGTTGTTGTTTTGTTTTGGTTAGCAGTTGGAAAAGCGGACAGATACCGGGATTCAGGGAGGAGGGGCGCATCCAGATACGGCGACCGGGCGGGGCAGGGAAATACCCATAAAAAAGCGCTCGAGGTTGTTAAATTGACAACGTTAAACACTTTGTTTGGCATTTTCTGCATTATTAGGCCAACTGGCGCTGCTTGTCGCTGTAATTGATGCCAGAACCCTCGAAAGCCCCTCTCCTGGCACTCCCTTCCACTCGATCTCCTGCGGAACACTGATTTAAATGGCTCAAAAGTTAAGTTTTCGTAATGCGTAAGCGGCTTAGACGGGTCCTCATATATGAACGATTGGGTGAGAACCTTTCAACTGACAACGTGGCGGCGTGGAGGAAGGAGCGTGGTGGATCAAGGCTCGGAGCGACTGTGCGAACAAATATTTCAGTGTTACAGCTCCGTCAGTTGATTTCACTGTCAATTTAAAATGACATTATTGTATTGAAAAGTTTTTAATCCCTTTAAGTGGCTGCCACTGAGCGGAAGGATGAAATGCGACAAGTTGAGTGGATCAGGGCAATGTAGCGTTGCGGGGCGTGGCGCCGCTTGCTATTTTATGCATAAAATTCGATTAAATGCCGGAAAGGTTAAGAACAAAAATCTCTGACTCCGACATCCTGCGCATCCTGATGCGCTGCTTTATCCCTAAATTAGGCACGAGCGCACGTAAATCTGTCATGTCAAAAGGGCAAAAGCCCAAGCTCGTAAAGTCACCCGCTGCCCCATCCCCATCCCCATCCCCCTATCCTTTCTTCTTTTTTGTTTTTATGACGGAAAGCAAAAGGATTATGTACCAACCAGGCCCCAAACTCCTCTCAAGCAAATCGCATAAAATGCAAAAACGTATTAAAATTGACAATAAAGCGAATTTTTTATGTTTATACGCAGAGTTAGACGGCGGCGGGGAAACCGTTCAAATTTTTCAAAACGCCGAACCACTTTAAAGCTCGTTATGCATTTTTTATGCCGCCTCAAAGGGCCGAGCCAGCGGAGAAATGAGCATGAGCACCGGGAAAACCAAAGGAATAAGGCAAGTAACATTCTGTTTATTTGCCACTTAATTTCCCTCAGTCTGTGTGCAGCTTTGCACCCCCGCTAGCACTCAATCGGAGAGTAGGTTCGTGCCTCCTGCAGCCCGTCTTGAGTACAAAATATCCGCTCAGCTGCAACTTATGTGGCACCTGCTCCGGTGCCTCCGCCTCGTTTTTCCATATGCATGAGCACGTGTCTGCCCCAGCCGCCCAGTCGTCCAGGCATCCTTCCATCCCTCCGCCATCTTTGGCAGTAGTTCCCCCTTCAAGTTTTCTCCCATTGCCTTATAGCTGGTAAAGATCTTCCCTGAGGTACTTGGTTTTCTGGAAAAGACCTTAAGCTGGATCGCAGTTTATTGATAGAATCTTATGGTAAAAAATAGAATATTACGAGCTATATTTAGAAAGAACTGTTTTTAAACTTACTAATACTTTATTTATAAATTATCTTATCAAAGATAAATTGGATTAATGTTATTCACAGAGTGCATTCTCTTTTAGATTAGGGAAAATTGTCAAGATTTGTATGCTAATTTCATTGGCCATCTGCTGGCAATAAATACTCGTATATATAAAATATATTACAGCTGAAAAACCAATTAATACAGCTGCAGGCCTAAAACTGACATTTATATGATTCTTGAATATTTATTCAATATGTTAAATTAACTTACAAAAAATGTTAATGGTTAATTTATTCATGACAACGCTTGCGTTCATTTGTTTTTGCCTTGACGGAGAGCATTCATCCCTCGACTTTCGTATTTGGCTTTGCCAATTTTCCCCGTCTCCCTTTTTGTGTTCGAGTTATTACAGCAAGTTTGGAAGCATAAAAATTTCTTACTACTTGTCTGCAACGAACCGTAAAAACTTATGACTTGTCTATTGGACTCGCACCAACATCCATTCAGATATGTATGTATGGATGTAGGTTGGGAAAAACTGACCTGGAAGACGCGGTGGGGAGATCTATATCCGCTTTGTCTGTCGGTAACAAACCTTGATGTTGCTCTGGTTGTTGTGCTTGCCTCCGCTGCTGCTTCTGCCGTTGCACTTTGTTTGTTTGTGCCGGTAATATTTCCTTAAATCGAGTAAACAAGTGGAATTCAACAAAGCGGAAACGGAAGCACAATGCGTAGCTTCTGTAGCACACACGCGCTCATGAACACACTTCCGCCCACATCCCGCCCGGGCCCACACGAGGGTGGAGCAGCTCCTCCGTGTAAGCTCCCCAAACGCGAGGGATATTGTCTCAAAATATGGCGGCAAATATATTTTTGCTCAGCTGCAACAACAGCCAGCAGGATGGCAATGGCTGGGATCTCCGTTGCTCCTTGCTTAGACTGCTGCTTGTTTTTCTTGGAAATTGCTGTTAAAAATAACAAAAGCACGTCGTGAGTTTCCCTTGCTTGCCTGCCAAGTTGCTTCCTTCCTTTCGCTCGCCAGTTGTTTGTCTTAGTTGTACCTACGCCCTCATTTACCCACTCGATTGAAATTGAGACACCCGGCGAGCAGAGCGGCAATTGTATTTATTTGCACTGCTAAATGGCATAATCGAAGGCAGCACGGGTCAAGGACTGCAGCCGACGACTGCTGGGGGGAATTTCTGGATGAAAGTCACAAGGGATCCAAGCTTTTACCCAGGAGTCCCGGGAGTGCGATTACTCCTGGATTTATCTTACCAATCGCGAAATGCATTCTGCTAAGAAAATTTGAGAGATTAACCTCCGAAGGCATATATGTAAGTGTGTTTTAAATGGATAAGAAATTAAGGTTGAGTGGGCTTTTATATCTAGTAAAGTGATAAGCTTTTCAAGCAGAAATGAAAGCCAAAACTGACTGTCATTTTCCCAGAATAGCTTGTGACCATTAAATTTACCCCAAAGAAATATTGCTTATTTTTCCTAATAAGGTATAATAAATAAATGAAGGGCTGCTTAGATGGTCCTTGGACCTCAAGTTGTTGACAGATTTTAAGGCTCACTATTTGGGACTGTGTTTGCCCCTGTTCTCCTCGACGAAACCAAAGAAGAACTTCAAAGTAATGTTAGGTAAAGTTAAAAAGGGAGCATTTATTAAATACCACTTAACTTCCGGCAGGTCTCCAGCCGCTGCCAACGGTCGGAAAATTCCCGAGTAAAGCAGCAGAAAAGCTAACTACGAAGTTTTAGCTGCTGTTGATGCCTTCGCCGGCATATTTCCCATGCCTTTTCATCTCCCAGAAGCTGCCAGCAATGACAGGGAAAACTTCAAAAGCTTGTCGGCAATAACTTTAAAGCGAAGACGCAACTTGTGCCCAAATTGTTGGTCATCAAATTATGTGTATGCCGATTGTTGCGGCCGCCGTTGTCTTTCGGCTAGGTTACTTCAGTTCTGGCCGAAACAAAAAATGGTCATCATTAAAATGCTGTTACCGGCACACTCCGCTCCCTGGGCCTGGCCTGGACGCTTGACCCGAAGCTCTGCTCTGTCGACAGAGGGCAACCGCAACCAAGATTGTTCAGGCATATACCCTTTTTTAATTTGCAACATGTCATTGGCAGAAGGGCGAACAGAAGGGACGCGGACGCGGGGCCAAGCCTCCTCCACCTTGCCACGCCCCTGGTCGTCTCCCTGCCGTCAGCGTACGCTTTGTTGCGTCCTTTGTTCTGGCCAGGCTCAGGCCCTGGCTCCGGCTCTGGCTCCTTTTTTGCGCTTTGGCCAAATAACCCAAGCAAAAACAGAATTAGCAGCAACGCCGACGACAGCGAAGGGAAGAACACAAGATGGAGGCAGGCAAAACAAGACACGGCCGAAATGTCCAGCGAGGGGCTGGCGAAGAGTTTGGACCATTGCGATCGGGTGTTTCGAGAAGGAAATGTATTTAATTCAGATTTGTACGCCTATATTTTACTTTTTTATTGGCCTTCCTAACGCTGTAATATTTATATTCAGAAA
This sequence comes from Drosophila bocqueti, assembly GCA_018151655.1. NCBI lineage: Eukaryota > Metazoa > Arthropoda > Insecta > Diptera > Drosophilidae > Drosophila > Drosophila bocqueti. The sequence continues at coordinate 148,025 of JAECXF010000151.1, read as the reverse complement.
AAAGGTAATTTTTTGTTGTTTTTGGCAAAAGTTTAGCCTTCGATTTTCTGAAAACCGAAGCCGACTTGACCTCGAGTCTGAAAAGAATATTCAATAACATATATGTTCATAAATATATTTTAATTTATTATATAGTTTATATTTGGCCTATAAAATGATTTTAAGACAATTTTAATAATTTGTTCAACAATAGGTTGTTGAACAATAGGTTCATTTGGTATTCTTCAACAAGAACTTGTCTTAATTTAACTAAATGAAAAACCTATACGTGTCCATAAATCAAATGTCACAACTTGACTTTCAATTCCTGCCAAGAAATTTGCAAAGCGACCTGCGATGGTCACCGCAAAAATATATACAGTGTGATAGACGATGGGAAATGACCACCTAAAAAAACCAAGGGAGAGAAAGGCTACGGTGGGCGGCAAAGGGAAAACAAAAGGAGGGTGAAAAGCATCGAACTGGGGGCGAAAGCGAGATGGCATACACAATGTCATACAAATGACCCATATTAAATTTATTACGGCATCGGGAACAGCACAATGAAATTCAATAGCCCAGAGGAAGAGGGAGCCTAATGGCAAGCAAAACAAATCAGCAACGCCTAAACCGAGAGACTTATGTGTACTGTACATACAGGAATATATATTGCGCCCTATATATAAAACATTGGCTTTGAGGACTGGTAAGGAGGGAATGAAAATCCGCTTAAACTCGATTTTTGGGCAAACTTTTTTGCCTCACTTTTCTTTCTCTTTCGATTATGTTTTTCTCCCTGCAACGCTGGTTACTTTTCGGTCGGCTTGCCCAAATTGATTTATAAACCTGTCTCGGGTTGCCCCCTTTCCTTGGGGCGCCTTAGAGTGTCTTTGGCAAAAGTCCTGCCTTTCCTCGCCACGCTCCGATTTTAATGAAATATTTCAATTACTTTGCGATTAATTGGGAAAACATTTTCCACTGCATATTCGAGGTGTCGCGTCGCAGCCAGTCGTGCTCAGTGGCTTCGAATTTTCCTTTTATTCACCTGCGTCATGTGCACGAAGCCCATTATCCTGCAGCTAATTAAGAAACGTGAGACAAATGACAAGCGCTGCCATAATGTGTGTTATGCGAGAGCCTCAAAGGAGACGTGTACAAATAAAAAGCAGGACAGCAACTCAAATTGAAAAGGCATTAAGTCGGGCATGGACCGATACTCTGCAATTTTGTTAATTGTCTTGTTTTATATATTTCATATTGATACCTCGATCTGCCGGGCACTTATATGAATGGTTCCTGGAAATTATGTAGTTCTAACGAATAATGTCTCTGAGATCGGTTGTTTCATATGCAGAACTGAATCGCTTCACCGACTCGCCTGGTTGAAATATACTTGCTGGGTCCTTTTACAAACATTTTCCATTGGCATTCAACTTATGATACGTACGTACCCTTTGGGTATTGCGTATAAACACGCAAACTTGGTCCGCACACACATCGAAGGCACTCTCTGAGCTTAAGACTGTATCTAGAAATTTATTAATTATCAACTTTCTGGGGTTGGTATTGTAGATGGCTGCCACTCGATCTGGAGAGGGTCGGGGCCGGGGGAGCTCTCAATCCCCACAGACACCCACAGACAATCACAGCAAAGTCCTGATTGGCATTTAAAGCTCTTTAGGAGAGCTCTTCATGGCATCCGTCGAATCGAAGGACGGCCAAGGGCCGCGGGGCGGACAGCAAAAATCGAAGTGGAGTGACTACATTGAGCCTCAGCTGAGCTGCTTAACGCTGCCAGAGTTCTGACATAATCCATGCAATTGTAAATTTAATAAGGCCGTCGGAAAGGGGGAAACAAGAAGTCTGAGGACTGACTGCCCAGAGATTTGTTGTGGCAGTGTGGTGTGGCGTGGCCCAAGACAGGGTGCAGGAAAGCCAATTAAACAATCCTAGAGCTCTGGCTGGAAGTCAGGGAATTCTCTCAACTGCACAGCGTATTTTTGAGCTCATAGCCAGGACTTTGGTCAAAAGATCAGTTCATTCCTATGATTGAATCCAGGACATACAAACCGAGCAAATTGCAATTATATGGCATCTTAAATACAAAGAAAGAAGTACGATGATAGCTAGTTGTAGTTCGAAAATCAATATTCCCGAATATTTTTTCCCAATCAGCCAAAGTCGCAGTAGTGCATTGTATAAAAATAATACAAAATCTGATAGCTTTTTTGGCCCGATCGCCCCTACATAACCCCCTAAACGAGCCCGAACTCGATGTCAAGCAAAGCTTACAGTTTCAGTTGATTCTGGGCAGGGAACAATCCAATTATTATTACACACGCTAATTGAATGCCTACCAATCTATGCTAATACATATATTATTTATGCATTTTTCCGAAATTTTGTTTTTCTTTTATTGGTGTCGCCGCACATTTGCCAGGAGTAAACCATAAAAGTTGCTCTGCCGCCGCCGCTTTTGCCATTTCAATTTATTTGTTGGTTTCTTTTTTGTGTTTCCACTTTTTTTGCGGTTGTGTGTTCGTGTGCGTGTGTGAGAATTTACATTTTCGTTTTTGCGCAAAAATTTCACAAACTAATTGTATGTAAATATGTCAAATGTGTGTCGTCAACACCTGCATGTTTGTTTGTGCGTGTGGCACTGGGTGTGTTTGTATTGCATATTGACAATTTCATAAATGCGGTAACATTTTCAATTAAATATGCGCAGTTTCGGCAAACACAGCTGCACAAATCGCCACCCACAACGGCGCCCGTATGTGCAGGAGGATTTTTCCGAGACGCCCACAGAGAAAATCCCCAGCCATCGCCCGCCGCCCATCGCCCACACAGCCATGCCATCAATCCTTGGAAAGTCGATTGATATGTACATATGTGCAGGTGTGCAGCTTTTTGGTCGGTTACAAATTGCAAATCAATCAATAAATAATTGAAATGAAAATCATTTTGCTGGTTCCAACTTATCTTTTCCAGAGCCCCGCCCCTCACATTTAAATTTCCAGCCCAGCCCCGTGCGTTTCGCTCCGCTTCGGTTTGGCTGCGTATGCAAATGGGCAAAATTGTGTACATCTATCACTGGGATCGCTTGGGAGCCCAAATCGAAATAGCCCAGCCGGAGGGGGGATATGGGGGATAAAGGTGACAGACGGGGCGGCCTGGAGGGCAGGGAGAAGGTAGTGCGAGTCCTTCGCCAGGTGTGCGAGATTAGTGCCCAGCTAAATTGCGAGTGTTACGTCTTTGCAAAGGTTAAGTACACAACATTCTCAACGGGTTCAAATTATTTCATCTAAATCAAGTGAGAGCCCGTGAGTGTTTTAAGGACTCTTTTCCTGGTACAAAAAATGGTCTATAAAGTTTAATATAAATACCTAAATCGGTAACCTTTTTTAATTACAGGTAGGGGTACCTTTCGGTCGAAGATGAATGCATTTAAGGAAATATTTAACCTCCCTGTGAAGAAGTGGTAATATAAAACAAGGAACTGGAGTTCGCGTTATAAAAAGGAATGGATGTAAAGGTGATTTAATTGTTAGGAGTATAATTAATATTTGAGGCAGACGTCAACCGCCGGGTCATTTTGAGATTATCCGATAGAAAACAAAAATTTGTAACTCTTTTTTTTCAAAATTTGATAAGGGGTTAACTCGTTAAAATTGTCAAAATTTTTTTTTTCAAAATTCAGGATGTTTGCTTGATTTTTTATATTTCGAATAGTCAACAGAATAAATTTGCTAAGGCTGCTCAGACCTTAGACGCTAAGGCTTTGCTATTTTTAATTTAAGACTGTTTGAATTTCGAAGGCTTGGAGAAAGGATAAAGTGGCTGGAACGGCAGCGGCACTTGCTCAACTTGTTTTCAGGGGCGAAATTCGCTAAGCCAGCCACTTCAGTGAGTTGCTTCCTCTCCGGGTTAAATTTAATTTCCAAAAAGTTCCACTTTTGTTATTCCATTTTCTTGTCGCTTTTTTGTTGTTCGTTTTTTTGTTATTCGCGGCGCTTCGTTTTTGTCGTTATGCCAAAATCCCGCACAAATCCTTTGAGCCAGCACACGAACAGCTGCTTTTGGGCGGCGTGATATGGTTGTTGTCGCCGGTGCCTTTGTTGTTTTAAGCGTTGCTGCTTTGGTTGCAGATTTACGCACCAACAAATCGTGGAATTTTATTTCGCATAAGGACGCAGCGGAATCGGGCTGGAAAAGGGGTGGACCAAAGGGCGCGACATTTTCAATTCAGCCGCGGCTGACCACACACACATGCAACCCGCGCCCCATCAATCGGATCTTGATTGCATTTTGTAAATACTAACAAAAACAACAGGCGTTCCGTTTGCCCCCACTATGCCTCACCGCCGCGGTGGCAATTCAATCAATTTGGTCGCCGGCCATCCAGCTGAGGTGATAAGTCTCAACGGGCCTCTGTTCCTGGCCTGGACAGTTCTTAATAGGTTCGCGTTTGGTTCTTCGATCCGGGGTAAGGATTATTAAGTATTTACAGAAATCCCATATGGAAATCCCCACAAAACATATATAAAATATAGAATTCGTAGACTTTTTTGAGAACTTGTAGTATTCTTCTCGACTAGTGGGCTGTTTTTTCTGGTACTATATTATATTGAAATACAATTTATTGACTGGATAGATTATAAAACTTCAGTCTATCCATTTCATAAAAAAAATTTTTTTTAATTTAGCATTAAAATTACACATACGCCATCATTTCTTCTGTTCTGGGACTGGGCAGTTCTTAATAAGCTTTAATTTGGTACTTCAAGAAGAGGATTCTACGACCTTTTTAAAGAACGTGTGGTGTACTTATCGACCAGTGTTCAGTTATTTCTTTTACTATACTTTATATTAAAAAAATATATTCTTAAAATCGTATTCTTTGCATTCAATTTTCAAAATAGATTTCTTACTCTTATTTATGGATTTTTATTTAATAAAATTTAACGAAGTACTATATGTAATATTTAAAGCTTATCATTTCTTTTCAGTAATAAATATCACTATTAAGCATATCTTAGTTGAAAACTGTAATTCTAGCAGAAGGTGACGTATGCGTAATATTTATTGTGTAAATATTTAAAGCTTATCATTTCTTTTCAGTAATAAATGTCACTATTAAGCATATCTTAGTTGAAAACAGTAAATCTAGCAGAGAAATAAATAAAGTAATTTTGTTCTATTTAATTTAAATTGACTATCCTTCAAAGAGGCTGGAAAATTTTTAATTTCTAAATAAACCTTGCGGTTTTCAGAAGGGTCCCTGGGTGGTTCTGAAGCGTCAAGAACAGGTCTGCCACCAGAATTCCCCTCCCGCCGGGCCATCTCATAGCCTTCCAATCTAAATAAAGCCGAAAAATAACCCCAAAACCCTTGAACTGAACTTTTCCTACTTGCAGCGTAAATGAAGTGCCACATGAGCGAGTGCGAGTGTGGGTGTAAGTGCATTTGGGCGAGTGTTTGCTGGTGTGCGAGCGAGTGTGATTGTGCAAGTGTTTTTATTAAAACCAAATGACAAAGTTTTCCCTTAAACAGAAGCCGGCGCTTCCACCGCCGAGAGCCCAGAACCCAACAACGTCAACAACAGCCAAAAGCTAATTTACACTTTTGTTGCTTCGGCTACTTTATAAGCGCGAGTGTGGTTGTGTGTGTGCTCCGCCCTGCCCCCCGCAAGCCGTGCCATCTATACATATAACGCCATAATGGAAAAACTATTTTGCGAGGAACAAATGTTGTCAAAAAATTTGTGAATGCTAAAAAACAGTCAACACAGTCAAGTGAATGTGAATGGAGGAGGTGGGGAGCGGTTCGTTGGCAAGTAAAAAAGCGGAAAAAATGTTTAAAAAAGTGAAACACAGACGAGCTGAAGCCCCTCGAATTTGGCAATACTCTATATATGTATTTTCATGGGCAAAACATGATTTTTCTATATTATTTAAAATTCCTAGAAATAATTATAATTGTAATAAAAAATGATTAAAAAATTATTTTTGTTCTGCTGAACTTTATTTGCCACAAGACTTGTAATACCTAATTTTTTAAATGCATGGATTTTAAACTATTAAAATTTTAAATCTGAATATTAATAGTATTTTTTTATGCTAATGCAATTGTAGCTACTTTAATACTTGTAACTATTTTGGTGAACATAAATTTCGGACTTTACCTAATTGGATTAACTAATGCAAACTAATTTGAATACTATTGCAAAGTGAATGCTTAACAGAAAAACGACCCCTTAAATCACTGCCTAAATAAAGATTCAAACATATTAATATGGGAACTAACAACGCTTACACCCTTCTATCCCTGCGTTACAATCGACTTGCCAAAATTCGATTACCCTCTACTAGGGTATTTGGAAGAAAAAACAAATCAAATGTGTGAAGTTTAAAACTATTTACCGCCCAAAATAGTGTGCAGCGCAAAAAGTTTATTCATTTAGCTCAACGAGCGCAGACGGCAGCAGCCAAGCGTCCAAATCGGGAATACTTACCTACCCATCTTTCCACTACCTACACAGACTATTCGGAGTTCATTTAGCTCGTTAATGGCATCAATTTAAATTAAGTGGGTTTTCCCGAATTGATACGTACACTTGTATTTTAATATGAATTTCAACATCATTTTAATAGATTATTATGAAATTTATAAGCAATTTGAGATATCAAAGTTATATTCAATTTGTTTTTCTGTTATGCCTATTTTTTTGTATTTTGTGTATTTTTAATAAAAAGTTAATTAAAAGTTAAAGTTAAAAACCCCCATGAGATATAAAATCCAGTAAGATATAATGTGATATCATTGTAGGGCAAAGATACTCTAAGCTTTCTCCCTTAAAACTTGAAGACAACACTTGTATTTAAATTAACTTATATTTCGAGTTGTATCAATTTTAAATTTAACTAACTTTAAAAAATGTTTTTTATTGAACTAACTTAGCCAGAAGAGAAGAAAATACAGCAAAATAAAAAGTAACCACAGAGCTTCAAATAACTTTTCTCAGCCGCAAAATATTGGTATTTCGTGCCGGGTGTTATATTTGCGGCTAGCATCGGTAAAAAAAAATCCAAAACCAAAAAACAAACGTATTGAAAAATAGAAAAAGTCCCCTGGTGAAAACACCAAAAGCCCACAGCGATTCCGCCACCTCAATTTCCCACAACCGAACAAACCAACACCGCTGTCGTTCGTTGGTTCAAGTTCATTTGCAGTTTTTCTCCGCTGAGCCAGGGCCAGGTACAACTCAAATTATGTTTCGGCTTGGGGGATACGCAAACATGAGCAAAAAGTTATGAATGAAGCCACCTCAGAGTGATGAATGATGCAGAGACCAAGCAGAGCCAAGGCCAGCAAGGGAACTTTCGAGGGATAACGACAAAGGCAGGGATGTAAAAAATATGTTTATGTCTATTCTAAAGTCATGGCACTCTGACGAGGCACAAAAAGCCTAAATGTAAATACAGTCACAGGCAAATTTAGAGACTACAGGAGTGGCTTAAATATAGCGACTTAAAATAGTTACTTCGACAAGTATGTACTTTAAATATTATTAAGCCCAAGACTCGAAGAATGAAAGGATATATTTGGTTTCCCGATATGTATATATTATCAACTTAAGAAGCACTTAATTTTGGTTTACATTCTTCAGATAATAAAATAAAACAAGCAACAAGAAAAAAGTTAAGTATGCAAATAAATTACTAGTAAATAAATTACAAGTAACAAGAAATAATACAATTATGAATAAATTTGATAGTTGTTAATAGTCTGATTAATTTAACAGTCACTTCAGTAACCAAATATACGATACCTACCAGCGAAAAAGATGAGACTTTGTTAAGAAGAGGTTATTCATATTATATTCATACTCATACATTTAATTCTTTCTCTTATTACGTCCTCTGAACTGGAGTTTTTTTGCCAGTTACCCTTTATTGACTTTAATGTTATTGGTAGCCCTTTGGGTGGCTTTTGATGCTTTTGTTTGTGCAGCGCAATTACACAGCCGCCTATGTTGTTAAACCGTTTTATTTTTTCAGATACTTTCTCGTTTTTCAACTTCTCCATTGCAATGGCAACAATTGTTGTTGCAGCGCTTGTAGTTGTTTCCCATTTCTCCCCTAGAGCGCATGTATTCCCTATAAATTTTTTACGATTTTATGCAATTGTATAGTTTGCAAAAGTTTGTTGCAGCTATTTTTCGGTGCCGCCGTCGTGGTATTGTTTTTAACAAAGCAAAAACAACGACGGCCACTACAATGCACCAGTCGACCCGGGCCGAAAGGGACACGCCCAGAGCCGGCCCTCCCCCTAACCATTGCCCGCCGCAAACGCGCCGAACAAATGAACTCGAATGTCCTTTATATGCGTTCAGTGTTTATTGTGCCATTTTCTATGTTTCTCTGCCCTAGACTCAGCGCTAGAAAACTTGGCAACAATTTGTTGTAGCCGCTGCTTTTACTGGTATGCCTCCGTTGTTTGCTGGCCAAAAAAGGAAACAAAATACATCTTCAAGGCCCCTCTGCGGGCACCGACCAGCATCGATCCGTTTCGCAAAAGCTTTTGGATTAAGTTCTACATAATTCATGACACTTCTTCAGCCCAGAAAAGAACGTTGAGAGAATCTGGGCTTTAAAGGAATCGAAGTCATAGATGTAAATACGTTAAGGATGTGGGTAAAGATACATTTTTCCGAAGGTTTTATATTTGACTATTAAGAAGGGCTTGCAGAGGAGAGTATTATGTTGGTCAAAGTTATAGAACGCAGTAAAGAAGAATTTTTTGGAGGCTATATTATTATAAGTGCAAAGAACTTCAAATTTTTTTACAAATTCTCATGAATCTTCTCCAGAAGTGATCTTGATTTAATGGGTTTCAGATCTTTGGTATTCTGAATAAATATCCTTTAAATGGTATGAAAAAAGTCTAAATGACATTTTAAGAACCTACAATATATGTGTATGTATGAACCGCAATATATTTTTGGTTTCCATTCCATTTGCTTGCATAAGTAATACAGATTCTGATCATATATTTATCAGCAATACTTCTGACATTAAAAACCCCTTTAAACTGGTTTACGTTCTATTAGGATTTCCAAAGAAAAGCTTTTACATATAATGAATTGAAAAAAGGCATAGCCGTGTTTCCTTTTTTAAAATATCTTCTCGTTTCAGACTCATCCATCAATTGAATATTTTTCCTGTTTCCCTGGGAGTACATGCATGTCTGCGGATTCCTGTTTCTCTTTCATTTTTTGTTGAATATAGGCTTTATTAAGCAACTGCAACGCGTCCGCTGTGGCATTATATTGGCAATGCAATCTACCCGCCTGCCTTCCTTTCAGTTGTCGCGGCTTCCTTCCATAGACAAATATTGCACTGCCAGATGCCCTGCGGCGAACCTTCTGCACTTTCCCCATGCACGGGCACGTATTTTTTAACGCCGCTTTCAACGATCCGTGGGGCCCGGACCCCATACGTGAAGCAGGGTGTGGAGGCAGCCCCTCTTTACACAGCATGAAAATGTCGCGGCTTTTGCTTTCGCCTGCTCTTATTTCTGCTGATTTTTTTATTATTCTACTTTTTGTGCTGCTGTTGTTGTTGCCTTTACAGTAGTCAGCTACTGGCCAGTCCGGCTCCAGCTCCAGCTCTGGCTCTGGCTCCGGCACCGGTGACGATGGCCAGTGGCCGATGGCCGCGGAGAACCGCTAGGCTTATATTGAAAAATTTGAATGCTAGTAAAAAGTTTTAATTGTCGCCGCCACGGCTGTCACATGTTGGCCTGTATGGCCGGGTCATTTAAAAATGCCGCCGCTGCCCGTTATTGTTAACAATATTTTCCAATACAATTTTCGCTTGATTAAAATATGCAATGCACTTGTTTTCCACCGGGGCATTCGACTGAGTAATACTTGCCCCGCATCCCATCTTCGCCGGCTTAAATTGGCTTAATGGTAACTGGAGTTTGTGTGCTAGGGGCGCGCGCGTTTAAATAAATTTATATTTTTCAAATAAATCAGCAAGTCTTATTGCCTCAATAAGTTTTCGCGCTCCTGCTCCAGTTTCATGTTTCCAAAATATCTCGCGCCCTTTTCGTTTACTTTGTGCATTTATAATTTACACTCCTCGCCTTGTTTTTCTTGTTGTTTATCTCCCGGCTTGAAAAGTTCGAACTGGCTAAAAGTTTTTAATGAGCAACGACGTTGGACGTCAACGTCTTAGCCTTGCCGCCAATCTCCCTCCCCGCTGGCGAATTGCACGCAAAATTTTTGGCTGAAATTTGTTGTGCATTGCAGCGAAATGTCGGAGTGAAATCGTGACACCGACTTGGGTGGCTTAAAGCGCGGGAGCAAACAATTATCAAAAGCTTTAAGTTTGTCAAAGAAATTGTATATATTTTAATCAGAAGCTTATCCAATTATTTTGGCAGCCCAGTGACTTTGAAAAGCCTGATCAAGTGAATTGACACAAAGGATCTCGCATTTCAGGCTAATAGCAAGCATAGCTGAAGTCACAAAATTCAGAAGGCTCAAATTTCAAACTTATGAGAAAAAAGCATAGCTAATATCTCGGGCAATATTGCCTTAAAACAGTTGACAAAAAATTCTTATCTAAATATAAAGGGTGCTAGATGGTGCATTGTTTCCATTCTTTTTATACTGTGAGTGTCTCAGCAGACTCGCTGGTCAGTGCACTGGACACCACTGGTTACTTAGGTACTGGATTTCGATTAATGTCCCAAATGGTAATTAACTTCTACATGATTTCTAGCAATCCCAGCTCCTCCCTACTGCCAGAGCAGACAAGATACTGCTTTTATGAACTACGAATGTGGGCAATGCACTTGGTTCTCTTAGGGCGCGCATCCTTTTTGGACTTATGTGCGAACTGCATTTGGCTCTAACTGCAGGTCAAGTGGCCGCCAAAACCGCAACGCAAGCACATGGCCTAAACAAACCTCTCCGCTCGCTCGCGGTTGCTCTTTTCTGTTTAGCAGTTTAGCACACTCGGAGCTGCGCGTGCGCAGAGAGCAAGGGGTGGTGCGGCGGTCCCTGGGAGGCACAAGTATTACTGCACTTTTGGGCCCAAACCACCAGGTGCTGAGCCGCGTACTCGGTCGTCGCTTCGCCGAAAGTTACGGAATTTGTCCAAGTTGACGGCGGCGTCTTTGCTCGGTGGAAGCATGCAAATCTGTCAACAAATTGGCGGCGATTAGGCGCCAACTGTTCGCTCCCAGACAGTGGGACAGCGCCACTCCCGCGGCGGCAGGTGGGCAGGTGGGCCGGTGGACAGCTGGGCTGGTGGGCTGGTGGGGGAGCATGTCAAAAGCCAGACGGCCAGTTTGTCGGTCAACAATTTAGACATAATTTGAAAGCACCGCTCCGTTCCACACGCAATGCGTCGACCTCGACATAAGCGTCGCTTACGCAACGGCCCCACATCCAAATTATGCATAATGGCAGTGGGAAGAGTGGGGTGTGCCCCAGGTAAGCCGCGACGCGTCCCCCATAAATTGGCATTAGTTTTGGGCGCGATGGACATTTTTGTGTGCAGTGTCGCCGATGGCAGCCATGGGCAGCCTAATAACTTTTACGCGTGTTTGCATGTCACTCCTGCAGCGAATTTGATGGAAAATTCGTACGAAAAACCCTGGAAAAAATGTTTTAAAAAATGGATGAGTGGTTCAACCAAAGAGATTGCAAGTGGGAAATCCGATTAAAAATTATACCCATCGGCAGAACAAATCGCTTTGATCACACACTCTGCCAAATCACATAACTGATTCATCCCTGCTAGGTCTTGCAGCTCCCGGGCTGAGTATAAAAATTGTCGCGTATTCCGCATTATTCAGATTACTCTTTGGGCGCTATTTATCATCCGCCGCACACAGCCACCGAGTTATGATGAAGTGCAAAGTATGATGACTCCATATGTAACCCAACGTTCGCTGTGATGGGTGTCCATTATGGGCTATTTATTTAACCAGCCCCGGGATATTCTGACAGACACTAAGAAGAAACACAAACTCTAATTTTAATAATATATTTTGTAGTTGATTTGTTTATCTGGTCTAGCCAGCATCATGCATTTGTTTACCAATTAGGATGTCCCTCCCCTCTTAACTGACAGATCAAAACACTGAATATAGTGCAGTTATATTGTAGTGTTCTCTGCAATTACCAGGACCTCATTTCTCGGGCACGTTGCACTGCTGGCAGCTCTCCATCTGGGCCGTGTAGTCCTCGATCTGGATGGTCGTCTCAAAGAAGTTGTACCGCAAGTGAACCGCCGAGGTTGCTGCGTCCAGGATTTGCTTCGGATTGGCATTAGCAGCTGGGTGGCAGAGAAGAGGAGAAGGGGAAAAGGAAACGATTAAGCGGTATCAGAAGGATAACATTAATGGGGGCCAAGCAAACTCCACTGCTCCTGCTCTCTGGCTCGCTCTATCAAAATTGTCCACGCTTAAAAAGCCATTTCAAAAATAATTAAGCTAATTGCTCACTGTCTGCCCATGGACATGGCCACGGAGCAGGGCCAGCAGCGCAGTGGGAAAACAGCTTAAAACAACAACAAATCCATTGGGATAATTACCATCCATGCCCAAAAGCGCGCCCCAACACACTCGAACACACACACAGCCCGGGAAAACACATGCATCAGCGCACACTTGGAACAATCATGGCCCAAATTGCTTTCTACAAGATTTTTCCACAATTAATTTTGAACTTGGCCCAAAAAACTATTTTTCATAAAATTAAGAAAGTTATTTTCTACTTTTAGAAGAGTAAAGTTTCCTAATTGCAATAAATTTGCAATATTTTCCTAAGTTCAACAATTCGTTTATATAAAATTTAAATATTAAAATAAGTTAAAAATTTCAAATAAATTTTCTATTTTCATTGGATCTATGTTCTGAGTGCATAGGCCACCCAGCAACCATTCTGGTCTGATTCGGCTTGGCCTGCTCGGTTGGAGCCCGGGGGCGCTACTTACCAATGGCCAAATGCGCAGATAGCGCCACTTTATTAATGCTCAGCGCCCAGATCCGCAGGTTGTGCACCCGCTCGACGCCCTCGATGCCTTGGAAAATCTGAAGGACTTCGGTGTAGTGCATGTAGTTGGGAGTCCCCTCCATCAGGACCTGTGGGAGACCAAGCAGGCCGATTTAATTAAACTGATTTGCTAAAATTAGGCGCGGTTTTTGAATTATATGAAATGAATTACAAATAATTATTTATATGCACAAGTGTAAATCCCTAGATGGTATTTTCCAAGTTGTTAATAAACAAGTTGAGAAACTGAAAATAAGTTTTGCTAATTGCTAAACGGACCAAGGATTAGGGAGAGTTTTACATTAATTGAACAGAAATCACTTCGCAAATAATGGCTTAACTAAAGACTATCGCTTCAAAAGTGAATATTTGTAATTTAATTCATTTTGAAGGAAACTTATCTGTTTCAAACGCATTTTCTTCACTCACCAGAAGCGCATCCTTCATGATTGTAAAGGTAGTGAACAGGACGATGATGGAGAACACAAACGTGCAAATGGGATCAACAATGGCATACTCCGGCCAAAAGTAGATCACACCGGCGGCGACAAAGACCCCCACACTCTGGATGACATCGCCGATCACATGGATGAGGGCTGCACGGACGTTCATGTTGACGGCCTCGCGACCCGCCGAGCCTCCATGGTGATGGGAGCCCGGTGCGGTCTCGGCCAGCACGGCCGCAATTTCCAAATCCAGCGTCGGATCCACGAGCTTGGTATTCTGGTAGGAGTACGTTGGCAGCCCGCTGCCGGGCAACTCGGCGTCCTCCGGGGCGAAGGCCACTCCGCCCTCAATGCGCTGGGTGGGCGAATCGGAGCAGGGTGTGGACGTGGCGTGGGCATGGGACTGCAGGCCAGGCTTCTTTCCCTTCTTCTCCTTGCTCTTGGCCGAGCCCCCGTGGCTGTGGCCATGCCCGCCACCCAGGCCATGCGAGTGGCCGTGCTGCAGCTGGACGCCCATTCTGTTGGAGAGAGAAATTGAAAACGTTATCACAAATATTTAATATGCTTGAAAATGTTGCAAGCTATGTTGTGCCGGCCAACTCCCAAAAATCCTTCCCTGTCTGGGCCACGTTAGCCCGGCCACAGTATGAAAACAAAAACGCACCCAAATGCTTTTTGGCTGCTTTATTTGCCGGCAGAGGGGCTGCAGCGGAATGCGGGCAACGCTTTTGCATTGTTTGGCATTTTATTTCAGCATTTTAATGCCCAACAACAGTCGCACCGCACAGTCAAACAAACACACCCAGGTCACGAGCAGCAGTGGGTCCGAGATGTGAAAAAATCGTAAACCGAATAAAGTGTGGAATTTTAAACCCTCGAAGGTAGGGCGAGTTTAAGGTAATTCTAGAAAATTAAACCATCTCAGATTATCTCTGAATACTTTCCTAATATACTTGGTAGTGTTTGAGAACAAGGATATTGGGTATTATCAGAGCTTTAAAATAACTAATGTTGGTTTTTCATCTCCTCAGCCAATTTTTAATGAAATAAAAAGGAAGCGATGCTTTAAGGTTAAAGATATTATAGGTAGGAAAACATTTCAATTTTATTTTAAATTTTAATTTTTAAACCTCTAAAAATAATCAAAATTTTGTAGTGAAAACCCTAACTCACAAACTGTTTGAAATTGGAAACAGAAGCTGATTGGCTAAAAATAAATACAACTGTTTAACTAGACTCTATAGGTTAAGAAGTCATTACCATAAATCAACTAGATTTTTTTTTTTAATTTTTCCCCAAAAATAAATAATTTTAGACACTGCCCAGTGTGTACTCTCCACCACAATTCTGGCAGGCCACCACGTCCTCGTCCCGCCGGTCCCGTGCTCACCGTTTTGCTGCTCTGTGCACCGGAAGGTGTGTGCCAGGGATCCTGCGAGCAGACCGACCATCCAAACTAACCGCTCCTGTCCGATTCCGACCCTATGCCCATCTGGGCTGCTCCAGTTCAGTACGTCCGGACCCATTGCCGCATGCAAATACAAATGTATTGTCGAAAATGGCAACCAGTTGACCAGGCCGCCCCCAACAGACCGCCTCGTGGCCCACGGCATGCATCAGGCAGTTAATAGCTCGGCACATTGACTTTTTATTCATTTTAAATGCTCCGACATTGCAGATTTATGGGTTTTCTATTTTGGGGAAAAGGGCCATGGTCGACCAACCGACATGCCAACGAGCGGGGGCTTCAGAAACGATGGCTCCTCCTCCGTCGCCGGCGGCTGCACTTAGCCGGATTTTTGGGAAACAATGCACTGCCGGCATCAATAAATAAAGTCGCATAAATTACGCACAACCATTGGCAGGCCAAACACAAAGCGCCAAGTGAGCAGCCGCGGAACGTTCCAGTTAACCATCCGTTGGGACCGGATCGATGCCCCAACGAAAGTATCCCGCCACCAAGTCGATTTGACGCTAATTGACGTAGTGTCAGCGGTTGAACCAAAACCATTTAAGTGTTCTTAGTGTATGTGTAGTGTCAGGATTTAGTCATAAAACATTGAAATATTTGTCAAAACACGAACTAAGATTACAATTACAGGGCACTAAAGACTTTGTTTAAGCCTAAAGTTTATGTAATAGATACACAAATTTTAAGAAGTCAGAATCACCTTAATGAACAAGCTCTGTCTTTGAAATAAAACCTAAATTATAATGTCTCACAGCCCAACGTTAAATCAGTCAAGTAACCAAACAACATTTTGGTGGACTTTCATCCTTTACCCTGGGTAGTGAATGATTTAGTCACACCGCCAGTCAAATAAATACCAACAGTCGGTTGTAAAATGCGCGTTAAGATGAGCGCAATAAACGTGCCTCCTTGTCCTTAGCCCAGGACTTGGCGATGGTCCTGCTCCATGCCCGACAGCTTAACGAGCTGCTCATCCGGACGACAGCACGGAATAGAGCGGGGCCAGGACCAAAAGCTCCAGGCATGGCCCGAGACGTCCTTAGTGGCTGCAAATCCTGGCAACAGTCACATACGCGACCAAAGCCAAAGCCACGCCAAGGCGAGCTGAGTCAAGATATGCGCTAATATTTATGTTCCTGTCAATTAAATCAGGACATGGCATATACGCTGCCAGGAGGAGCTCCCATCTCGCCGCCAGTTCCTTGGATCGCTGCTGGGGCCCACCTCCTAGGTCCCGGGTCATGGGTCCTGCGTCCTACGTTCTGCGCCCTGCGTCCTGGACACAGAGTGCTGGTGTTGTCATGGCTGCTGTCGTTTGTTGGCCACTAACGAGGCGAGTAAAGATGCCGCAAAATCAAGGGGAAATGCTTCATTGCGCGCTACAAATTACAGCGACGCAGTTGGAACAACAATGCCGGGTTAGCGGGGAATCCAGCGGAGAATCGCTGCTGGTGGTGGGGGAATGTCGCTCACATTGGCACTTTTTGCGCTCGAGGACACACAAGCCCATGGCAGGCGAGCGAAGTGGGGATGGGAATGGGGAAGTGGCCGTGGCCAGGGGTAATGCCTCCGCAATCGGATGTTCAAAGTCAAAAAGCGTATGTGCTCTGCATGGAATCCCTGGAACCAACGTGGACCACCACCAGCACTGGCCACCACACTGGTTGGTCGTGATAAAGACGGAGGTGGCTACCTAGTAATGTTGACAAACATTTTGGTAAACATTTTTCGGTCTTGAGGAAATATTATATACAACACGGCCTAGAATATCTATTAAAATGATCTTCTTAATATAATGAAATATTAATTAAATATTGCTGCAAAATAAAAAATTCAACATAGAAATCTAGTTTGAAAACAAAATGTTTGACCATTTTTATGGAATCACCAAGGAAGCCAGTGGCCAAGTAAGAACAGAAGCTGGTTGTGCATCACTACCTCCCACAACTGTGGCAAGATCTGTGCTTCTCCCTACAATTTATTTAGTGGCCATCAACGCGCTATGCTCCACACGAAGCTACAGCAGGCACAGGCACCGCGTCCCCCATTCATTCCCGTTCATATTTATTCGCTCCTTGTGTTTATTTTCTGACGTCTCCTGTTTTTTGCTGTTTGACAAATTATGGCCACATTTGGCCTGGTAGCTTCTCTGGACCAGACTGGCTAGGCCATAACAGTGGGGTCTGAAGAAATTGAAAATGAAATTGAGTTGCTTGCCTAACAAGCTTTTGGCCAGTTTAGGTCTCAAGAGGATGGTGGCTAGAAGAGCACGGAGGAGACGCGAACCGTAATCAGAAAACACAGGCAAGAACATAAATATATTTTGCGGAGGATCCCATACACATATAAAAGAAGTTTTGGAAAATAAAGGTCTAAGGTTATAGCCGTCTTAAATAAATATATCAAATCAGAGAAAAGTGTTTAATTGTTTCAATCAAAAAAAGCATTTCAAACCAAACATACATTTTATATGTATTGTAACTAATTTCTTCTAACAGAAAGCGTATGAATCTCTTACTCTCGAACTTTCCTAGTTTCAAATATCAGCCTCCAACTTTCTTAAATTTTTCGATTTCTGTTTATACGGCTTTCATTTCTATCCACAAAGCTGTACCTTTCTCTGAGCCAAATTTATATGATAGCTTTAAAGAAAAAATCCGCTGTGCATTCATCCATCTGTCGTTTTCTGCCATTTTCATTCCCTTTGCTAAGCTCCTCCATCTCCACATTCTGGTTGTAATTGCTTTAGCACCTCTCGGCCCCAAACTCGCTGCTTCCCCGCCAGAATAAACCTCTCATATTTCACTGGCATTTACTCTCGCTAATGTCCCATTTGCAGTTTAAGGTCAGGCTTTTCGAGAGTTCGAGTGTATGTTTCGTGTACAGTGAGCACTCCACTTCATGTCTAATCGTTCTGCTCTTATCGATTTTTGACAATTGTTGTCTATCATAATGTTATATAAATTCTTTGTATTTCCTGTTTAAAGTACATTTTAATATAGAATTTAATTTAAATTTAAAGCAAAGGTAATTGTGTTGTGTTCTGTGTGAAATTTAAGAATATTCGCGTAATGTAAAATTATTAGGTTTTTTTTTATTCCTACATTTTTTTTTTTACATTACTAAAATGTCCTATTTCCTACCCGTACCGTAACAATTTCAAAGACAGATCAAAAGCAACAATTGGCTTTTACCGTGTCAATATGAGAACTAAATCTAAGAGAGACCTGGTCTGCCGCCTGTCAAATCTTTTTCGAATCGGCAAATTAGAATATGATCTCAGAGTAGTCAAGTGAAAAGAAAGATTAAGCAGTGTGGTGAATATTTTGAGTGTTCTTGCGCTGTACATTTCGGTTTCTCACATAACTCTATTAGTCTTTTTCATTCGGATAAATGGTAGGCACTTATCTTCTTCGGTGAGTTAGCTATTATGCACTTTATAAGTCAGGGTTCTATAGTTGGAACACCGATCTCCAAGCCTTAATGAACTCAAAGATGATCACAGCTCGTTAAAGTAGTGGTCCGAGTAGAGGTTCATCGGGTGGTGTTTCACAGTACTCTGGTTATTTAACTCCCCTTCGCCCCTGCCATTTCCCCGATCTTGCTCCGTTTGCTTTGCCGCTGCTTTGGCACTGCTCTAATGGGCGCTTTAACGATGTGAAGTCGGCGGACGTCGTTGCCGCCACTCAAAAGTTAACCCAGCAACAACTACGGCCACACAAAAAGCGAGCCGGAAACTTCTGTGCGTGCGCATGTGTTTGAGTGTGTTTCTGTGCTATTTTCGGCATTGTGCTAATTGAACTAAAAACTGGCAAAGGAAAAAATAAAAATAAAATCCGGAGAGCGCTCAACAACTAAATGAAACTAAGTAAAAAGCCTTCAATGGCAAAATAGTTCAAACTGGCGTTTGCCCAAATGCATAGCTGCAAAAGGTGGCCATTTGATTCTATTGTTCGATCACAGGTAAGCACTACACGGAAATAAATACCAAGTTCTATCATGGTACTTGGCTAAATTCAAACTAAATCTAATATTGTGCTATAATAATCTTGCAAGCAAAAAAGGACGATGTATTAATTGGGCAAAGCACCGAAAATATAAAGATCGGTTCAGAGTTCAAAGTATGATTTTGAGTGTAGGGAAGACTTACAGGTCCAAGCAGGAGCAAGCGGGAGCATTGACTCGACTTAACTTCCCACTTTTATGGCAGCTTCCTTAGATGGCCCTAGCCGCGGTCCTCTTCCGCCCACCTGCCCCCCGACTGGCCATCTTCTCCGTGGTTTGGCCACAGCCCTAAGCCAGGAGAGTTGCTTCTGCTGCACGTTTTTCACAATCAATTCACGTAATCAAACAATTCAAGTGGCAAACACTGAAAATGCCAACGTCAACTGGAAAATTCTGCTCTACCCGCTCAACTGCCAACAACAAGAGCCTCACTAGTGCCGGGAAAGAGGTGAACGAGGGGCAAGGTAACGTTGGGAAACTTGTGTGTGAGCTCGGCATTGAACGTTGCGATTTATGCGCCAAAAACTATGCTTCGACAGCCACATGAATGAGCATCAATGGGGACACGGAGCAGGGAGAGTGGCGTTCAGCATGGCGAGAAGAGGGGGCAGATGTTTGCAGGTGCTGCACTCAACGAAATCAAAACAAGAGCAACGATTAGGAAATTATAAGGCGAATGGGCAATACTCTGCCAGTCAAATTCAGTGAATTATCATTAATCGTTAATTATTACCTCAAAATTCCTATATAACTGTCCCTTATTCACCTACTCTTAAAACCATTAAGCAACAGTTCAAATAAGTTCTAACAAAAGCTGTCAAACAAAGGGGAAAAAAGCATTATTTTCTGAATTTCGATTTCTTGCCTACTGTGAAATCAAAATCGAATTTAATAAGGCGTTAAATTCGCCAGTCTCGATTTATTTTTAGCCTCGTAAAGTGAAATTAAATCCAACGGTTAGGGGCACCCCGATGGCCACCAATTCGAGCAATATTAAAGCCCTCCACGATGGCGAGTTACCCCTTACCGCCTAGAGAAATCTCCACCTTTGCGGATAGCCAACACAAACACAAGCAACTCCTCGTTGCCATCGCTTTTGGTCTTTGTTAACGCTGACAGAAAAATAAAAAAATGGAAAAATGAAACGAAACGAAAAGAAATTCTAAACTTGTGGAAAAAGTTGTCGCTAAAATGTGGAGAAAGTTGCCGCAACAACTGGCGGATACGTAAGGGAATGCCAGCCAAAAAGGGAACGGGAATGGGAATGGGCATGGGCATGGGCATGGGCTCCGAGCAGGGTATCGAGAGACATCGGCAGCACAAAGTTGACCCATTTGCTGCCCCATGCCCTGGACAAGTTGATTGCGGCAATTGCAATTGGAAAACTGCCCAAGGGAAAACAAGAAAACTTTGCAGGCACGCGGGAATCAGACAGAGCAGTAGATATCCCAGACAGCTGCAATCAAAGATCTGCATATCGAGAGGAGTACTTACATGACATTGACCAATATGGCTAGCCCCGAAGTGATGAGCATGATCTTGGCGTTCACCTCGTAGTCTCCGTTGATGAGGCGTCCGATGGCCAACCACACCAGGATTCCCGTGATGACCCAGATCATGAATACAGAGGCCATGGCGCCAATGACCTCTGCCCGATACCATCCAAAGGACATCCTGTAGAAAACAAAAGGGGATTACGTTATAAGTTCAATGTGAAGGTGTTGGCAAATTAATTGTAAAAAAAATCTCCCCAAGTCTGAAATTGAATCCCTACTTAGCCCCCAAAAACTTATTTCCCTAAAATTTTGAAATATTTCTTACTCTTTTAGTACCTAAGGACTTACTTAAAGAATTTCATAAATTGATAAGACACCTTGATCTGTACTTCAGGAACTTTAAAGGAACCAGAGTATTATCCTTACCGATAATCCACCTGTCTTATATGATATGAACTGCGGCATATTTAAAAGTTAACACGTTATGATGAATGCGGCCGAAATTTGTCAAATGCTATTTTAATTCGAGTCCCACGGGCTTGTTTTTTTGGGGGCGCGGTGCTCCGCCCAGATGATAATGTTCGGCAGGGAAAGGGACTGCTCCAGTAGTTCCCTAATGTAATGAGCGTTTTGCATGTGCGCCCCTTTGCTTCTTTTCGTGTATTATTTTTTGGTTAGGTCAAAGTCAACACCTGAACGGCGCCGGAGACCAGGTCGAGGGTCGTTCAATTAAAGCCCAACCCAGCCCAGAAAGCAGACCAGCCGCAGAGCCACATCAGAGCCCGGCCAGGTAACCAGCGAACCAAGGGGCGGTGGTGGTGGTGTGGGGCAACCACTCTCGTTATAAAATTGAAATAATGGCAAAAGGCAACAATTTTGCCAGCCTGCTAACTAATGTGATGCCAGAAGGCAGCAGGCAGCTACAGCAACGAATGTCTCGCCATAATAATACAATTTAATTTCCAGCAAACATCCGTCCTGTTCCCCACCTCGCCGTCTCTGTGTGTATACAAATATATATGCAAGCCGGGCCCTTGCAGTTGGCGTTGCAAGTGCAGCCATTTGCTTAATGACCGCCTGCTGCTGTCGTCCTTCGTCCTTCGCCCACTTGCAGCCCCGATGGCGGAGCAGAGAAACATCGCTACCTCAATGGCGGCAACGGGGTACACTGGTGCGATAATTAAAAGAAAGTACCCAAATACACTTAATTGGGATTAGCGATAATGAAATATGGCTGTGTGTAGTGCCAGCGAAACTTTCTGGCAGCTAACAAAATGGATCATTGGGCACCCGTCTACAATAAGGAGAGGAAACTTAGGAATTTTAGTAAAACTGTAATTTTATATTAAGGAATTTAAGTGAATGTGGCATATTTAAATTTTGTTGGGGATCTCAAATAAATGTTATTAAAAAATATATATTGCATTTTCATGAATCTTTTATTCAATCTTTAATAATTTAATTGTATAATTATTAAAAAAGAAAATCATCAAAAGCCAAATATTTGAAATATTAAATGAAGGTTGATCTAATATTTATATGGTTAAAAAACCAGTTATGTCAGTTCTATTGTCAATTTCAAATATATTGCTATCTTGCTACATTTTATTTATACATTAGCAAGTTTTATTATTATTTGAACATGACAAAAATATTTAAAACGTCTACTTTAGATTTAACATGTATTAGTGTAAGATTTTAGGGTAATCACTTACAAGTAATTACTTACAAGTAAATACCTTACAATACGACTTAGTAAGGGCTTGCATTTTGCTAAAAAGTTTCGTATTTTATTCCATTTTAGACTTAAGGATGTCTATAAGCAAATAATAACATCTACTCACTATAGCTAGTTGAAATCATTTTAATTAAGATATTATTATTTACAAATAAATTCTAATGTTGTTTCCTAGCTGCACATTCTGAGTACACCCTCAATAAATAATACCAAAAGTAAAGGGAAATCGTGCACAAATGTCACTCTAATTACGCCGAGAAACACCACAGGATCTAAGCGAGTCATTCCACTGTACCGTGCTTAGTTTTCGTTCGTTTTGCCATTTCGTTTTCTGCGTTCTCCTTTGCAATTGTGCAAATGTGTTTTGTTTTGATAAATTAGGCTTGTCAACTCGGCAACGCCAGCTCTGGCGCTCCAGCGCCCAAAATGGGTGGTGCGGCCCAAAAGAAGGTAGAAGGCTGCGAGCCGCACACTGGAACCCAAACCCTGCCAAAACGAAAGGCATTCAGCCAGACTAAGGCTGAGGCGGTGGCTGTGGCTGCAACATGCAGCAGCAGCAGCAACATGCAGCATGCAGCATCAGCAACCAGGGGGAACAAGAGCCACTGGAACAGAAACAGAAGCAGGAACAGCAGCAACATCAACGCACTGGGGGCGTAGGAGCCCAAGTCTGAGTCTGGTGGCAGCAGCGAAATTTACAAAATTACCATGCAACACGCTTGAAATTGCAAAAGTTTTTCATTATTCACTTTGTGGCTGCAGTCGAGTCGTCGAGTGAGTGAGATTTTTGCATGAATGAGCCGAACGTGCCGCTTGCCTCCCCCTAGTCTGGCACAAGACGGATGCAGTGGAGTAGCGGCCAGGAGGGAACGGTCCCAAGGACCAATTGAAAAATGTGCAGCGGCCGAAACTACAGTGCGCAGCAGCAACAGCAGTCGTCAGTGTTGGCAACAGCTCATTTCGAGAACCAGACAGAAAACTCTCACGAAAGCAGACATAAAATATAAGACAATTGGGAAATCGGCAAACTTATCTAAATATAAACATAATAATTATTTATTTAAATTAGAAGATCAAGATAACTATAAAGAGCTTGGCTCGAAATCAATTAACTCACAACTCCACAGCGTAATATATCTGAATATAGCTCTTCTTTTTATATATAATATTTCAATAGATTCAAGGAAAATAAATATAGAAATAAAATTAGGTAAGATAAAATCTAAATATTGCATGTCCCCTTAAGAAAGCTCACATCTGTCTGGAAAAGAACAAATCGGCAGCCCTAGGAGCAATAGCAACAAAATTGGCCAGAGACGCCACAGGAGGGCATGGGAAATTTTGAAACAGGCTTTTCGCCTAATTAGACGACGGCGAATGGGGAAATACAGAGACACAGTCAGAAAGATAATGGCCCAGCCGAGCGACAGAAATTATGGTGGCAGAGTAAGCGCATAGAAGTGGAATATGAATTGCCGGGCAATGCAGATACATTATTTTGCTGTAACATTTTAATATAATAAAATGGAATAGTCGCCAACAACCACCATTCGAAATAATATTAATTATTATTATTAAATACAAAGGATCGTTTAAATTACAGGATATTTTATGTAAATTATGTGAATTACTAGAATTATTTAATAACATTGTCTGCCCTCTTTAAAACCCGAATAACCTCACCGTATATAGCATTTTTAGTCTTAATAGTGAATATTTCGACTTAAGGACACTTTCAAGCTCTTCTAATTCATAATATCACCTGCTCAAAAACGATATACCTGGCAAGTAAGAGGTATTAAAGTCATTTCAATGGATTTCCCAGACCAGCGTCTGAAGTCACCAAGTTCGGGGCTGGGACGAGGCGCACAAAAAGCAGCAGCAACGACAAAAAATGCAGAAAAGATTGAAAGTTTACGTTTTATTGATTTCCCTTCCCCTGCGAACGACTTTTGGGAGTGTCTTTATTTGGCGGCGCCACTTTGGGAGTACTTACCGCTGCGTAGACGGGCGTCCGGCAATCCAGATGGCAAACAACGAGATCATAAAACTGGCGAAATCGGTGAGCAAATGTGCGGCGTCTGTTG
This sequence comes from Drosophila bocqueti, assembly GCA_018151655.1. Lineage (NCBI taxonomy): Eukaryota > Metazoa > Arthropoda > Insecta > Diptera > Drosophilidae > Drosophila > Drosophila bocqueti. The sequence continues at coordinate 123,728 of JAECXF010000151.1, read as the reverse complement.
CGATGGCCAGGCTGTTCGATAGGACGCCACCTGTTCCAGGTCGGGTGGGAATAAATAAATGCGCAAAAAATTAACTCGGCAATCTGTGGGAATTGCGGACGTTGATTTGGGGCCGAAGGGATTGAAGGGGGACCGGTACGCTTACGGGCATGGTTACAAGCCGCTGGCTCTCGTCGGAAAACAGTGAAAGGGAGGAGCTCTCGGCTGGTCCCAGGCACTCTGTCTATTTTGCACAATCGGAAAAACAATTTCGATTTGAAAGCGAAAGAAAAGTGCAAAGCGAGGTGAGCAAAAAAGAAATCCGCTTTCCTGCCCCACCCTCCGGAATGGAACATTGTAGGTAATTGCGAAACGATTAACGACGGCAGCCGTCGAGGCCCCAACGACATCGCAGTCCCTCGAAAATTAAATGTTTATTGTATAACCACCGCCAGCGCACCCCCCTCATGCGCCCCTGGGCCGTCATAAACGGAGGACGGTTGACAGCAGACAGTAAGCCCTTCCGGTCGCCATATTGTTGCACTTCCGGTTCTCAGTTTTTAATCGTCTCGTCGACGTCTCCTTCGAGTCCCTTTTTTTTCTTTTGTGCTCTTCCCCTTTTTGCTTTCCGCATTGTTTGACTCTTTTCGCTGTTTCCTCTTTATTTTTTGTATATTTGTTGGCTCAGGATTCTTGGAGGTGAGCAAAATTAGTTTGGGAATTGAAAGCAGCGCAAAAAAGCGCAACAACAGACGAGAATATAAAGAAAAAGGATTCTTTGTGGGGTTGTATAATAGAAAGAGGAGAGTTCGCAGAGACCATAAAGAAGGGAACATTCTTTCTATGAGTATAAACTCCCAACTCACCCACTATCTCGGCAATCATAAAGACCAAGCACAAGATACTGGCAATGATCAGTTTCCGTCGCGCCTTAATGTCCACCCCCTCGCTGCGGGCCCGATGGCAATGATCCCGGACTGAAATAGATAGAACAAAATATGTTAGTAAAATATACAAAAAATATAGTAATATTATAAATTAACTAAATCAATAATATTACTATTAAGTCCACAAAAAAGGTGATCATTAGCGACCCTACCTTAAACTATCTTTGCAGCCAGTATGGACAAATAAAACCCTTAGCATACACATTCGAAATTAATAGGTAGAACATCGAGAATAATTAGCTATTATGTTACGTATCTACGTACAATCTGTACAATCTGAAACATTCGAAATTTATATTTGTAAATGGACAACTAATGAGAAGCTTATACCTCCAGTTTCTGCTAACATTATTTAAAATTCAGCTAACAAATAACTAAGGCTCTGCTAAGGTATTGTTTGGTAAAATTTAATTTAAGAACAAGTCTATAAACACTAATCAAGGTACCTTTCTATTTATAATTAACCAAATATTTCATATGCAATTCTTGCTCCTACTACATATTTACATATTTAAAGGACTTTCAATCATTTTTATTGTATTTGCTCTGCAATCTAAACAAAACATTGATTTTAAAAGTAGCCAATAGTTTCCTTAGGGCCATCTTAAGGATATAAAACGGTTTTTTAAGTGTTAAATTAATAATGTGCATTGCACACATGTGAAGCGCATTGAGTCCCCGTTGGGGAATTCGTTTTCCCTTCGCCCATCCGTTATGCCGCTGAGCATGCAATACATATTTACAAAACAGGCATTTAAATTTATTTAACATGGTACGTGAATAATGACCGCCAATGCTGCTCCAGCTCCTGGTGCCCTGCTGCCACGCCCCTCCCATATGGATACGCTATATGGCCCATTTCCGAGAGTTTCTGCGCTTGTTTTTATGGTATTTTTTCCTCTTTGGTTTTATTCTTTTTGGGTGTCAGTGACAGGCGAAAGTTGGTAGTTGCTTGGCTCGGTGTGGTTCGCTGGTTGGTTGGTCGGCTAGGAGCAGTCTATTAAATACTTTATTGCATTTGTCGCAGCCGTATTTCATGCTTTGTCATTTCCGCTGCATTTTCTTTGCACTTGCTCTGGTCGCTCCTTCTCCCAAATCCTCCCACTCCTCAGTTTTCCTCAGCTTTTCCCTCTCAGGAGCTCATTGTTCGCAGCGGGAAAGTCTGCGAGAATGTTCGGGGACGGTGGATTCCTACATGTGCATATGCTTCGCTGGCTGGCTGGCTGGCTGGCCCTCTGGAAACGGGATGGATAGAGGTGAGCTCGTGCTTTTCCCATCCCACTTTGAATTTTAAGACTTTTGATTAAGATCAGGCCCAACTCATTAAGGGCAATAATAGGTTTTTGTAGTACTCCAGCTTTGTTACCTATTATCTAATATTTAAATACACTTTTGTTTTTTTGCCTTGTTTTTAAATTTGTTTACATTCTCAAATTAATTAATTAGTTAACATTTACAGAAACTGTTAACTTTAAATTTTCGTACACATTAATGATCGTTTCCTATAACGGTTGATCTATTCTTTATATGTGTTTTATACTACCTTCAATGGAAAAAATGATTGAATATTGTCTTATTGTCAATGAATCAATTATTAAATGAATAACTCAAGTAATTGTTTTTTCTACGTGTCAGCCGACACAAGGAGCAGCTCATCGCTGATGCGGTGGCTTTGTGAGTGCAGTTTCTTCATTTGAATCCAGCACAAGGCCACCGACGCGTGGCCTCCGTCTGCCGGCGACCGCTTCCTGCTACTCCTCCTGCTCCCGCTCCTGCTCCTGCCTCCTCCGCTTCCTGCACATCCTACGGAGCCTTTGCCTCCACATGCTCGCCACACACTCACACACAATGGCAGTAACCAGGCCGGCAGCGAAATTAAATTCCTGTGCATAACCAAGGCCTTCCCGGTACTGGCGGAGCCGCTGCAACTGCGACAGCCACGGCAGCATGAGGAAATTTCACCTATTAGTCCCGCATCCGGCTCCGCTCGAAGCAACGACACGCTGATGCATAAGAATCGTCGTACTTGCAATTTAAACAACTCCGATCCATCTGCATCTTTAATTGGTCGCCTTGGACCGTTCCGTTCGCCTTGTTTGTTTGCGCACTGCGGAAAGTATGTTGAGGTCCCCGTGAGGTGGGGCTGCTGTGGGGACACATGCTGCCTTGGCATTCACAACGTGCCCGCTGCCCGTTTCCTCCTTCCCGTTCATCGCTTCTTCTGCCATGGCAACAATTGTACGGAGTACTTGTACTCATAAATAATTAATGCAGAGCGGGGATCGATGCCAGGGGGGAATGGGATGGCGACGAACCAAGTGCTGGCTCACCAGCATTAATTGAATTGAATAGAATCCGGGAAAGAAGGCGCTCCATTATGTGCAAATATCACACAGAACTCGTCTGGAGCGTTGGACAGTTAAATGTGATCCACCAGGTGATTCGAAATGGTGCGTGACATACAGCCCTCGCGTATAAACACAATATTTATCGTAACAAAATAATTCACAGAACTGAAAGACCTTCTCTAGTTGTTAATTGGTTTAAGTAAGCAAATATTACAATCCGAATCGAATGAATTGGTAAACTTAAAACTTTTAAACTTATTGTAGCTTCCCTCCAGAACATGTAACTCCACCCATTACAAATATTCTCATCGTACTTTATCCTCGCTCATTAGCAAGTTACCTTGGCTCGTTTCCGCCTCCTTAAGCTTGTGCGCATCCATAACCCGAAATCGAAGAATGCTTCGATAACAATGGGTCCACACTGCCACTCAGGGGAACAAAGCACGGACCTCTGTTGCAGCTGCTTAGTATTCCGGCATTTGCAAATGGTCCCATCTGGACCGCGTTTAACGAACGACTAACTACGGGCTAGAGCAAATCAAGGCAGCTGCATCGAGCTGCACTTGGCTAGTCAAGCAACAGCTATCTAATGGGAGCTAGTGGCTCGAACAATGATTGAATGCACCGAGCGCCCCAAGACGCCTATATAATAATATTCATGTGAGCGGAGTATAAGGTATATAAGGTATGTGCATTCCGGCGCTCAATGGCGGATCCACCTTGTCTAGACACAAGTTAATTTCATTTCAGGACTCCTTCGTCTGCCCATAAATCGAATCATCCAAAATCGAAAAATATTTATTTAGTGTTCGCGACAATCAGATACCCAGCACTTATTTAAGTTTAAAGCTCACAAAGTTCATTATGTATGAATTCAATAAAGGCCAATAAATAGCGATAGAAAAAAAATGTAGGCTTTTATGTAATTATATCATAGAGGAGAGAAAATACTTATGTCTATTTAAAAACCTTTTAAAAACTGTACCTTTTTTGCAATGTCATAAATATGACAACTAGAATCATTAAATTGTGTTTAGAAAAAATGTCCCGAGTGACAAGCTCAGTTCAAAAATGATTAAACTAAACTGAAAACGTTACTTTATATATAGTTTCAATCAAATATTGCCTCAGGTCTAGCTGATAACGGCTCTTAAATGATTGATCGCCATAACTACTGCTCCTACTACTTTTTGTCACGACCGAATTGTTTGCCATTTCTTAAAAAAGGAACATTTTTAGATCATCATAGCTGATTATAGATTATAGGTGGAAATGTAATCATTATATGTTTTTGTTATGACTTTTTCGGCTTAAATGTAAACAAATATGCCCATAAGTCATTTAGCTATCAGCCGCTTTTTTTTTACTTCAAATCGCTCTTGTTAAATGATAATTGTACAATATCATAACTTGACCAAAAAATCATTAATTTTAATTCGGAGTTTTTTTGTTTGTTTATGTTATGCTGCTCAAATATATACATATAACTTTTATGGTCGGATATGACTATTTTACTGCATTGCAAGCCTTTCACTAATTAAAATACCTTGCCAGGGTATACGAATTATAAATTTAAATTTGATTAGTTTATTTTTATTTTTCCCCAAATAATTATTTATTATTGACTGATTATTACGATTAAAAAATATGGTTTACATTTTATAAAAAGCTGTATAATTTAGCTGCCACAGAATGAATCAGAATAATATGAATCGGCATAACATTGTTATTTTCTTAACAGTAACGCATAAAACTCTGGATACCTTTCTTAAGACGACTATTCTACTATATAGTAGGTGTAATAGAAATAATAGGAAAATAAATAAAGGAAACTTTTAAACTTACTATTCTTATTTAAAATTGTTACTGGATCGACTCCTATTTTTCTATAATTTAAAATCAGCAAGATGAATATGCACAGTATATTATTGAAAATGCATTACTTTGAAGAAACTAAAATGGTTCTTAGTGATAAGTTTTCTTTTGAAGCACAATATGACTTTTAATGAATTTTTATATCATATTACAATTTTGGGTGATTGAAACAATCATATTTTATTGTTGCACATTTGCATTGTTGCATATACAATGTAACAACTTGCAGACGCTGCAGAGGAAATTAAAATATAAACTTGATTGGATAGTCTCATCGATCGTAGGTATTGGTACATTCGTAGACGTACTCTTTGGGGACAAGGAAAAATGAGCCAAACATTTATTTGGTTCATCGACGATGTCGTACGTAAATTATGGGACCAAGCCTTACGTTTCGTTGCGATTTATGACATATGTATGTCCATGGTAGGGTGTGGTCTGCTCCCAGGAGCGGTGTGTCGGCAAAGAGCATAAATTTTGATTATAGCACAGATGCTGAGAGGGGATTGGGGTGGTGGGCGGTGGGAAGTGGTTCAGGTCCGCCATAATTTGGTTGGCCATTCTCGAGAATCATCGGCTGATTGATGGCGGAGCCGAATTCGGGGCCAGTGGGCGGGAATAAGGCTCTGGTAGATGGCAAGTTGTTTCTCACCATATTCGTGGAGCATTTCCATGCGGCATTTATCCAGCGAAGTCGCCGCTTTCCGACACAGCCGGGCATCATTCATTTCCGACGATTTCCGTGCCGCCTGCCAATTAGCGAGCATTTACCCAATATTACAGCTCCTCACTCGCCCATACAGCCGGCAGCCACGGGTAAATTGCACTGAGTTTTCCGATTTTCGATTTTCCCAAAAAAAATAACAAACACTTAAGAACAATCAAGCAACTACAATGGTACACACCACACACATACACAATATAATATCAAGAAAATAACAATGTGAAAACTAATTTTGTTGATTTTTTTCGCTGTCGATTTTGATTTGTTTGCATTTGACTTTTAGTGCAAAATGCCACTGCCTGCTGCGTTTTCTTGATAATTTATGAATGACTGCAAATTGCTCGGAGGGAGTCCGCCCTGATTGAAAGCGACACGGAAGGTCCCCGCCGTTTGTCGCAGCACCCGCTCCACGTTAACCCCTTGTCGTCTTACCTTCCACGTTGTTGGACCGCCCGTGTAAACAAAAAATTTGTGCAGGTGTTGAGGGCGTTGCCGGGTGATTGTTGTTGCCATTGCCAGCGCCTCCATTGGCACCTGCGTGGCCCTGCTCCAGCAGGTGGAACGAGGGCGCCGTGCCATAGTTACTGCGCCGCGACCGCTCCGAGTTGCGTCTGCAAGAAAACAAGATGACTTAGCAGGGGACATTTACAGAGAGTAAGCACAGTAAATACGGCGTTTACAGCCGAAAATTAAATTACTCCACGGAAAATAGAGTTAGTCAACTAAATATTTAAACAAACCATTTATGATTATTTTTTGAATACGGTGCGGAGAAATACATCTCGCATAATAAAAGGTACACATATTTCTAAATTCCTAAAAGCTTTTTAAAATAAAATCACTTATTAAATATTCGAAAAAAGGAAGTATAATCTAGTTTAAATTTATTAATTTGTCTTGAAAGGTTATGGGGATTTTAAAATAATTTTTAAGTAATTTCCCATTCTTGCTTGTATTTTTTATTATTAGTTTTATTAATTAATTATGTCTTCTTTCAGATATAAATAAACTACTCTGGCTATCGTCCCATTTAACAATATTGTCCTATTGACCTTAACTCTTCTTTAAAACGTTTTCCGTTCAGTCACTATTAAAAAGTATTAGCTTGAAAGATCGAAGTAATTGTTTTCCACCTCAAACATATACACAAATAAATTTAAAAGGCAACTAAATTAAAACAACAAACTCAGATTTTGTCTGTGTTCTCAGGTTGATTGCGCTTTGTAATGTCACGTAAATGCCCGTACTAATTGTATAATTAAATGGTGACATTTCGTTAGACATTTTTGCAACCAAGTTTCTATAGAAATGTGCTTGTTTTCCACCGAAAACAAAAGCAGGAAGCTCGGGGAAAACGAGAAGTAACTGCAGCCACAGGAGTAGAAGCAACACGAAAACTTTTTTGGAAAGCTTCAACTCAAAAACGCAGCGTTGCCGGTGCCAACACAACACTGCGGCATTTAAGCAGACACAATGTACTGCGCCCACTGGAAACCACGCCCTCCCCTCCCCGAAAATCCTTTCCCGTCCGCCCCGGCCGCACCCCTTCCCCACGGCAGGTCGCACTGTAATGAGCTGATGCTTCGGAAAGCAGAGAAACGCTGGAAAGGGTTTTTTTGATAGGTGCTAAAATGAAAAGTGCAGCGAAAAATTCAATTTGAAGTTTTGTTACTTAACGCAAACTACGATGACTACTTAAAGGCCACGCCCACTGCCACTCCGCCGTGCGCCTTCATCAGCAGCACGTGTGTGTGCGTGTGATGTGCCCGTTGATAAGTTTTCCGCCCATGTGTGGGTGTGAGCCAGTCCAAGTGCGCGTAATTTTTACTACGAAAAGTGTAAATGGCGCTAAACTACTTGCTCTGCAACTTTCCAACGCAATTGCACAAAGGAAAAAACTCGGCAGCGAGACGAAGAACGAAAAAAAATCCAAATAGGTTGGCCGTCGCCTTTTATATCCAACTTTTCGGGGCCTCTCTGCGCACCTAGAATGTCCTGAGACCCCGGCAACCATCACAGTTGTCGCCGCTCCCACGCGGTCCGCTTTTACGCCTATTTAACAAATCAGCAGCTCATTTGGCGCTTTATGTTAATTTTGCCCAAATGAGATTTTATTTTCGGCGAACTTTTGCTCTGCGGAACTTTCCGGAGGAAGTCAGACGGACGATAAGCCCATCCCGCCAGCCCGTCCTCCCACTTACTTGGCAATCGGTGTATCCTCGTTTTTCGACATCTCCTTTCGGTATTTCCCCAAACAATTAACAAATTTAACAATTTAACACAAGCACAGGTGCGCGCTGACGATTCAATAGGAACTCTGACCATCGAGTGTATATACGATTCCATATGCCCGACTGGTATGACTCGGGAGGCTGCGAGAGATAAGATCGGAGCAAACAGCAGATAAGCCCCGATAAGACTCACAGCTTTCGGACCGGAGAGAGCCGAGTGCAAGGTGTGCGTTTTGGTTCTGGGAGTGAGAGAAGAAGTAGATCAAATCTTATCAGCGGATAATATCAAGTGTGTATATACACAGCACACGGGCTGCTAGCGCTCCGTTCGACGATGGTAACGTGCGCTAAGACAACGGGATCTGTTTACCCCCACCGGCAGGTCTGTCAAGTCGGTGGATAAAGGTGGAATAAAGCAGCAAACTAGTGGGAGCTAGAATCAGTTTGAAATTTGGCGGCAAGGCCGGAGCTGCCACATGGCTGAAAGTAGATAGAGGTTTGGTATATTTCCGGTATTTATACAGTAGGTGTTGTAAAACGGCTGTGGCACATACTGACGATGGACTTTCGAATGGTTCATTAGTTTATATTTTTAAAAACTCGTATTGAGATTATTGGTACTAATGCTTACATCTTAAAGCTATATTTTGAACATACCAAATTATGTATGATATATTATAAACGGCTTGCATCGATTTATAATCGTTTAACGAAACGATAAAATATTTATAGAAAGACTTTGTATTTGAACTTTTTAAGAACTACATTTAGGTTACTTATTTTTGTATTAACACTAAGACTCAAGAATTCCCTATAGGTAAACACAAATTTAAAAAAATTTTCAAACATTCAAACTCATTAGTAAATCAAATTGGGTATAATAAAAGAAACTGTAATCAATATTGAATAATTCTGCAATTTTGTAGGTCTCAATCGTAGTGAGAAATGTTATTGTATTAATTTAAATTTTAAAGTCTAAAGTCTGCTGTAGTAAGTCAGCGGAAATTAAGTTTCATCCCTCGTAATTAACGGTCACTTGACCGCCCTGTGCGATATTTATTCGTTACAAACGGCGCATCCCTAACACGCAGGCCATGTTTAAAAAATCAATATGAAGGCCACAACGTGCGGGAATTCGTTAAAGTTTAGCAACCGTTATTAGTCAACGATGTCGGGGCGTTGTGGACTCGGATTGATAGCCATTAACTCGCCGGGACTGCCGCCGCAGTGACAAAATGGCGAACTAAACGGAACGCGAGTGCGAAATCAGAAAAAGCCTGTCCGAAGCACCAGCAAGGCACCAAGTGATGGCTTCTTCCTCTTCCTCTGCGCGTGGAAACAACAAAGGTGCCACGGGTCCTGCTTCCTCTTCTTCTTCAGCTCCTCCCGCTACAGCTACTGCTCCTCCTCCTCCCGCTCCGCCAGTTGTGTCACTCCGCGACCTGATTGGCCAGCAGTTGAAGCAGCTTAATCCGGAGGATTTGCTATACAAGGATGAGCTGCAGCTGGTCCTGCTGCTAACCCCTGTGCAGCGCCGGAGGCTCAGCCGGGACTTGGACGATGGCGATGTAGGGGCCAGCACGTCGACGGCGCCGCTTTCCCGTCCGGAGAATGCCGAGGAGGATGATGACCTGATTGGAGCTGTGGGCGGTTTGAGTATTTCGTCCTCGAACGCACCAGCAAGCGCCACGACCAAGGAACCACTGCTGGATTTTAGGTGAAAAAACGGTGGTTATATGTACAATTGAGGGTTTTTTGTTGAGCGGGACGGAAGTTTAATCTATTAAGGGTTTAAGGGAGGCCTTTTACTTTCCGTTTAAAAATAATACCCCGTTCTTGAGTAGAGATGAGACTATATAGAAGAACTTGGAAGTAAAAACAGTAGCGTTTGTAGAGTGATAAAAACGTACATGGTTCGTCTGGGATATAGTTAATGTTGTTTTACATGGTCGGGTTCCCCTTCTTTTTTATTTGAAATTATTATTTCGTGTGATCAAAGAGACCTATAATATCATTCACTACCTTAAACCTCCGTAGGGTTGCTAGAATAGCAACATAATTTATACCTTGTACCGTGCCTGATTCAATCTTATAAATTTGTACCTGTTAACCTTGTCGGACGAAGCGAAAAACATGTCTGGCACCGATTTCACGAGTCGGCTCAAAATATGTTTAGTAGCAAAGAGGTGGCCTGGCTGGCCATTATGCAAATCCATAATTGCCCCATGAAATTAATTTAATTTGTGCGGCTTTGCTAATCTGCCAATCTGGCTCAGAAAATTGGTTTTGTAACATTCTCAGGCGGTGGGTGGGTGGCCGGTGTTGTCGTTTATTTTGCACCCCTGGCCGGCCGTATGTTTTGATTGCATGCATTCGTACGTTTAAGTTAAGGAGCATGGTTCGCTGTCGAACTCGGTATTCGGGTCATTTCACTTCGTTTTGACATTTGCCGTGAATAATTAACCAACAACACTTCCCCGGACCGCACACAGAACACACGTACTCAAATGGTTTCAACATCTGCGCCACCAAACGGGCCACTTCAAGTCGGAGGAGGAGTCGCGTCGTCTGCGGGAGGCTGGCAACGATTCGTACCGCAAGGAGAGGCATCCGCTCAAAGCCAGCGATCTGTTCACGGAGGCCATCTTCCTGGCCCCGGCCCGGAACACACTGGCAGCCGCTCTGGCCCACGCCAACCGCTCCCTGGTCCTGTACGACTGTGGCCTATATGCGGTAAGTTCTCCTCCACCAGCCCTCAACCCCCTGCTTATCATATCTGACATATCTGGAACATATCAGACAATTGACCATCACGTTAGCCAGTCAATACTCATTTACAGCAATTATATTAGCGACAGCTAATTTAGAGCATGTTGTACGAGTTCAGAATAGAAAGATAGTGACAGAAACTGCGCTATACTCTTTTTGTTTTGAGCAACCTATTAGATATTTGACATATATGATTAGAATTTTATATCATATAAATTGTATGATCTTAAATTATATATTTATACAGACCTAAATCTTAAATTCATTAGTTTTCTGATTTCATACAAACAAGGTCAGGATATTTATATTTTGTATTTCTTTGCCACCCACATAGGAATCCTATGACGACTGCCTATGCGCCCTGGACTTAGGTTATCCGGAAGAGTATTTGCCACTGATTAAGCTGCGCCAAGCCGCCTGTGCCTTAAAACTGCGTAACTTTGCGCTCTGTGAGGAGCACTTGCACGAGCTCCTGCACATCGAACTGAACCAGGTCTTTGAAACACGCACCCACGAGCTGTGGCACCAATGTGAGGTGCTCAAGGTGGAGCGATTCGAGATGGCAGTGCAAACGGGAGACGATCTGGATACCAACGATTCGAAACCATTTGAAATGTAAGATGTAAAATCAACTTAGCTGGTACTCAAATCTAAATCTACACAAATAAGAGTGGTTATTATCTATCTATTAGGAGCTACCTTTCATACCATATTATAGCGAATTATAGTTATTTTATTATCATGTATAGTAATTTATCATTACTACCCTATAATTTTACACAGCGCTTGGTTGGACAACTCCTCGTCGCTGCACACCACGCGGGCGGTGGCCAAGAACGCGCTGATCTTCGAGTCCGAAGCGATGGCGATGGTGCCGAGCGGAGCCTGCCGAGTGTGTGACTACTGCGGAATCACCCAGTTTATTCCGTTTCCCTGCATTTACTGTTCCAACCGCCTTGTGGTCTACTGCTCGCGGCAGTGCCGCTTCAAGCATGCCGCGATCCATGCCGTGGAGTGCTTCGGCCACCAGATCGAGTTGTTCGAGTCGTTTGGCGACGTCTTTGGGATGCCTCGCCTGCTGCAGCTCGCCTTCCGGTTGCTGATCACGGGACTGCCGGAACTGCTGGTCCATTGTCGGAAGAAACCGACGCTGAGCAAGCTGTGGTCGGCCATCAATGGGGGACTTCTGGAGCGGCAGGACATCGCCTACAGTGCTGTGTTGCGATTGGAACACCTAAGAGAGGAGCAGGCCTCGGAGACCGTGATTACGCTGGCCCTAACCTCGCACATACTGGCCATTTACCTAAGCAAGTGCACCACGTTCTTCGAGCAACTGGAGAAGAGCCTGCCATCGGCGTCCAGGATGTCTAGCGCGGAATGGGAATTGCTCTGTGCCGCATTGTTGATGCGCCACATTGGCCAGCTGCGGCATAGGTCGCTGACGCTGTGCCGTTCCTTCGTCCTGCCCACAGATCCGCATGTCTTCTCGCCGCTCAACGAGTTCCAGCTGTGGGCAGCCCCCATGCGTCTGCAGGAGGGCCACCTCCACCTGCTGGCCGGCGAGGTGGCAGTCGTTTCGTACGCCGTCTACCCGGAAACTCTGAGTCTGTGTCGCCATAGTTGTTCCTCCACGATCTGCACCAAGTTCTCGGGACGAAAGATGACTGCTCTAGCCCTACTCGATCTGCCAGCGGGATCCGGCATCTACAACTGCTTTGCCGGTGGCAATTTCCAGCAGCTGCGACGGGAGGAGCGTAGCAAACGCCTCCAGGAGCGCGGCATAAGGTGCCATTGCACCGCCTGCCAGCTCTCTCACTCAGAAGATCAATTTGTAAGTGTCAGGAAAGGAAAAACTCTTCACTTTTACAACTCAGCCTAATTTCTTGGTCTTTCTTCCAGCACAAATTCCATCGCTATCGTTGTGATAACCCAAAGTGCATGGAAATCTTTACCCTCGACGCCATGCCGCATGCCCCAAACCTGCGCTGGTGGCTGTCCGAGGAGTACACCCAGCCGGAGTACAATGGCGCCGAGCTGATCGTGTGTCCCCACTGCAGCGAGCCCCAGAAACTGGAATGGTTTTGGGCCTTCAATACTGCGCTCATCGACTGCGAACTTATAGAGGAGCGGTGCAAACTGTATGCGGCCATCGAACGGGCGGAGGGTCAACTCATGGAGCTGCACGAGTGCAAGGTGGCGCTGGCAAGGCTCCTCCTGGAGCAGTGCCTTATGGTCCATCGTGGTAAGTCCTTATACACGCATACTTATGTGGAGGTGAAGGCTCCAACAATTATTCGCTTTGTACTCATTGCCAGCTCTCACTGTCTCGCTCGGTTGTGCACCTTTCCCACTACTTCAGATTTCCTATTTTATTCATTACAATTCTGACTTTAAAACTTTGTCAAAACTCATGCAAAATAATGGTCGTCTTATGGTTGGAAAATTAATTTCAAACTGAAATCTTTGATTATTACGTTAAGGCAGTGGTCTGCGCTGCCCTATTTCGAGGGTCAGCTAATTTTATTGCAGGGCCTCTTGCCATGCTTCATGGCTATTTCCTTAGCTACCTATTTTTCCTAGCTTATTAAAAAATGTATGCAATTTATATGGTGCGAACCACTGCCTTAAGTCATATTTAGATAGGTACTGTATAGATATTTAAAGCGAATTCCTAGAAACATATACTGCTTGATAAATTGAACTGTTTTAAAAACTAGCCTAAACTTAGCTTTAAACTTTTCCTTTTGAAAAGAACTGTACAAAATTTAGTTTGAAAACCCTTACGCCTAGACTTTTCATTCCATAATCATCCCTATTTAGGTCCCATCTATACATTAAAGCTACTCGCCTCTATCCTAATAAACTATAACTCTGCATCTGTTTTCTGTCTTCTCCCTCCGCTCTCTCCTATCTCTCGATACCAACCTAAAGAAGGGGCAACCGTGCTAGACGACTGGGAGTTCAACAAGCTCGGCTCCATCATGCGCTCCGTTCTGCCCAGCGTGATGGCCCAGTACGGCGGGCAGTCCATCGAGTATGTGAAGTACTTCGCCTACTTCTGGGACGTGATGGCTCTGAGCAACTACAAGTGCAACGACCGGGAGCTAATGCAAATGCTAAACGCTTTGGAATTCATCGCCGATGAGTTCAAGGATATATTCATTAACTACTATGAGGATTATATTGCGCCCAAATTTGCTGAAGAGTCCTATGGCAGTGTCGTAGATACGCAAGTTTAGAAAAGAAATCAAAACAATGAAACAAGCAAACATAAATTAACTTAGATTTATTTTACTCTGTAGAGAATCCAAAATAACAACACACACAAAAGCTAGGAAAATTCTATTGTTGACCCCTATGAAACCTACCTACATACATACTTTGTGCTATTATTAAAAAAAATGGTGCTGAGATATTACATTGTACGAAACGAATGTTACATTCATTTAGGTGATTAAGTCAATGCAATTCGGTGCGAGGGAGAGATGAATCAGAAACGATCATATTAGTAGAGAGTCATATCATGCACATTATGTTCATATCATCTAGGAAAATATTAATTAACTGATTGATTATCATATAGCAAATGACTTTTCATTTAGCTTGGCGAGCAATATTTATGAATTAACAAAAGCTTAAATTTGAATGCAAGCTCCCTCGGATTGGCTTACTGTAAGCATTTAAACCATCTGATCTAAAAACTAACAAAGAATTACCAATGACCTGTTAATTACAAGATGCAAAATGTATCTAGAAATAGAATACGCTTTGATGTATGAGTATACAAAGATTAGGATTGAAAGTACGTGTGCAAAAAACGAAGGACGTTACACATCTTGTCATTTAAGATCCTTGGTCTTACAGTGATCCATCCCAACGGAGATCTTAATCGATGCAATAATCGACGCAAATCTAAGTGTAAGCCATTATTTAGCTTCTGAGAAGCTTTTACCTAAGCTTAGCCGCTGATCTCGATTGTTTGCTACAGTTTGAAGAGTCGTAACACGGAAATTGTTTTATCCCAAGTCCCCTCCTTAATCACATACATATGTAATTGCTTGCCCATCGGGCAGCCTGACTGTAAGCTTTTAATGCTTAAAAATCAGATAGGAATCAAACGCAATCACTGCAGAAACAAACGACAAAATAAATAAATGAACAATTTAAATTTAACTTTATTAATATTCAGATTGAACGAACGAAATGAACGAATGAAATGTTTTTCAGACCTCGCCTTAATTTTTGAAAGTGTTTTGAAAAATACCCTAATTATAACGACGACACAAATTGAAAACAAATACAAAACGCACTGATAAAGCATAGGCCAGGCTAAACACACACAATGACACACCACATACAATCGGACACGCGAATAAATTTAAATAAATACATTCAACAACTTACAAACAAAATACTCAAACAAACTTCTAGCAGCTATAAACAATTGCAATAAAAATTCTTTTTAACAACAACACAAATATATTTTTTATCTGCGCTTCCACTAAAAATTATATATATATTCGAGGTGTTTATTTTCATATTCTTTTATTTTCTAGGGAAAAAATAATTATACATTAGGTGCTTCGATTTATTTCTCTTCATGCTCTGAATTATTTCTTGGTAAAAAAACTCCTTATGCCGGCCTGTTTTGTCTTTGTTCCCATCGCCTGCTCCCTTTCCTGTCGAAGGCGGCGACTTCTTTTTGTTGGCCGGTGCAGAAGCCTTGGGAGATACCTTCTTCTTGGCGGGTGGTGGAGCGGCTTTAGCTGGCTTTCGCTGGGTGATGACGAAACCTTCTTCGTCCAGATACGTCTCGTTGGCTGGCTCAGTGTCCATTTCCTCGACCTCAACGACGGCGGGCTCTTCGGCAGTTTTCTTGGGCGGCTGCTCATCGTCCTCGTCCTCGGAGTCCACGATACGGCGCCGCTTGGTATTGGAGCTGGGCTTCTCCTGATCTGACTCGTTGTCCGAACCAATAACCTTGCGTCGGAGCTTGTCCAGCTTCTCCTCTTCGTCGGATGAATCGCCACTTTCGCCCTCGAACAGTTGCACTGAAGTGTTTGCTGGGGATTGCTTCTTGGCAGGAACGGGCGAGGGTTGTTTCTTTTTGAGAGGAGCGGGAGTAGCCTTTTTGGAATCTTTGGGTGGCGACTTTTTTGCGCCCTGCGGTTGCTTTTTAAAGAAGTTGTCCATGGTGCTGGTAGATGCTTTGCTGGGAGTGGCCTTTACATCACTCTGCTTACTGCCAGCTGCAGCTGCTGTGAAGAAGCTATTAATGCTGCCCTTTTTGGCTGCACTAGAAGATCCCGGCTTGGCCTTCGAGGCCTGGCCTTTGGGCGAGGGATCCTTTTCATCCGGAGGTGACTTATCTTTGCTGGCGGAGGGTTTTTCAGTTTTAACTGGCGAAGTTTTGATTGGCTCTGATTTCACGGCAGGCTTTTTGGACGTCTCGGACGCCACGCCATTGGTTTTGTGCACACCATTTGTTGTGGTTGCAGCGGAAGAAGCAGGCTTACCCACTCGCTGCTCCACGTTGGCCAGCTTCACCTCCAAATGATGCATGGGCTTGAAGATCATGGCCGGCGACTTGGAGCCCCCAGCGACTTCCACACTGTACAGCTGCGACTCGGCATCCTGGAGCTTGGCCAGCCAATCCGGCAGCTGGCTCTCTTGCACCACGGTGTACAGCTCGCGCCGCCGGCTTCTCCACTCTTGCGCTTCCCGTGGACGAGGAATCTCTTGTCGAACTTGGTGGCCGGCTCCTGGCTACCGACGTAGGCCTCCAACAGCTCGTGCACCTCCTTGTAGGATAGCTTGTACTCCTCGAGTAGATCGGTTACCAGCACACGCCGATCAAAGTCAATCAGGCAGTCGTCCAAGGCCTTTTTCAGCGACATTTCTCTGTTTTGTTTTTAATTTGTGAAATTTGTTTGCCAAATAGCGCGAAATCTAGAGCCTGTCAAAATATCGATATCACTTATTTTAAAAATGAAGCAATTATATTCGATTTTCGATATTGTAATGAATTCGATAATATAATCTAGTGAAGTATCGCGGTGTTTGTCAATTTTTCACATCTCAAAACTATTGCATGTTTGGTTTTTCTGCAATTTCTCGCGGTTTTAGCAAATTTGTGAATATGTCGAAGAGCGCCTTGGTTATTTTGGCCCCCGGTGCCGAGGAAATGGAGCTCATTATTGCCGTAGATGTGCTGCGCCGTGCTGGGGTGAGTTCTATCCGCGTTCCCCGGGAAATCATGCTATACTATATACATATATTCTATATGTTTTGCTAGATCAAGGTCACGATGGCCGGCTTGAATGGCTCGGAACCGGTAAAATGTTCGCGGGATGTTCAGATTGTGCCGGACATTGAGCTGGCCAAGGTGGCCGCCGATAAGTTCGATGTCGTTGTTCTGCCCGGCGGATTGGGCGGCTCGAATGCCATGGGAGATTCGGCGGTGGTGGGCGACATCCTAAAGGCCCATGAGGAGAGCGGAAAACTCATTGCGGCCATTTGTGCCGCTCCCACAGTTCTGGTCAAGCACGGAATCGCCACCGGAAAGTCGCTCACCTCATATCCTTCGATGAAGGAGCAGCTGGTGGATAAATACAGGTTTAACTTCCCTAATGATTTCTTTTAATATTTGTGCTATTTAAATTGTAAAATTCTATATTTTTAGCTACGTGGAGGACGATGTAGTTCAGGATGGCAATCTGATCACCAGCCGTGGACCCGGAACCGCCTATAACTTCGCCCTGAAAATCTCCGAAGAGCTGGTGGGCAAGCAGAAGACCCAGGAGGTGGCCAAGGGTCTCCTGGTGGCCAATAACTAAATGTTGAATAACACAAGTCTCATATAATATTTATTATACTATTGATATAGTCAAGAACTGAAGAAAAATTTGTTGAACAAAGCAAGGACAAGGCTTGTTGCGTCTTCGGCATTTCAGGATACTTTCCAGATTTCCCTTAAATGGACAGCAAGCTCTCGGCATTCATTTCCGCATCATCATCGGAATCATTCTTGCTCTTCTGACCCCGATACATTCCAGTGCGGGGACGCTCTGCGGGAAGACCCAAGAGATCAAACTGCTTCACGGAATAGGAGGTAGACCTCTGTGCATAAATCATGTCCTGGGAAAGATCGGTATTGTCCTGAACACGCTCCTCGTTGGACTTTCGAACACTGCGTAAACGGCTGCCACCGGAGGAGGCAGAGGACGGGGAAAGGCGCTGCCCATTCTGCCGCTTTTGCTGCTGCGTGTACAATCGAGCATAAGATCTGACATGGAGATCTGACATGCCCAGAGATTTGGTCACCTGCATCAGGGCTTGCACACAAGTGAGGTTGTCCGGGAACCTTGCATAGATCTTTTGCAACATGCCCAGATACTGCTTTGGCGGCAGATACGAGTTCCTGAAGCAGCTGGCGATGCGCAGCATCTGGTTGGGATCATTGGGATCCGCCAGGACAGCTCTTTCATAGAAGTAGAGCGCCTTCTCTGCGGCCTGCAGCTTGATTTAGTAGGAACAGATAGAGCTGGCAATATTAATGTCATGGTGATGCGATACGCCTCGTTGTATTACTGGTTGGCCTTCGACCTTTTCGAAGAGCCGGGAGTCTATGTCCGCGGCGGATATGCCAAGGACCTGAAGCTAACCCTGCAGCTTCCGGGGAGCCACCTTTTAGCCGCCGTTCCTGCAGCTTGGCCAGCTTAAAGAACACGTGGCTATGCTGCACCGAATGGGAGATAGACCAGGTCCTTGTTCAGCTCCAGTACGATGGCCAGCCAGGCCATGTTTGAGGACTTCATCACCTGCTCCAAAATAAATTAAATACCCCACCCTTTCCCAGATCTGTGAACAATACAACTAGATATTGAATTGTACATTAGGAGATCAATTTGTTGCATTAACTTTTTGTAATAACCATTAATGGCCCATTTGAAGTAGAATCTCCATTTTATTAAAATTCTCAGGTTCCCTCTTTTGTAAATTTACCAATCAAAAAGAATCCCAACTTCAGTTGTAAGGCATTTATTATTTTTTCGTTTTTATATACAGGGGCTCCCAGCTTATTTCGTGCACATTTTAAAATATTTTCAATCGAAGTAACTATTTTTTTTTTAAGGTTTCAAAATTCATTTAATTTCCCCTAGTGCACTCATTTTTCCTTAAATTTTGGTATAAAACTTAATTTTTCGGATGCCTAGACTTATATTTGCTAAAAATTCTTAATAATTATTATGTCTGGGTGACTGTAATGTTGTTTGTCACCATAAGAACAGTTGAATTTGAATGTCTGATAAGTACTAGGGGTAGCAAGTAGTTGGAAAACTCTCCCGTATGGCTATATATACACTTTGCATCAAGTAAGCATTTTATATTGAAAGGTTATTATTAATGGTCTCCATGATCCCGTAAAAATTAAAAACTCCACCGGGGGCCATTTAGACTCAAACCAAGACACGAGCCACGCCGTGCTTAACAGTAGCTTGCAGGTGCATGGTTTCTAACTCTGTATTTGGTCTTCAGCAATCATTTGGTCTGCTATTAGGATTAAATTAGTTAATCTTGGACTCGTAGGTAAAGATAAAGACATTCCACCAGAAAATCGGTCAAATTAAAGGCTCCTATGAAAATTTTAGAGAGTTACTGCTTTTGTTTCCTCACACAATGGCTATTTCTATGCTACTAGTTAAAGATGTAAATCTGCAACAAGGGACACTTGTCGCCTTTTACAGGCGATAGTTCAGGATTTTACCTTATGCTTCCTAAAATATTATACTCTTCATGGTCTTTGAAAAATGTATTCGGTGCATTTTGACCTTTGGTTTTTGCCCGATTTTCACGAACAACCTATTAAATGATGTTTTGCTGATATCCAAGATTTAAGGATACAATTTTCGTAGTTTTACGCTGATTTCTTCGGTCTTTAATTTAAAGAGATCTAATTATCGTATTTTAACAGATATCTGCGATGCCATATTATTTATTTCCCCGTAACCTATTATTTTAAGGTGATTAGGCCAAGAAACTTACATTTTGTAAGCTGGCAATACTAACGCGGAAATAAACAAAAAAAAAAAAATACAAAATTTAAACAAAAAAATAATTTCCTAAATGTAAGCCAGCTGCACGAAATAAGCTGCGGCGTGAAGTAAGACCATAAATTTGTTTTTTAATATTACACTTTAGTAGTAATAAGTAGGAAGATAATTTTAATACATTTTAATATATTTTAAACTATGGATCCCACCATGAACAATAATTCGTGAAAACGTCGAGTCCAGGAGTTAAAAGAGCGAATACAGTCTTAATTGATTTGATAGAGGCAAATACAATATTTTGGGAATTGGAAATTATATGAATTTGCATTAAAAGACCTGGGACGAAAAAGTAAAATTAAAAATAAGGATGCAGAACTATCGAAGGGAAAATTAGCCACTCTTGCATCTCGTCATGCAACTGGCACAGGACATCCAGCTTCTCTTCCACTGGTGCCATCATGTTTCTCCCTGAACGGAACACCGGATCCCGCAGCAGCCGGAAGACATATCAATAACTTTGAGACAATTATTAATTTAAAACGAATCATAAAAAGACGAACGTGGTTGTTGTTTTCCAAATCGGTACCAAAATTATATCGAAAACCATTTAACTGGTCAACACTGTGGTTATTATATATGTACATACATAAATATCTAGTCTTTATCGTAGGATTTTTTAAAGATATTGATTATATTAATTAAAACGTCACTCAAAATGTGGTAAAAGTTATACTAAAATAAAGTTGCTTTAATTTGCCAAAAAAAAAAAATGTGGAATTCCGCAGCCCGCTGTTTTTACATTTTTCCCGCGATAAAAATTCAAAATAAGCCAAATATGACGTGAAAAAAGCGGAAATGGCATAACTGAAAGCCAAGCAGCGCGTTCTTTTTTTTAAGCGTTGCCAGACAAAGACAAACAAATCGGCTGTTTTTTGTTTTGGTCCGGTGAATTTAATATATCAATTTCATTTATTCCAGCACAAGCAGCATTTCTGGAAATTTAGCAATGAAACCCCGACTTATTTTTAAAAAGTAGAAAATTATTGAAATTTATTTAAGAGAAGGAAAAAAAATTGCGAATCTACACGTGCCGATCATTCCAAGAGATCATTGCCTGGTTTCGGCACTGAGAAAAAAATTTAAATTAATTGTTTAATTATTTATTATTAAAAATTAAAAAATTATCTTTTCCCGCACTTTTCCCATTTTGGTTCGACTATTTTAAGGAAGAGAAAAGTGGCGCTGAAAAACAAATAGAAATTATTTTTTAAATTATTTAGGTATTATTAACAATTAAAAAATTACCTTTTCCTTTTCTTCATTGCCCAGCCATAATGTAATTGTCATTCTATATTTCTTCAGAAATGCTGTAATTTAAATTCAATACAGAAACAATAAATAAATATATGTCGGAGAATGGAATATTCTTGATCGGAATTTCTTAGTATTAGAATTTGGTCGTCAGAGAACTTATAAATTCTTAGTATTAGAGTTTGAGCGTCGGACAACTTCTAATTTCGTAGTATTTGAATTTGCTCGTCTCTCTGTTCCTTCGTTTCGAGGAACCATTGGAGCAAGGCGACGCACAATAGCGCAAAAGATAGAGATACGTTGCAAAAATCAACTTTTTGATGACAACGGATCGTAAAAATTGTTATTGCATTCGACAGATAATAGTTCAAAAGGGTTGAATCCAAAAAAATATTCAAATCGATTTAGTATTTTAGAAGTTACACGTGTTCAAAGTTAAACCTTTTTGGGTTGCAAAAAAAGCTTGTCTTTTTTTTAGAAAAATTCTGACTTTGCGGTCGATTTTTAGGTAAAATAAGTAACTGACTGGCATGGTTATGGTCTCTATCGAAAGGGTAATCAAATCTCGGTAAAACATAAAAAGAATAAAATGATAATATTTTTTGCACGTGCTGGCATACAGGTGTTTTACCGAAGTACTAATTTTTCACCTATTTTTCAACATTGATGGAATGTCAAAAATGAGACTACACGAGATGATGGGTTTGGCGTATGAGGTGTTGTTCTTGAATATGTCCTTTATCATATTCAAAAGAGATCGGCTGCCCCAAACTGCCACCCCGAATTTCCGAAGCAAAAGATACTTTCAACTCAGCGTAAAAAACGCGCGACTTCATACAAATTCTGCTACAAGCACAATCGCTGCGCAGTACGAAATTGTATGGCAGGCATATAATTTTTCCTGTTTTGGCGGCTTGTTTTTCAATTCCTGACTTTGTAAGGATACTTAATGATTTGAAATAAATTTATAATGATTAATTATACTTCAACAGTATTAAATAATGTAAAATTGAATGATTATTTTGAACAAAAAGTGCATAAACAATAGAAAATTGGTCAAAAAGTAAAATTACAAACAAAAAAAATTTTGTTTTTCTTTAAAATTTATTTATTTTGGTTTTAAAAAATTAAATATACACCATATTAGTATTTTAAGAGAAAACAAATAAAAAGTATTGTTCGAAATTGGATAAAAATTGAAAAACTGCCTCAAAAAACATTAATTTTCGAGTATAAAATCTACTATTAATCACACCATATACATAGTATGACCACTCAATCGAAAGGTACTAAGACTACCTTTCATTTAAATGCGACGCACAGTGGCGCATTAGATAGTTTTGGGTTGCAAAAATCATAACTCTTGAACCAAATGAGATATTTTCATAATTTTTTTTTTAAATGAAAGGTAGTCTTAGTGCCTTTCGATTGAGTGGTCATACTATATGGTGTGATTAATAGTAGATTTTATACTCGAAAATTAATGTTTTCTGAGGCAGTTTTCTCAACTTTTATCCGATTCCGAAAAAGACTTTTCGTTTATTTTCTCTGAAAATGCTAATATGGTGCATATTTAATTTATTAAAAACAAAAAAAAGAATACATTTTAAAGAAAAAAAATATTTTTTTTTTGTGACAATATTTTTGACCAGTTTTCAAAAATTTATGCACTTTTTGTTTAAAATAATCATTCAATTTTATATAATTTAATATTTATGAAGAATAATTAATCATATTACATTCATTTCAAATCATTAAGTGTCCTTACAAAGTCAGGAATTGAAAAACAAGCCGCCAATACAGGAATAAATGTATGCCCGCCATACAATTTCGTACTGCGCAGCGACTGCGCTCGTACCAGAATTTGCACTAAGCCGCGCGTTTTTTACGCTGAGTTGAAAGTATCTTTTGCTTGGGAAATCCGGGGTGGGACGTCGGGGGACACGATTTCTTTTGAATATGATAAAGAACATATTCAAGAACAACACCTCATACGCCAAACACAAAATGCACCAAAATGCCATTTTTGACATTCCATCAAAGTTGAAAAATAGGTGAAAATTAGTACTTCGGTAAAACAGGTATACCTTCACGTGCAAAAGATATTATAATTTTATTCTACCTTGGTTTTACCGAAATTTGATGACTCATTCGATAGAGACCATAACCATCCCGGTCGGTTACATATTGTACCTAAAAATCGACCGCAAAGTCAGAATTTTTCTAAAAAACTATAAGCTTTTTTTGCAACCGAAAAGAGGTTTAACTTTGAACACGTGTAACTTCTAAAATAATAAACCGATTTGAATAATTTTTTGGATTCAACCCTTTTGAACCTTACCTGTCGAATGCAATAACAAATTTTACGATCCGTTGTCATCAAAAAGTTGATTTTTGCAACCTATCTGTATCTTTTGCGCCATTGTGCGACGGTGACGTCTTCATAGCCATTTGGTCGAAGAGCTTTATCATAGATCCTTTTGCAGAGTCATATATGTATGATCAACTCCTCGAGCGCTTCTAGCTTAGCCAGGTCGGACAAGTATTCGTATCGGCTAATGAAATTCTTAATTTTTGTATGGGGTGAATCTCTGCCATTATGAGTATATCTTCAATCTTTATATCGACGTATTTTAAAATATAAGTTAAATAAAAATATTTTATTATTTATTAAAAAGTTTTACTTGGACCAAAGGTCCGTGTTTATTAGTACAAAAATTGGATCTAAAACTGAATTACAAGTTTGGTGATATTTATACTCCCAGCTCCATCGCTGCCTCTACCTGCGTCGGTGCTGCTGGCTTCCGTCAGCGTTCCCACGGGAAGCTCTCCAGACGCTGATCTTTGCTTTTCTTGGTTATTGCCGTTTCACGGCCAAATGCGCGTGCAAGCTTTCTCTACTTGTTACGAATTCTTTTGGTGTTAACTTATACAGTTCCTCAGATGTAATTAGGTCTCTGTAGCTTCTGAAGGCTTCAAAGATGTGTGATAATGCTTCTCCCTTGGCATACATTTTAAGAGCTGTACTTCTCTTACTTTGGCTTATAATACTTTCAATATTTATAATTTCAATGCTCCAATCGGAACACCAAATCACACCGCTTGTCGAGCAGGTGTTAATAAGGCTGCAAAGTGCATTTGAATAATTCATCTCGAATTTCTTTTCATCATTGATAAACACAGTTTCCAGGTTGGACTAACCTTATCTAAATGTCCGACATCAGATACAGATATAAGCGGAATTATTTCAATATTAAAACAATTTAATATAAAAACTTTAAACTTACATGTCCAACAAGATGAAATAGCGAAACTCATTGCATCCATAATATCGGACGAATCATACGCTTTAAAATCGATCAATAGTGCTGCTACAGTACTGATCGATTTTAAAGCGTACGATTCGTCCTATATTATGGATGTAATGAGTTTCGCCATTTCATCTTTTCGGACTTGTAAGTTTAAAGTTTTTATACTAAATAGTTTTAATATTGAAATAAGTCCGCTTATATCGATATCTGATGTCGGACATTTAGATAAGGTTAGTCCTTCGGAATCGATTTCTAGCTCTGCCTTAATTAAGGGTATGGTGGCGAGCGAATGCTCCAAAGTGCTGTTGTCCCTTGATATGTCCCAAAAGTCATAGGAGACAAATAATGCTATACCATCTGGATCACCCCTCATTACTAAACGCAAAATAGAGTTCGTTCTTGCAATATTAAAGTGTCTTAAATCATGTATGTATGAAGCCGAAAAAAGTAATTTTCAATGGTGGGAGCCAAGGTCTCTTCCATTTTGTTATCGGAAGTTTCGCATAAAGTCATTTCTCTTAACTTGGAAAGCTTTGCCAGCGGGGCATATACGACTCCATCGTTATCTGGCTTTGGCAGGAACATTAGGTTACTAAGATTGCGGCAATGTGGCGCAATGTCGGACAGTCTTCCGAGAATTTCGGTGCTTCGACAATACTGAGTTTCCAAATGTGGGTTTGACTTGCAGACTTTTACTAGTGCTTCTGCATTCACTCGAACGTCTAAATCGAGTTCGGTAATGTGGCCAAAATTGTTTAAGTCCTCTAGGGAATATCCTTAAATGAAAAAAATATTTGTATATTGTTTTTGTTATTCAGTTTATTATTTTGGTTTTAATTTTTGAAATTACTTATAATTCTGGGACATACTAACCATTAAGTACAATCGATACAACAGTTAGGCTCTCATTATGCTCAAGAGCGCGATTTTATCATGGTCCAAAAAATTGGGTTGAAAAGATTTTGGGTAATATATTAGTTCAACTTCACGGCATACTTCATTTTATTGCTCTGCGTTTTATCTCTTATTTGTAATGATATATTTTATAATCTCCAGCTGGCAGTCTTAATAGAGCTTTAAAATGCTATTCTGGTTAAGGTCCATTTTTTATACCCGATTTTATATCCGATTAAAACTGAACATTGAACATTTTATTGAAAAATATTTGAGTGTTGGTCTCTTTGATTCACACAACCGTTCTGCTCTATTTCTAGAACTTAACTAACCGCGTAATGTCATTTTAATCAGCAATTGGAATAAGTCGGTGAAGCGATAAGCGAATGTTAAAGATCATGATAGAATGAGACAAGGTATGGCCACTCTCCTATAGCACTCGTTTGTACCCTAACATTCAGTTGCTCTCAAGTGTTTGGTGTGAAAGGTAGTGCGAGTGTTACCCTACGAGATAGCCCTGGCCTCCCTTATTATGATTACACCATGCCAAAGATAATGAATGGTTACAGTTGAAATTCCGTAGATTAATAGTATTTGGTTTTCTTCAAGTTTAAATAAACCTTGTACAGTTAGCTTTAAAACTTACTACAAGGTAGCAGAGTAGTAGTGTATGAAATGTAATTACAGTGTAAAGGCACACGAATTTTAGTTTTTTCATTTAAAAACTGTACCTCCACCGTACCTCCATTGAGAGTACAGAAAAAGAGAGTACAGAGTACAAAGAGTAAACTAAATTTTTTTATCACAAAAAAAGTGTGTGTCTATCTAAAGTAAATACATACATATATGTATAGGAGAATACATATTATTTATTTTTTATATTTCTTTGCTTTAATTTATTGAATCTTCTAATTTTCGAGATTAAATATAAGTGTAGGTATCAAATCTTTTACTATAACCTAACTAGCAGTAAAGAGTATAAAGTTAATAGAGAGGGCGGAGGAAGCATTGTAGCTTTGACAGCACTACGCTTGTTGGCAAGGGCAAAAAGGGAAAGAGCGAGACGGGTATTATAATTTTAGTCTGTCCGTCCGTTGCTACGCAAACTAGTCCCTCAGTTTTGAAGCTATCTGAATGAAACTTTGCAGATAGTCTTTTATATGCTCTCACTACTATATATGTCGGAACGGGCCAGATCGGACGACTATATCACATAGCTGCCATAGGAACGATCGGAAATTTTTGAAAAACAATTTTAACTATGCCAATTTTCAATATATTTTCATATAATTTGATACATGGCCATTTTGTATTATTCCAGAATTTCTGTTTTAATTTTATTCAAATCATATATATCATATAGCTGACATAGGAATATATATAGAAATTCATTTAGTTTGTTTGCAACATTTTTCGCTCGCAACATTTATTGCTCGCAACATTTTTCGCTCGCAGCATTTACCTTCTGTCAGTACCCGAAAAGCGGAAAGTCAGAACATTTTTCTTCTTCTTCTTCTACTTGCTGCAAGGGTATTTAAACTTCGGCATGCCGAAGTTAGTTTCCTTTCTTGTTTTGTATGAGATGTCACCTCTGTATATTCATACTCTTTGGTTTAATTAAGAATTTCTTAAAGAAAAAAAAAATAGAAAAAAAACGAAAGCTAAAATTACCAAAAATGCATTAATTTTATTTGGGATTGAACGTTTTTATTAGTTTGAAAAATCTCAATAGAGAATTAAAATTTTTTTAAATTAAAATGTTTACCACTCGGCTGTTAAAGCTATCGGATTTATAGGATTGCAAATGACTCCTTTACTACTTGGCAAGCTTCGTACCTATTATAACATAATTATAATTTTATTATTAAATATACATGTAATTCCCTGGTAATAAAATGTAAAACAAAAATTTAAAAACATTTCTGCCAAAACTCGATGAAACTGAAAAATATAAAAATGCTTTCGAAATTTACAATATGGGACTTTATCTATCCGTACTCACTTGCTGTATTAATACAACTTTCCTGTTAAATAGTTGTTTTCTAATAATTTTTATAAATTCACCGGACCAAAACAAAAAACAGCTGATTTGTGTTGGCTTCGTCTGGCAACGCTTAAAAAAAAAAACAAAGAGAAATTCAACAATTTCACCTTTTGCGCAAGTGGCTTTTATCGATAGTAGTACTGCTTTACCTCACACTGCTTGTCATTTCTCTTGTCCTGCATTATGCAAAAGCAGTTTTTAAGGTTTCTTGCCACAGCAATAGGTGGCGCTATTTTTAACCGACTTGGCTTTCGCTATAGGATGCCGGATATTTTGTAAATCTAAAAAATATTTATTCTTATAGGGTTGTATACAATTCTAATTTTAATCTTGTACAGTAGCTTTACAATTACAATTCAGGGAATACCAGCTAAGCAAGAAGTGGAGCAAACTTTCATTTGCAGCCACAAGGGAGTGAATATTTAGATGGAGCTCATTATACCCATACAGGGTATTATAATTTTAGTCAGAAGTTTGCAGCGCAGTGAAGAAGACATTTCCGACCCTATAAAGTATATACATATATTCTTGATCAGAATCAACAGCCGATTCGATCTAGCCATGTCCGTCTGTCCGTCCGTCGTCCGTCTGTCCGTTTCTACACAAACTAGTCCCTCAGTTTTGAAGTTATCTGTATGAAACTTTGCAGATTGTCTGCTATATGCTCTCACAACTATATCATAGCTGCCGAAGGAACATTTGGAAAATTTTGAAGAAAAAATTATAACTTTGCCAGTTTTCAACATATTTTCATAAAATTTTACATATGACCATTTTGTATTATTATATGTATGCAATCGTTAAATGTCGGGGTATATAGAAACTGTGAGTGCAAAACTGTAACTGTAAAACATTAATTTTCTTTTAATAGGTAAATGTTACAACCGAATTTTTTGGTATATATAAATGCTTTATATAATTTCTGTTAGTTTTTCCTTTTATTTTATCAAATTTTGTGAATTCGTAAATGATCGAATTGAAAGCGGCAAGGGTATTCAAACTTCGGAGTGCCGAAGTTAGCTTTATTTCTTGTTTTAAAATGTATTTTTTTATATTTTTTAATTAAAAATAAAATATATTAAAATCGGATTTTTTAAATTTTAGTTTAGTTTTTTTCGTTCACGATACCATACTTGATTAGACATTTTTTTTTTAATTTGCCTGTCGTACACATTTTTTTCATAACAAAAAATATTTATATTTTCACAAAATTAAAAAAAAAGATATTTATTTTTAATCATACAATAGTCATACTGTATAAGCTCAACAACTCTGGGTTCTCCACTCAAGGCTACGCTGATGATCTAGTCATCTATGTATATAGTGGGTTGGCATGAGCAAACCATCTCGGACCGCATGCAGCAAGCCCTAAATACTGCCTACAGATGGTGTCAGGACAAAGGATTGTCTATAAACCCGTTAAAAAATGTCTTAGTCCCATTTACTAGGAAAAGGTATCTTTATCTAACAAGACCAAAATGGCTCCATTGTGCTTCACCTGAAGCCAACTACTTAGGAGTCACACTTGACTCCAAGCTCAACTGGAATGTACACCTGAAAAAACCATTAATAAAGCTACTCGAGCACACTTTGCTTGCAACAGGCTTTTCGGTAGAACATTGGGCCTAAGTCCCAAAAAGAACTATTGGTCTTTTAACACTGTGGTAAAACCGATCTTAACCAATGCATCTCCTGCTTGGTGGACGAAATCTACCCAGAAGACAGCTGCGACTGCACTTAACAAATTACAACGACTGCTCAGGAAATGGGAGGCTGAGACAAGCCAAACAATTTCTCGTCATCCAGATGAAGCAATCTAAACGCATCATCAATTTAAAGAAGATCAAAGTCCGACTTCAAACAGGCTACCTAACGGGTATCTGCCAGCTAAGGAATCATTTTAATAAATTAAAACTCTTAGAAATCGACACTTGCACTTGAGATGGAGCAAGAAATATATTTTAATGTAATATTAATAATAAGCCTAAAGAATATGTTTTAAATTTGTTGTCTGCGATTGACCTTTCTGAGCGGAATCTCTTAATGGTTTCTTTATAAACATATATTTCATATTTCATAGTTCATATTTGGTCCTTTAAATTCGATTTGGGGACCTACTTCTTTTACCAAGGAAAAACCAAGGCAAAAAAAAAAAAAAATTTATAACGTGTGCAGGGTAATTTGGTGACATTAATCTTCAATTAACCCTTTATGTTATCTAATACCTTTCTGGGTCGCTCCCATTGCCATTGTCGTGTTGCTTCGTCGGTCTCGCCCGTTGGCGTTGTAGCTGTTTGGCCCTAGTTGCTTTGGCAATATTTTTCAAGTTTCTTTTAACATACTTTCCTTCGCTTAAGCTACGACAAATATTTTGATAGATGAGCTTAAGCACTCACAGACGCCGTCGTTGATATTTGAAACTGGAAACGGCTCCGCTTTGAGTTTGCTTACAAGTGGCCGCTTCACCATTTTCCACCTCGTCCCCACCAGCAGCCTCGCTCCCGCAGATTTTTCACATTTTTCCGATGCTACCCGCCGCCCGCTCTCCTCCTGAACGGCGCTAGATCTTCTTTTGGGTGTTGTGTTTGCTCTTTGTGAGGCAGATGAAGTTTCGAGTGCAAGTTTTTAAGCGAGTTTTGGGCGAGAGTTTCGCCTTAAAGATTTAAGAGGAGTTGTGAGGTGTTTTCGAAAAGTTCTTTCCCAGGGAAATCCAGTGTTTGAGTGTGCGATTTCACGTAAGTGAAGCGTTCCTTTCTTCAATGGAGATGTACATATATAAAGAAGGAAACTTGTATGACGAAAAAATAAAAGTAAAATACTGAACTATATAAAATGTACATCATTCATTCGATTTTTATGTTGTAATTAGATTACGTAAATAAATACTTCCTGAACTTGAAATATATACCGTTAATTTCTTTTACACTTCCGCCTATACTTTCTTCCTTATTAAATAATACTTTTTCTAAATCGTTGGGAAGAAAAACTTTCAATTTCTTTTATGTTTCTGTTCAGATGTCATAAACTCGGGCAGCCTTAGAAGCAGCTAGACAAAAACTACACCCCTGACAAAGAAGTCTGGAAAGAGGACGTAGAGTCAGTGGAAAACGAGATAAGTTCCAAGCCGGAAAATTACACAACTTACCCGAGGAGCTGGCAGAAGGGGCGGCGCAGAGCTCACAGAGGCAGGGATCAAGCAGCAAAACTGGGCCTACGAATATTTACGATTAGACGCAGGACTCGCATACTGACAACATTGCGAAGGACTCGTGCATATGCATGTATGTGTGCCTGCATAATATGCAGGCTCGTATGTATTATGCGCACAAGAGTGTGTGTGTGTATGGGCGGAAGTGGAAGTGAAAATGGCACACGCAGTGTCCCCCAACTAAGTCTCCCTTTTTAGCCACTTGGATCGCTGCCAGCTTGTATCCCAGTGCGAGTGTGTGCCCTGGCGCTGTGTTAGTGTGTGACGGGCAGAGGACAGTCCTGAGTCCTGCTGACACTTGAGTGGAGACAGACAACCACTTGACTGCTGACTTGCCACGAACAACAAAGAAAACAACAGCAAAGGGATGGAGCGCGGCAGGCGAAAGGACACCGTGGATGCCGGCGTGGAGGGGATAGTGGTGTGGTGTTACCAAGAAGGATGGGCAATACTGTATATGTTTACAGCTGAGGTCAAATTATTATTAGTTAGATATTAGTTACCAAATAAAATACCTAAATTACGGTCACTCTTGATTGTTTTCTTTTAGGAAGAATAAGTAAAAATTAATAACAAAATGAACTTATAATTATTGAAAAACAAAACTAATTTTGCCAAACTATATGTCAACTTAGCGACTTTAATTTGATTTCTGCTTGCCAGAATTCGATTCCTTTCCAGCTTTGCCTCCATTGTGGTCCGACTTGGCCATCATTGTCATGCGGACATTAATGTGCGTAACTTGGACAATTATGACAATGAAAGGGGCGCAAGGATGTTAAGGAGTTGGGCGTGGGGATGAGAAGATAGTTTTAGGGGCTAAAGGATTTACTGCACAAACATTTGTTATATGCCGAGGACAGTACCGAGAGGGAGAGCTGCAGTCACAGCCTACGAAGAACAGACCGGAGCTGAGCGGAACAAAACCCCAAATAAAATCCAATGGTAAATATGATTGAAAGCCCAATGAATGGAACACTGAATTGAAAGCTCACATCTCCTCTTTTTTCCGCCCGCCATGCGACTCTTCATGCCAGTAATTACATGGGGATTTAAGTGCTCCGGGATTGTAGTTGTTGGTATTTCCGTTTTCGTGGCAACAAAGGTTTCCCTACGAAGCTGGGGAAAGGAAAATGGCGAAAATAAAGTAAACTAGACTCGGATCAAAGTGATTCGAGGCGATGAAGTGAAAGTACATATCGGGCTTAATTGAAAGCTTGAGCCCGAGCTGAGCTCAGCTCAGGTTCGGAGCAGGTTGCTTGCTCTGCTGCCATTGTAGTTTTGTGGGTCTTAGGTTCTGTAAGTGGTTTTCGCACAAGTTCTGGCTGCCAAAGAAGAGTACACTTTGCTCACTTAATTCTTACGTTTTTAGAATGAGCAATAGCAACGCGCCATATGTTTTGCTTGATGCTGGTCTAACCTTCATGTTACTTGGGTATTCAAAAATCTTGATTCGTTATTTATGTACATCGTCTTGCTATTTAATTTTAAAATATTTAACGAATTTTTATATTGACAGTTTACTAGTTTTGGTCAAAATTTAATCAATTTCAGTACGAAAAAGCTCTAAAAATACTGTGGGTAGCTACAGTTTTTAAATACATTCTTAAAACTCTTTAATAGTTATTCTTCAAAAAGCTACATATAATTTAGCTAGCCTTAGGTTAACCTTTTAGTTTCCCATTAAAAAAAACATCTGAGACTAAGTGCAGAGCAGGGCTCGTTGCCAACGGCTATTTATAGTTCATGTTGCCAAACTATTTGCTCATTTCGCACTCGGTGTTTTTTGCTAAACCCCCTACCGCTCTCATTTGGCAATTGTCTTTTACATGTAAATGTTGCCCTTCATGCACCAACGCCTCGCTGCCAACACCAACAAAATGGTCTAGCCCAAAGGCAGGCAACTCTTAATTTTTTTACTGTGGTAGTGTGTGTGTGCTGTGTGGGGTTCTTGTCGGGGGATCCCCGCCCACGCCTGGGGTATGCAACAGCTTGTGTTAATCACTTGCCCAAAAGGCCTTAATGAGCACCGCAACTACAACACAAGCAGCAAAAACGCGTAGCACTGCTGTCAATGTCTTCGACTATAATATACCTTTTAAGTAGAAATAAATATCTATGTATAAATGGGATACCAAGAAGTCATGGAAACACCTTAGGGAAAACAATTTTCATAGCTTTTGGAAGACCTTATATTGCTATTATCACATTTCACACTCCTATGCCTAATATCTTCAGAACACAGCGACCCCATGCTGGCAGGTATAAAACTGGAGAACTGCCCAACATTATCATTAAAAAAATCAATTTGTAATTATGTGCAGTGAAAATGTGTGAACTTTAAAAAAAGTTACAAAAATTATATCGCGCACGGCGAGCATATACAGCATTTTACAGCATAAGTGAAAAATGTGTTAAGTGCATTAATATTAAATTTTATTTTCGCAACGTCCTGCTGCGGACATATGTATGCGGGACACGCACTCCCATCCAAGCATACATCCATATACAAGCGTACATATGTGGATAGGCAGGTCTTTGCCTGGGGATTCCGCACTTTTTCATTATGTGAATCCAAGTAGCAGCAACGAGAAGATGAACAACTGTTAAGGCTGGCGGATTAATGCGAAAAGATTTACATGTGCAATCGGCAGAGAGGGAGAAACTCTGCACCGAGAAAAGTCAGAGGCTAATTAAGATGTTTGTCACTTACTTAGAGAGATATTCTGAAGTTTCAATAGCTCCCAGTAAGTATAACATATCTGTAAAACAAATAAGTCCTGAATAAATTTAGTTTTTAGAAAAACATTTCTATTAGGTAGATTGAAGTTCTGGCACTATGGTGGATAATATTATAATATTATGTGATGCATGGCTAGGGGTTTTCTTACTATACGCAACTGTAACCACTCAGCTGCAACTATATATATATAATTAATTATAACTTATGTATTTTAGAACATTTAGCATACGTAGCATCAAAGAGTATGAATATAACTTATACTCTTTGGTAGCATATTCGTTTTTAGTGTACGCACGTTGTCCCCTCAATGGGTACGTCAGTTCTGGCCTCTGTTCTGTTGGAGGGCAATGGCGGGAACAAAAAACAAAAACATGGCGAACGATGTTGAAACATGCTACCAACATAGCGTGAATCTGAGCTGGATCTGTCCCCTTTAGTATCAACCATTCACATATTTTCCTGCTTCTCGTTTTTATATATAAAAGAATAATATTATTAAGCATTTCTTATCGCAGGGTCTTAAGAGACAATTGATTCTGTGCCATGGATAGTGAGTGCAAAAGCTCTTTAAGAAATGAATATTGCCTGGTTAAATATCTTCGAACTGCAAGTGAAATGCTCCTGTTAAAATTACACTTATTTCCGGTAATCAACACCTCGACAATAATCTCAGCCACTAACCAGAAAAAGCCATGCCAGGGCAAAAATCAACCTTTCTTGTCAATGGATGGATGGTTCCTGCTGTTGCTATGTTTCTCTTTCACTCCGCTTGGCTTGATTTATGGAGCTTTAATGAAGTGCATGAAGCGTCGAAGGGTTTGCGGGTCGGATTGGCTGTTCGGGAGCGGTTTGGGCCAACCGCAAAGGGCAGGGCAACAAACAAACTCTACATAAGGGACAGCCAACAAAGTTAAAGCCATAAGCCAAAAGCGTGGTGCACTTTTATTTTTGCTCCACGTTCAGATTCTGACATGGGGAAACCCTCAATGGACGGGGGCGTGAGGTTGTGCGGGTGGAAGCTCAGATCCGACCACGAAACGACTGCAACTAACTGATGTTGAACTTAACCTCAAACCTAATAAATAGCTTAATTAGTCCAGTCTGTGTGAGTGGGTTCCTGTGTTTCACCTTCGACCCTGACCATCAGGGAGCGCTGCCAACTGACCCAAAGCTCTATTACATATTTAAACGGTTGGCTCCCTCGGTCGGGCTGCCAGTGCTCCTGTCTCGGGGTACGCACCTCTCAGCCCAGGTCTCGTCTGGTATGACTGGCATGCACAGAATTCTGCCCATAGACGACTGGACGGATGCGTCCAGAGATGTCGGCAAATGTATTTTAATTGCTCGTGTTACTTACTATTAAGTTACAGCGTTCCACCGACTGTAGTCCAAAGATAATGTTTTTAAAGCTCACATAAGATACCTCTAGCTGTAACTATGTATGTGAAGAAAACTGGCTAGTTGGCCCTGTTTTATCTACCTCTTTTCAACGGGATGCTCCACCTTTAAGTTATAAAATAACGTCGATTGATATCCCAATAATAACGCGACTTTGAGAATATAATAATGTAATGTAATCATAGGTACAACTTACATCTCAAAGTCCTAGTCCTCAGAAATAGATTACCAAAGAGTTAAATATATACGAAATATATAAAAGGATTGATCTCACATCAGCTCACATTGTCTGTGAAATGTTTACAAATTTGTTTGTAAATTAAGTTTGTAAATAAATAAAGATAATAAATATAAGCGAATTATTTAATTTTTGAAACTCGTTTACAACCCCTAAAAGGGTAAATGTCGGCGAACGGACAAACAGAAACCAATTTATAAATAAGGTAAACAAAAACGAATGAACACAATTTTTCCTCTCATTTTTAAATTTCATACTTTCAGCATGGCGACTTAATTATGTACATTTTCCACCTATTTTTTTAGCCAATTGGCTCAATGAAATTCAAAAGGGTGTGAGCGAAAGGATAAAAGGGAACGCTTAAATGTTGCATAAATTGTTGTTCTTTTTGACCCCGCGACCATTGCTGTTATTGTTGCTGCCGGGCCGTTGCAGCGCGTTGTCCACTTTATAATTATAGACGTCAGTCAGGCATTTAACCAGTATTCGTTACTGTTGTTGTTGTTGATGGCGAACACTGAGAAGCAGCAGCGAATGGGTTGCCGGTCTCGTCGG
The DNA here is from genome assembly GCA_018151655.1 of Drosophila bocqueti. Lineage (NCBI taxonomy): Eukaryota > Metazoa > Arthropoda > Insecta > Diptera > Drosophilidae > Drosophila > Drosophila bocqueti. Next base: position 88,100 of record JAECXF010000151.1, on the reverse strand, counting down.
TTTCAATTTGTGTGGAACTCACGTAGTAGCAACAACGGCCATAAACGCACTAACTCTGATACGGAACGAAAATTCGCATACAGTCAAGCTTTTATTTTATGAATTCTGAGGTTTCTGCTGCTAAAGAAATCAATTTCGAAAAGTTTGCAATCGATTTGAATAATACTAGTTATTTTTAAAAGGAATTAAATTGTATACAATTAAATTTCTGTGAAGCATGTCTATACTTAAAAGCATAGGATCGTGAATCTGAATATTTTTATTGAGCTTAAGAAAATTAATTTTAATGGAGTTATAAATATAAAGTAATCGAGAAGACAAGCCCGATTTGATATATTAACAATAATATAGCAGTCGATGTTTATACATAGCCATTTCGAGATGGAAAAAATGTTTGAAATGTATATCGGCAAAAATATTGGGTCTTATGGTTATATCTCAAATATCGAACTATCGAACGAAAAAAATTGAATTATCCCAAAAATATTTATCTGATATATCAAATAGAATACCGACTAATCGCACATAATGTACAAGGTTAGGATATTTTATATTTGTTGTTAAATCTTGAAAATATGGGTAAAATATTGTTTTTTTTACCATTCCTAAATGATGCATCTAATGCAGCTAATGCATTAGGCGATCTTCAGTAGATCTATAAAACCCTATAAGAGTCCCTAAATATTTTATTGCATACTTTTCAGCACCTTGATAATCGCAACAACACAGATTTTCAGTTTTATTTTTAATTCCAATTACAAACTATTATTGTTCATTTAATGCACTGGGTCCAGTTGTGGAATTCCACTGTACGCACACTCAAATGCTCTTAAACGTGAAAGCAAAACAGTTATTGCCGCCATGTCAGCTCCGTTGGTGTTGTTGTAATTGTTGTTTTTGTTGTTGGACATGCGAAATAATTGCTTCATACATAATTATCGCGAGCCGCGGAGCCTCGTTGGCCATCTCTCTCGCACTTATTTGGCCGCTTTGTGTTTTGGTTTTGCAGCTGTTTGTTGGTGTTGGCGTCGGTGTTGGTGTTACTGCTTGACACGTGTGTGTGCCCAGCAATTTTGTGGTCTGGCGCCTATTTTTCGTTCACCGCGCCAAAGTATGCAGCACATTTCGGTATTTAGCTATGGTCCATTGTTAGCATTGTGTGCGAAAGAGATGGAACGAGGGAGGGAGTGAGAGCAGGACGGGGATAGGTGAAAAACAAATTTGCCAAATTAAAATGTATAAAGTAACAAGGGTATTTGAGCTAAGTGATACGTGCGCGATTATTCATATAAAACGAACATTAAAAGCAAAGTTTACAACAATGAAAATTCCATTGCGCAGCCCCATAAATACAGTTTGGCCACGATTTACTCGCAGGTTGTGTTTCGGTGGAACAAATAAAATCTGCTTTCCACAGGGACAAATTGATTTCGGTCTTAACGTTTTTGAAGCCGGCTGCTTTAATGTCCTCGCAGTGGCTCCTGCCCCTGCCAATTCCTTATTTATGGCTCAGTGGTGAGCTCGTGTGAGTTCGGGTTGCGCTCAGCTGCCATAAAAGTGCCCTGCGTTTTTAATTAATAAAAGCAATCTGCAGATGCCTGGAAAGAAAAGCTATCTTCCAGCCACTATCATCGGCCAGATGCCAGATATTTACATAATCGTTTGTCTGTTGGCTTATCTCCATCTTTCACTCGGACCCACTGCTTCACTTTGTGTCTGCCAATCAAGGGGCGCCCGCCTGATGGGAAACTACAAGCGCTCGAGAGCAGCAGAAGTTACAAATTCTCTTACCTTGGATTTCCTTCCAAGTCTCTGTGTGCAAAACAGAAATTGCAAGCGGAATGGCGGAGGAACGGATCCGGGATACGGGATCCGGGAAATCCGGGAGAGGCTGGGGCGTACGTAATGCAGGCAGAAAGAGCGGGCTTATCGACTTCGAAATCGAATCAAATCAAATCAATTTGCAAGCGCCGCTCGTAATGGAGAAATATGCCAACTTCCAACTTGGCAAAAACAAACTCGGCAAAATAGATGCAGGTCGGCTTTGTCTGCGTCTCCTCTATCCTCTTTCTGCTCCCGCCAGTTCTGTGGCCCGGTTCACTCATAAATCTCAATTTTCACCGGCAAATGGCTGGCAAAAGTTTTCAGCTGCTTTCCTTTCCAACTGTTCTCCTTTTACCTAGGCGCCCCGCCCAGCGCTTTTTAAAGACCCTGCTTTTAAGGCGAACCGAAAGTGCTGGGAGAATTTTAAATGCGTTCCCTCTGTTAGATTTCCAGCTGCACAGCAATTACAAGCGGAATGCGAGCGATGGCGGCAGAGGGTCGCCGGGGCTGGCAAAACGTTCGCCTATTTTATCTTTATTTCGACCTAGTCTACTTTATCGTCGCACACCGCACTGCAAATATCTTTTGTTTTATTTTGTGGCAAGCGTTGCCATTTCCGCCATAAAACCGAATCCCTTTGCTGCCCCTCTCCCATGCTCTTCCCGGAGCAAAGCCACCGGACCCTGCCACCATAAAAAATTAACAAAAACATGGAGGGCAGACAGGAGAAGTATTCTAAACTGAAAAAACAACAAAAAACGCGGGGAGTGGTAAGGCGGGACGGGAAAAAAAGGGTAACATAAAGCTCTCTTGCCCACAAAAATCGTAAAAAATTAAAAGTATCTCACAGATACTCTCGTACGGCAACAACAGTTGCACATGACCGGATGGAGAGGCCGCTTTCACTTCTCGGCACAGTCTGTGCCATAAATATTGCTCTATGGTTTCGGTCATGCAACTAATTACATTTGCATAACTGTGCGGAGTCGTCCTCCTCGTTGTCCCCCGGTTCCGCCCCTGCCAAAGTGGGGCGTAAAAGTAAAAATACGAAAATAAAAAATTTCCAGCCCTGGTTAGACAGATGGCAAAGCGAGTGTAAAGTTAATGAAAAGAAATCTAAATAAATGAAAGACAATATGGAGTTAACTGTTTACTGGGAAACAAAAAGCACACATGTAGGAGTAAATATGTGCAGAATGTACTCTAAATGCAATCATATATTTGCTGGCGGAAGTAATTGCATTCCGACATATCCACATTTATTCAGTTTTTAGCAAACAATTTGCTTTAATAAAATCATTTTACTGCAGCTCAGAGGGCATCAAAAAGGCAACCATAAAAGCTTTGTTAATGAAAACCAACATTTATTGAGTTATGGTTAAAATAATATAAAATTTAAAATCAATTTTTACCAATTATAATCATTGAAATTCAATACCCAAGCAAAACTGTTTAAGTTGTAGCATTTATTTTACCGAGATGTTTAGCCATCTTTAATTGTAAATATCAAAAGAAATAAAATGCGATTAAGGGACTGTTTTTGATTGCAATAAGTAGGTAATATTCGGAGAGTTTATAATGCTAAATGTTTGTAAATTTAAGATTTTATTCCTTGCAAGCACCAGTACCATTCTATAGTAGTTCGACTTTACCTTAATTTTCCTTGTTTATTTTGGTTAAACTGTATTCCATTAATTAAAAAAATACAAATACATTACTCTAATCACTATTAAGTGGAAAGTATGCCTTAGATCTTCTGGCTCCTTCTTTGCAAGTGTAATATCTCAACCCTCTTAGTCCTGATCCACTCTTCCTTAATACCGCTCGAGAGCTTCTCAATTTAATTCACTTTAGGCGGCAAGACAAAACGACGCAATTAATTATATGCATGCACTTTATGGCAGCAGTCGGCTAGGGGCGCATCTTCATTTGGATGCTGGTGGGGGCTTAAAACGCAGACGTTTAAAGCCAAAACCACACAATCAGCTAAATAGCAATCGTTGGACCGTCGTCCGCGTTTGGCCAAGTGGTGAGGGAGGGTGATGGGAGGGAAAGAGGTGGCGAGGGGCCACAGAAGGCGTCAAGTGACATCGACACCCGAATGCCAAACACCTGACAGCGACGTCGACAGCGACCGCGGCGCGATGCCAACGTCAACTTCATTTTGCAGTTTAGTTGTTGAGAGAGAGCGAGAGAGAGGCCAGAGGAAGCCAGGGCTGGAGGCAGGCAGGAAATGCGAGCAGGGGCAGGAAGTGTGTGGCAAATTAATTGACACTGTGCCAAAATGTTTGCCAATATTATTGGGAACGGAAACTGTTGGTTCATGATCGCGTGAGTTGAGTGAGCAAGTAATTAGGTTTGTCTGGACTTGCCAAAAGGGCTTGTTTAACTTTCAGTTCTAAACTAATTAAAGGTGAATGGAATTGACAAATATATTAGATAAACGATCAGACTCGCTATGAAGTGGGAATTAAAAAATTACAAGTTAGACTAAGCCTTAACTGTGAGATAAGCACTATTCAACCAGAAGCTGATGCTTTCTTTGTGATCTTTGGTTATGAAAAAGTATTTAAAATAACAATTATTTTATAATCCTTCCCTCCTATAGGTAGTAAACAGAAGTCAAATGCCGTTGCAATAATGAAAGTTCACTTCACTTGCGTATGTATGTTTATTCAGCAAAACCACTAATAGAGTCGACCATAAGGGTTTAACGAAAAATGTTGAAAAAATATTGGTCGGTCGCCCGTTTTTATCGATGGCTGTGCAGACCGTGGCCAGAAAACAAGAGTGCCGCGTTGGCTTTGAACTTCTCCCACGTGCACGTTCGCCTTTAATCCATTGACCAATAGACGCACCACGGCCAAATGCTATTCCCCTGATGCCTGGGCTCTGCTGTCGGATCTGCCAGGAAGCCCGGTTGGCAGAATGCCTAGATGCTGGGATGCCAGGATCCCGGGATACTGGGAAGCTGGGAAACTGGGATGCCGGGGCAGATATTAACATGCGACGGCTGCTGCAACTCAGCGCAGCTGACAAAATGGCCAGTTGGCTTATGGCTAGTTGCCGTCGGTTCTCCTCCCTGGTTTCCTGTAAGTGATCAATGTTTGTCTATGCTCTGTGGTGTGCCAGAATCCTGGCCGGCCCAAAAAGAACGCAACGCGCCATGGCCATGGCCACTGGTCATTTGTTTGCTCCTGCTACTGTTCCGGCCGCTCTTGGGGCCGCTCGCCTGTCCTCCTGTAACAGCTCCGCTCCCGCTCCGCCTCCCTCTCGACCACTCTGTGGGCCCGTTGCAGAAATTGCCTTTGTAAACAAGCATAAATTGTTGCATACTTTTGGGGTGGATGCGCTTCGAGTTGCACTCGTCCTGGCCGGCCGCACAGTTGCAGTCGCCGTCGCCGGCCATTGCTTAGCCTGTGATTATGTTTGTAGAGCCTGTTAGGACCCCGCCCACCGATATGCCCCCGCTGCATCTGCTCGGGCCGTTCGTTAAGTACCCAGTGACTTATTTCCCTTGTCCCTGAGCGGGTGAGTGTGAGTGCCAGTGCGGGTGTTCGGGCGTGAGGGTGCGGGTCTGGGTATGGGTTTTCGAGTGGTTGGCCGCAAGAAGGCTTTAAAATCGACCAAGACGTGCTGTTCACTTGATTGCATATTAAATGCTACTTGATGTTGGAAAATTATTAGCCAATCTTTTCCTAGGTCCGTTTCATCTGGTATTCAAATCTTGGAAACTGTTTAGTCCTCCCAGCTCTATAGTTAGAGAAAGAATATTTGGGTTCTTTTTTTTGCTGTCATTACCATACTAAATTTAATTCCTAAACTTTTTCCTAGCTTTGCCATTTAGTTTTCTCTTAATGGAAATCATATTATCATATTTAAATGCACAACTTTCATCGATTCTCAGGGGATACTAGCTCACTCCCATTCACGTTTTATCTTTAAAGTTTTCCACAACTTTTGTCAAGCCCCCACCTGAAGATGCTTTGTACTTGTAACGGCGACGCAGGGCACTTCCGCTGTGCTGTTGGAAAATACCTAACAGACTCATTGTTATTGTGTGTTTGTGTGCTGTACGTGCTGTGTGTGAATGCACACGCTGTGCTCTTAATTTCTCAATAATACGCGCCAACACAAGGCGAAGAATTTGCCTGATAAGCGGTTCCTTGATACCCCTAATTCCCACAGTCTCCCCCTGCTCGTCCTGCTGCCTTTCAACCCTTTCACGCCTTACGGAAAAGTCCGGGACCGATAAAGCCAGATGCACAGTGGGAGACAGGGGGGGAGACAGAACTCAGACATTTTATTGGCCTGGCCCGAAAAAGGCAAAAAGGACTGGCTGAGGTGGAGCCAGCTCTTCCGAGTATGCAAGGGAAATAATAACGGCGCCCAGCTGTGAGCTGCATTTGAAGTCCCGTCGAGTGTGGGCAATTAAAGGAACCAAAAACCGGGGGCAGCAACAAGAACAACAGTAATTGAAAGTGTGAGAAAAATGGAACTTTCAATTGCTTTTTAAAGTCGATTGCAGCCCCATTGAAATTATACTCGAGCAGCTCCCTTCAAGCTTTCTCGACCCGACTCTCTCGGCTCGCCACTTTCGACGCTTGATTTCTTTTCATATAATAATTGCATACTTTGTGGTTGCGGTGGGCCTTGGGGCTGCGGCGGAGGAAGTAGAGGAAGTGGAGGAGCGCAGGCAAGATTGCCAGATAGAGAAGGTAAAAAGGAGGCAGGGCGAACCGGACTTGGACCGGATCAAATGGAGCCAATATTTGCAGCAAAAGTTTGCGTGTTAAGTGCATAAATTAATGGCTTGAAATTGTTTCAATGCTCTTAAGATTATTGCCCACCAGCATGAGATTTATGAAGGCCGATTAAATGAATTGTGCGAGGATAACTGGTTTAAATGGGAAATATTCAAGAATAGTTATTGCTGTTGAGTGATTTCGTATTGGGAAGGGGATGTCAACCTTGATGAAATTTAACCTTAATGGCATTTTAAGGGTGTCATCAATCTAACTTCTTGTATAAGTTGCTATTCGAACTACTATACGCAAAGAATGTCAAGGTTATTTTGAAAAGGTTTATATTGTAAAAATAAATATATAATTGTGACAAGAAGAAAGTTAGATGATAGAACGTCTATAATTTCTTCCATGTTCCATAATTTCAATAAATATTGAGATGCTCAGAAATAAAATAGAGATTTCTTCACTAAATGTTAAGGATATCAGAAAATTAAATTTTTTATATTTTTTACGATAAATTTTTGAGCTTTTCCTGTTTTGCTTTGCTAAGCAGATGCGTGGCTTTCATTACTATGATTACAGTGATGATAGGTTTTTTTTATGTGCATATATGTGAGGTAAATTGTAAGTACTCCGTTCTACTTTTTTTAATGAATGTTCTAACCTCTTATTATTACTATATACCAGGCGATGCTGAACTTTATAGCTATTTATTTTATTTTCTTCTTAGCTCGCGGCTTCTATGTTTTCTGGCGTTATTTTAATCAACGATTTGCCCATTCTCGCGCTGCAGACACACCTGCTCCTGCTGCGACTTTTGCCCTTGCCAGAGCCATTGCTTATGCTGTTTCCATTTCTGTGGCCCCTGCTCGGGGGCCGGCACCTGGGGAGGTGGCCTGTTGGGTTGGTGGGAATGCGTTACATAGTTTGCACATAAATTAGAATTTGCTACAGCCAGCGGCAGGCAAATTAGAAACTGCTTGAACTATACGAGGCGAGATGTGCGTGTTGTACTCACACACCCCCTGTTACACGGCCAAAAATGAATCTAGAGCTGCCTCCAGCGGAATGTGCGTGCAAAAATAAACACGGAGTACCGCAAGAAAAGATTCTGTTGCTGCTGGTGGTGGAGGTGGAGGTGGTGGCAGATGGGCGGGACTGAGCGGTGGTCGGGGACAAAAACGCCCGTAACGCCCCGAGATGAAAGTCGAACAGAAGCTAGAAAAACGAAAGAGTAACCACTAGAAGAGTTTGTTTATTGTAAACGGGACTTGAATATCCGTAGGGATTCTAGAATACCCTGTAGTATTAGGCTTTTAGTTTTCAGAATGGTTAAATTGTAAAAGATCACATTGAATGTGTTACCGAGACCTCGATTAACACCTTTGCACATCTCGCTAATAATAATATAAAATAAATTCTTAAAAATAATTCCATTACATATTCTCTGTAAATTAAAAGATCGTCAAGAAATTTTACCCCATTAAGGGGTATATGCCTCGCAAACTCAAGTTCTTTGACATGGTCTCAGCAAAAACACCTCCAGTCTCTGTTTAGAACCAGTCAACGCCTTCTTTGCCCTGTGGGAGTAAGCCGCGCTGGAGCCCACCACATGCATTTCAATTAACGGCCACCGAAAGCACTCCCCGAGCAAAAACACGTGCTACCGCCCCGGCGACGCCCACTCCGGACTCGGATGGAATGTGGAAGGGTTTTGGAGGCGAGAGAGTGCTCCTCCTAGCCACATATCCTCATTGTTTATGCTGCCGGGACTGCACTTTATCAAAGCGCTGGCCAGGCCAAGGCTAAAAACAAACTGCGGTCGCCAACGCCATTTTGACTTACCAGGAGCATTCTTTTCACCTACCCTGCCTGCAGGGTATTTATGAATTTTATCATGGAGTGCAAGCTTTGCAAGAGTAGTTTTTTAAAATATATGCATATATTTTATAACATTTATACTATAAAAAGGGGATTAAGATTTATCTCAGCCAACTTTAAACTAAAAGCGAACGCAAAGTAAACCTATTTTGTCATGTAATAATTGGTTGATAACTAATTGGTTATGGATCGAGTAAAATAATGAAGTAAAGGTTTAATTCTTAAAATGAAAAAAAAAAAAAATAAACACCTTTTGAAATTAACCGCTTTCAAAAAGATTTGAAGCCAACGTTCGGTGACTTATTAGATTTTCGATTTTATTGCTCTGGTGGGCCGTGCTCCTTAAAAGAGGGTATGGCAGATGAAAGGCTCATCCTCGCACGCGCACGCACTTCCGTTTCTTGTTCTCCGCAACCTGGATACAGACAGGTTCATAGTTGCCGCGGGTCGCACTCCTTCCGCTCGAGGCCGTTTGGTTAGCCCCATCGTGCGGGGGTGTCCCCGGCACATGAGCCGCCAGCCGCTTTCCCCACTGTGTGTTTTTGTTATCCATTGGAGGACAATTTCGCCAGCTGCATATGCAAACAATTACCGCAAAATAAAAGGTAAACAAAATTACTTCCGAGCAATTTCGCGTGCAAAAGCATGACGCACACACACAGGACCCCTATTAAGGGCCCCTGCCTTCGCCATTTACACACGCCGCAACCACGCATCCCTAATGCATGTGTCTATATGGCGAATTATAACTTTTGCTTGTCAGTGGGGGGTTCGGTTCGCAGGAGAAACGTCAAAGAGGTAGGGGAAAAATCCTGGAAAAAATGGAAATAAGGGAAAACATGAAACTATTTAAACGGAAAAAAATTTGTATAGAGAATCGAGTAATTTTAAAGTGACCCTAGACAAAAATGTTAAGTTTCTGTAGCATTATTATTACTTTTTGTGCAGGATTTCTCCTCATAAAACCAAGAGTGACACTTAGTTATCTAATAACTGATACTTTTAGCTCGGCTCGGCAGGATATTTTTTATTTTCAACTTTCGGTTTGCGGCAGACAAAGCAATCTTCTGCAGGATTGTGCCTACCAAAATGCCTATCCATCGCCCACATCATACAGCTTATGTCCTCATCTACTCCCAAAATAAAGCACACAGGCCAAGAGATGCAGAGTTGAAGCGGAGTTAAAACATTTTCGAAAAGACTTAAAAACTTCAGTTGCTGCTTCTGCTGCAGCTGGCTTGACAGAAAAGGTCAAAAATCAACGATGCTCCGCCTGAATGCAATCAATGGCTTAAGCCTGAGTTCAAGAGCGGGCCGGGCGGGCTGCCTGATAGCAGCAATAACATCGGCTCCAACATCAATAACAACTCTAACAACTTGTCATACAAGCAGGGCACTTTACACAGAGATGGGAAGGATAATAGCAGTGAGTTCGGAATTTCATAACAATTTTTGCCGGCAGAGTGGCTTTGAGCCCGAATAAGTAAACAGTGTTGGGCCTAAATGCACGAGTATGCGGTTCATTCTTAAGGGGCATCGCCAGCCAGGCAGAGGGTGGGAAATCCTGCTGATTGAATGGCTGGCGGCTCGATCTTGTGCTGCATCCAGGCAACAAATTGACGAAAATTGAATAAAATAATGCATGGCCTGGATAAGTAAGCCCGAACAACCACTAACACCAAAGCCACAGTGCTGAAACACTGCCAGGTGGCTTTGGCGTTGGCTCCGGCTTATGCAATCCGGAAAATGGAAATATGCTGTATATATTTATCGCTCGCCTCGCCTGCTTTTCAAGTAATGTGGAATGGCAAAAAGTTGCGTCAGGAAAGCCTGATTGCAACACTTACACAGCCACCAACTGACACAGACGCACATCTCCCACGCACCCACACTCTCACACCCACAGCTCTGCAAGGCAAAGAGTGCTCCAACAAGTAGGCAATAGATTTTGCAATCTGCCTTGTGTTTGCGCACATGATTTTTCTCACTCACAGTGCGTTCCCCCACCCCTACGTGTTGTTGTTTATGCTGCCAAGGTGGGAGTACCACCCCCAGCGGGCTTTTCGTTTTTCTTTTTCCAAGGTGGCTTAGGGTATCATTAATCGCTGGGATCATCCTTGGATCTTTGTTAACGAGGAAATGCACTTAGTACTTTGCTGAACTAATAAACAAATGAAATTACCAGATTTTATTTCAAATGTATTTATAATTCAACAACGATGATAATATTGCACATACAGAATAAGCACCGCACCTTAGCTCTAGTCTGATTCAAACTCAGTTTTCGTATATAAGCTTCTTTTATATAATATCAAACAGCTAAGCTGTAAACGACAATATGATATTGACAAAATTAATCCCTGAACTCTAATGCTCGTAAGTTTTATAATATATATAAATTAATTCAACGCCATGCCCCCTTTATAAAAGGGTATACCAAACTTTTGAATATATGACACATGAAGTACAAAAGCAATTTAAATGGCTTCCGAACTGTTGACTGTTTTATATAGAAAATATTTAAACAACTTAGCAAAATACATAAAAGTATACTTTATTTTCTGTTACTAGTAGTGTTTACAATTTTCCATTAGAAATCGTATAAACAAAATACAAGCCCTCGCAAATGAATGGTATTTGCATAAATATTCCTATTTTAATCATGGCTCAAAAGAAAATATATATCATCTTCCTAAGCAAAGTAAAGCCTAATATCATAACTAATAGATCCCGGGTATTTCCATGTCGAGACCGGGACTCGTCTTGCTTTTTTCCGTACACCACTTTGGATGATATGTCCGCAGGTTTTGCGAAGGAGTGGCCCCTCAGAGCTGTTTGTGTGAATGTGCATATGGAACGGGCTGATGATGGCCACCGAAGCGGGGCTGCAGCTCGGGGACCCAGCTGCCTGCCAGCCAGCCGGAGGACATGCCAACGGGAATGGGACACAGGGACGGCAGGGTAAGTGGTGGCATCATAATGCTAATGATATTTGCTTTAAAGAATGGCAGCGAGAGTCAGGTTACAGGTAACATCCAGTTAGCAGCTGCTGCTGGGGACTCTAGTTGATGAAAAACTCTTTAGAAATGCATTAGTAATTTTCCGTGGCTTGTTGGCTTGTTGGTCCTTGGATGTTGTGCTTCCCCCTCCCGTGCTTGTGTTTTTGTTTTTACAGGTTTTCACAGTCAATTGACCAATGAAATGTGCGAAGGAATGAAGCGTGTCTAATGTGGCATGGGGTTTTTGTGGGAAGGCCTTAGTTGTATTGTGGATTTCGCTAAGGTCTCTCCATCAGTATGTATATTAAATGAATACAGGATAATTGCTAATGCAATAAAAGACTTTGAGAAAGTAAATTAAATATATAAATTAAAAGTTATCGTGATATCGAAATACAAAATAATACAAATAATATAACTCTTAAAACAGTCTTTGAAACAAGTTTAAAAGCGGGTTTTAAATTTGGCCACAGGCCCATTAAATATTGGTTTAACCGCTAAAAGCATTCGATTTAATAATGTTATCGAAACTGTCTTAATATGAATGTATGAACCAATTTAAATGCACTAACCATTCAATTTCGACTAAAGTCATTATTATAAATCAAACCTGGCCATAACTTTTTTTCGATTTCCCCTCAGACTCTTAATTGACTCTCGCTTTATTTGTGTTTCTGTTTGGGCTGTTAAATGGCATGAATTTAAATGTGACTATGCATTTGTTTTTTTTTTTTCGTCGCATTCAAAGCTTATGGATATATTTATGTACGAATGCATATTTTTAAAGCTAAACGTAGTTTAATAGGAAAATATACAAACTAATGGAAAAGCGTTAAAATTCTACATTTGTACAAAAAGATTGAAATTAAATGAGCTGGATTGAGCAGTAATAATAATAATTGGCAGCTAAAATGATTTTAATCATTAATAAACAGTAATAATGGAAATAATGGGATCATAAAATTGGTAGAAAAATAAAAAAAAACCTAATTAAAAAACATAATTATAGTATAGCTTCCAACTAAATATGTAGTATGATCTGCAACTCGCCTTGAAGTTTGAACACCATGCAGTTCTCAGCTTTATACATACAATTCTTCACGATAAACTTGGAAAAAATTTTAAAACTAATAGACACAAATATTTAATTTAAATGTTTATCTAAAGAATTCAAACTTTGACTTTCATTTTAATCTTATCACACAAAATAATTTAAGGACGGTTGCAATAATAATCGGTCTTAAAAATGAATGCAACTCAAAACGTTAACTATCCGTCGCTGAAATTCCTACAAAAAATAAATATTAAATTAACCCGAATAGCAAATTCTGCCTATTCGCCATTATTTTCCAATAAATCACGGGTCGAAAAGTGGTTCTTTGGTCATGAATCGAAAATCACTTGACAATTGCACTAGAACTCGTAATTAAAACATGAACATAACGAATAGGTCGAATGGTTTGGCCCCAAACTCACTTATGCTCGATTTCGAGTGGGTCTGCCCGTGCCGTTGATGATGATGATGATGATGATGATGCGATGATGTTGTTGATGATGATGGCGTGGGCGTGGATAATCGTAGCAATTATCAGTGATGAGCCGGCGACACTTGACGACAAACATTGTCACGCTCTGCCCCTCCGAACCCAACAACTTCCATCTCTTTCCAACGCATTACCTCCTTCTCCCTCTGGGGCGATAAAATTTTGTTGCCTAGTGTAACGCTTAACGGCTCTGTTCATTGACTTTGGTCTTACGATTTTGTTGAGTAGGCTAATGTGCCAGGCCCGGCCCTTTCCCTATCGTCCTCGGAGGCGTGCTGGGAGTGTGCAGTGTTCACACCCGAGCATGTGTGCGGATTGGGGCTTATCTAGCTTATCGGGCATTAATTCCCCGATAGCGCATTGCGCACATTCGACTGGCCCCATGAATCAGAAGCCAGCTCCGTGAGCGTGATTTGATAACTGGCATTTTGGCTTGTGGCTGCACCCTCCGTCGTTCATCGTAAAGCGTAGGGTACACATATTTAGGTAATTCCCCTTATTTTTTTTTTAAGATATGTCAATGTCCAGGACAATCTATATAAATTAAAGAAAAAAGTTCCCAGAGAATAACAAAATAATATAATATATATAAATTATGTAAGTCATTCGATTTTGTTTAACTTACTGAAAATATGAAACAACGAAAAGGCTACAATTGTCAATGCATTCAAATGTTCACTTAAAGACACCCATAATGTTAATTTAGAACTTACAGTTGAGTTTGATATTTGATTTGAAAGATTATACATGTAAATCAATAAAATTTGTTAAAGTTTAAAATGAATTTTGTATTTTTTTATATATTTTTTTTTAAATTACCCTGACCAATATTTGAAAATCTTAACAAGAGCCACAACCATACATTTGGGAAAGACTTTAGGAACTAATGTTTAATGTAATGTTTAAGTTTAAACTAATTTTTAATAAAAGATAGCTCCAAGCCACACAATCCACAACTCTCCAAAAAATACTGTTACATTTTTAAGATATTAACAACTATTATATTACATGACGTAGTTTAAGTTCTAGTGTAACAACTAGTAACCTATTAACTTTCAAATTAATTCCGCAAACAAGTGTGTGTTGTATCCAATTCAAGACTTTAGCCCAATTTAGATACTAACTTTATCTGTAAGCAGAAAATAAAAATGCGGTCACTAAATTGTCCCTAAATTTGAGTCCCTGATATCGGTTTTTCCAGACAGCAGTCTCGCTGATAAAGAATATTTGAATTTTATGATAAGTAGAATACCTTGTACCCCATAAGAAAATAATAAATAAAAGAAGTAGGGAAGCAATTTTACTAAGTTGTCTCTATACAGAAAATTAGGCAAGCAATTAAATCAAAATTATTAGGAAACTCTCTTTTTATTTGATAAAAAGTCCACCTGCACTTCCGTTACCTCATCGACGATTATCAGGTGGGTACTAACGTATTAACACACATATACGGACACTTTTTCATTAGTATTCTTATCAACATTGAAATTCCCACAGCTATAAAAACACGGCAAATTCATTTGAACGCATTTAGTTGGCGAAGCAGGTTCCCCCGAACTGATAGGCTCTGTCTAGTGCAGGGAAACGGAGAAAGTTACATAGAGTCATTGAGTACGCAGAGCCTGGCAAATAAATTATAACTAGTGACAGTGCTGTCGATAAATTAAGCAACACGAAATTATGCCAAACATTGTCGCATTAAAGCTCAGCGCCAGCTACCCCGTCCTGGCGGGACTACAGGAGGAGGGCAGCTGGCTGGCCCTGGATCAATTGGCTCTGCAGCAACAAATCAATGCAAATTTCATTTTCCACGCGATTTCCAACTACAAGAAGACCCCGTTCGACCGAAAAACGTTGGACTTCATTGCCAAAAAATGGCTGCAGCTCCAGATGCTGTGGCGCGAGTTCCGGTTGAGGGATAAGCAAATACGGCGCGGCCACAAGGATGCGCGCTGGCTGGAGCACGGCTACTTCCAGCAGGAGCTGTACGAGCTGGTCCGTGAGAAATATATGGCGGCTCGCGGCTGCCTCGGACGCGACAAAAGAAATCTGCTCACTGGCATGCTTGGTCAGCCGGAGCTCCCATAGTGTTTATTCAGTGGCCGAGCCAGGGCACGGAAAGCCCGAAAAGCGCCCTTATAAAAGCAGAAAAAATGCCAGCAGGAAGAGGATGGCCAGAATGAGAATTGGATACAGACGTGTGAAAACTTATTTTGCAGAAAAGCAGGCATTCGTATGTCGCATGCACTGAATCAACAGTTCGAGCCGAGATGATATCCGTATCCGTCAACAGCGAGTCCACCTTCATACCCGTTGGCCCGTCCTTCGACGATGGGCAATCAATCTGCCTGGTCGTCATCTATACCCTATGATTGATAGCACTCGGCCAACGCTCATCACAATTATTATGGTTTGCCAAAAGGTTATAGAAGTCAATACGATGACGTCGTTCGGAGCGGCGAATTGTGGCTGCTTTCTATGGATAAATACCATTTCTATCAGTTTATATGTTGTAAGGAAATCTAAAATGTATCCAAAAATATACTTGCAATTAATCCGAAGTTCATTCGTTAATCAGCAATCTCTAATGCCTAATCAGACACGCTGAAAATATGACCAATTCGTTGGGGAATTCCTAAATAACGAAAGCACTTAGTCGACCGATTCAGTTGAATCGATAAGATAAGCAGAGCCCTGGGAATTCCGCTTTTAATCGGGCAAAGGCGATTGTCAATTACGTAGACTTTTCACAGCTGTCTGCAAGGGCAAACCTAATTTACTGCCAGACAATTAACTTGTTTTTGGTCAGCACCCTGCAGGGGGACAGAGAAACAAATGGGAAAAACAATTTTCCTAACCAAATAATGCGCTAAACAGCTAATAAAAATTGGCTACACACAAAAACAAACTAGTTCGATAATTTGTTCTATATGCCAAAGAGCAAAAAAGCAATCACCGCAGACTTCTTCGCCAGTTGGGTGCCGGACACACTTACATCCACGTCTCTGGCCCTGGCCATCCATGGCTTATATCTAATTTAGCGCGATTAGGCGATGGCAGAAAAACAGCGAAACAAAATCGAGGGCAGGCCACTAAACTGAATTAAGACCGCAAATTTATGGGCGCCAGCTGCCGACGCCATTCCCCAAGGTGCCGCGTGAATGGTACCGAATGTTGACCACAATAATGTCCATTGGTGGAGATGTTCGAAATCGTAAGTAGTGGAGGGGAATGATGAGTAAATAAAATGGCTTTAAAGGAGTTTAAAGTACTAAGTCTCTAGTTGCCATTTCTCAGACTTTCTTGTCTGAAAAATAGTGATAATTCATTTCCTTTCTAATATTTTTTGTAGCCCATAGATAATAAAAAGCAAACCCAATGGACTTGTCAAAGACCTACGTTTTTTTCACAGTTATACGATAAGATATTTATATACTTCTTTGCAGTTTGGTATTTTATTAATAGATATAATATTGTAAACCACACACCGCTTTGTTTACGAAATGGCCATAAATAATGAAATTGGCTCCCAGCATTGCCAGCGATTCCTCACCGCAGTCATATTGTGTAGTACAATTTTATGCATAATCTGCTTCCATCCCGTCCAGAACTCGGTCGTCGCCTTCTCCAGTCCGCCGTTATAGGTCCAACAATCAGCCCAAATTGATGTTCATTAAAGTAGGCCCGCTCCCAGCGCCTGCCAAATGCTCGCGGGGTGAGAAATAAATTTATGTAAAGCGAAAACAAGGTAGACAGACCCCCGCGTCGCTTACAGTAGGCATTCTATGCCAGGGGTGGGCCGCGAAAAATAAAAACGGAGCATACTTTAGAGGCTGTGCGCACTTTAATAAGATTTATTAAGTCGCGAAGGACCGCGGCGAGCCTCGACATTGACTTGGTCCTTGGCAGTGTCTTAACCGACAAAAAACACAGAAAAAAGAAGAGGCAAGGAAAGGAAAGAAGGCATTGGGGCAGTCTGTCCGTACCGCGTTGTAAATATTTGTTACTCAACTCTTGCCGCCGCTGTTTGCGTTTTGTGTTGTCGGCTGTTTGTTTTCTTGTTTGCGTCTTAGCCCAGCTCTGCACCTTCTGCCCCCTACACCATCCCCCCTGCCGCATTGTGTTTATTTTGCAGCTAATAAAAAGTTGATGTGTTGCCTCTGTTCTTGGCTGCTTTTTTGCGTCAGGCCTTTTTCCGCTCCGGTCTGGGAAAGTAAGCTTCTGTTGGCGCCTAAAAAGCGGCAATGAACTTTCGCTGTACATACTTGAAATTTCAGTTCCCTCTTTTTTTCGGCCACGTTTTTGGGGCTTAACATATGACTGGGCCATATGTGTGCTGCGTGTGTGTGGCAGGGAAAGTCTGTTAAATGGAGCGGCAATTGTTTGTTTGGAAACTTTGGTTTTGCTAGCTTGGGGAGCCAAAGATTTGTGTGTTCCTCTACCAAAGTTTCCCCGCTTCTGATTCGGTTGATCTCAATTGGAAAATTGTTGGGGATTGGAGTACTCAAAGGATGATTCCCAGAATATAGTTAGGGGGTAGGTAAATTCAAATGTCAAATTGTGTAGATAATTGCCGCTTCCTAGAATTATTGTTGGGGGTTTTGATAAGAATAGTTTGATTAGAGTTGAGTAAATTTTAAGACGGAGATAATAGGTTACAGAGTGTCCAGAAATGTATGACTATAATACAATAGGTGTATTCCCACCATTTATAAAAAAAATAGTAATAGATCGTAAAAGGAGTAAGCAGAAATATGGTGAACTAGGTCCCAAATGACTTACAATTTCTGTAGTCTCGTAAACAAAACCATGATTTACTTTGGCATTATGGGCATTGCCATTATTCTGTAGAACTACTACAAGTCAGCTAGGACCCCGACTCACCTTTACCTCGCCTAACTCTATACATAAAACATATTAGAGATGTTACTGCAACCAATTGCTTGGCCTTTATACTCGCTTTGTTTCAGCAGCCGCTTGTGTTTGGGCGTATGATTGTGTTTATATCGTAAAAACCAAATTTAATAAATATTTTGGGGCTTTCAGCAGCAGCAGCGGGAGGCAATGAACCATTTCAAAGGGCAAAAAAAGCATGAAACAACGAGAGATTCGGCCCGAGCTGAGCGTCATATAAAATTGATGCCCCTGTCGTCTGGTGGCGCCACCTGGCCTGCTGCTCCCCACTGTCGCAGCCTGTCCCTCTCTCGCTTCCGAGCCACCAATCGTCCTGTCCCCGTTGTGCACAGAAACACACACACACCCAGTAAATAATGTAATAATCTGGCCGGGTCGTGGTCTCCCTGCGACGACCCATAAACCGAAATTTATGCACGAAATTCAATTATGCTTAAAATGTGGTTAATAGGCCGACGCTGGGTGGAGCCGCAGCCGGAGAAGGAGCCTCCGACTGGCAGCCATGCCAACAATGGGCCACAATGGGACCCCACGGGAGAAATATGCAGTGCCTGGTTATGACCTCCGCCGTCCCTCGCGCCTTAAACCCTCCTAACAAAATTTATTAAATATGATCAGCCTACTCCCCGGCCTTTGAAATTAGATATCGTTATGTTGTTATTTAATAACAAATGCCGTATTTGTTGTTACTCTTTTTATGGCTCATATGTGGGTGCGTCGCTCTGAAATAAATGTGCACCCGTCAGGAGGAAGTTGCGCCAGGAGTGAGTCCTGCCAGGAGTTTTATGGACACCGAGCCGGTGAAAATGCGTCTGCAACCCCATAGCGGGACGCTCTTTTTGTTGATTTTTCTCAAATGGTTTATGGACTTGGGACACATCATATTTTCGTCTCCTTTTATGTTTTATTAGAGTGTCCGTCCGGGAGTTGAAAGTGGTTTATGAGTGGGTCAGAAAATTATTCTGCCATGACTGGAAAAGGTAAAGTTAATTCAGCTAAAATTGGGCAAATGAAAAATGCTTTCTAAGTTTGAAAGGCATAAAATAAGCTCAGTAATGGGTGTACCTAGGGTTAATTTCGGATGCCAGATGTGGAATGGGATAAGTTCCGAGCTCCTCCGCACAGTGCTCTTTCCAACTGAAGCTCACATCCGCACCCAGGCAAAGTAATAATCGAATCAACCTGGATCGAAGCGGATCAAAGGGGGAAATCTCCCTGCTAAGTTGATGGACTTAGCACTTCCAGGGCCTGAGTCCCTGGCTTTGTATGCACTGCCTTTGCCCTCCCCTACTCCATCCAGTGGCTTCTCCGTTCCTCTCCGGCAATTGACATCGGTCTGAGCCCTGTACTTGTCCTTTCTGACACTCCAAGAAACGATAACGAAACAAATCCGTGTACAGCAGTTCTGTGTGTGCAAAGAATGGACTAACAATGCCGGGGCGGGGCAGGGGAATGCGGAATAGAAAGACAAACTCGCAGACAGCTCAAAACTTGCAAAATGATTTTAAATAACACAGGAAACGGCAGACGCATCGCACACTCGCTTCCACCCACGAGTCCTTGGCCCGATCTTGTTAAGATAAAGGCGTCTTGCAAATATTAACAACAACAGAGAACTCGTACGTTGATAGAAAAAATAAATACTGAACAGAAATGGCAACAGCAGACGAAGAAAGTGGAGGACGCGGAGGTTGTCTAGGCGGTCGAGGCTGAGACAAGAGCGACACACATATGAGCAGCCATGACCATGCCCAGCGACCGTGTCGCGGCAACAGTGGGCTCATATCGATGGGAATGGTATATATCCAAGCTGTTAAGGGTATATCAAAGTTAACGGTTACAAGGTGCTAAACTATAGGTTTAAAATGAAGAGCAGTCCAACCGAAGTCCTAATAATAACAAGGTTTGTAATTTGTATCGAGCTCACTTAAAATGTTGACCCAAACGTGGCGCTTGCAAAGAAAAAAAGGCTTGCATATTGCACATAAAATCTATGGGCGTTATGCATTTTGTTATTATAAAATAATATTATAATTTAATCCCGCTTTAATTTTCGGCTTTCTATGGGACTTCACAAACCCCATTTAGTTTCAAATAATTGCTGAAATGTTCTTACTTGAGTTGCACTTATCCCAGAGCCTGCCACACTGTACGATGGTGTTGTCATGCCTTTATTATAACGACAACGCGAGCCATTTCCCTGCTTTGTGCAGCTCTATTTTCCAGTCGCTCTTCGTTTCGCTTATATCCCTTCTTCATCTTTTCCTATTTTTTTTTAATCTACTCACAGACATTTTTCTTTCAATGTTGTTGGCCCCCGCTGCCATGTCGGACGCCCGCCCCTCCGCCGGCTTTTCGTTCGGTTCGTTTTCTATTTGTCACCCAGATAAGTGTTTTGTAGTATTTTCTAGATTTTTTGCGTTGTTTCCTTTGATACGCCCGGCGAAGGAAATCCAAATCTTAACTGCAATGCGCTACGTGCCTTGGCCCCGGCATAACCAACTGTCATGTCATGTGTGAGGATGTGAACGTGGAGGGGCCTGGGGCGGTGGGTGGTCCCAGTCTTGCAGTCAGTTCCATTCAACTGGCAACAGTCTTTAAGTCCCTGCCACAAGACATCCTGCCCCGAAGCCCGGCTCCTCCAGGAGTTAAGTTGAGTTGAGTTGGGATGCCGGCGAACTGCTTCAAATCTTCGGTAATAGATATCAACAACTTTTCGGAACAAGAAGAACACGAAACCCACAGCTCGGGCTGTGCGGGTTTAATAGATTGTTCTCCTCGGAGTGCGTTTCCCTGGGCCAGCACGGGTTCGGTTGTGTGGACGCTAAATTAAAAATGAACTTTGGCAGCTCAAATTCATGGTCATGTTAACTTTTTGCTGCACTCCATCGTGGCTGGTCAACTCGGATACCGTACAGTTTGTCTTGTTCGTGGCCCTGGGGCTGCCTCCCCCTTCCGCCCACGATGTCCGCTCTTTTTAAGTTACTTACGGACTGGCTTCGGAGCCACCATGATAAAATAAAGCTTTATTCTGTTCGCGGTTCTTTGTGACTGCTGTGTCGGTGGAACAGATTGCAGCTGTCTCCGGCATGCGAATGCGTTCTGAGGTTTCAGCATCGAGTCAGGATAACTGAATAACACGAGGTTATGGGTTAGTGGCTAAGCCCGGGTTATTTGTCAGAATTGAATTATGAACCTGCAGGAGAATGCTAGTTGCCAGAGAGTTAATTGGTTTGCGTTTAAATCAACATTAAAGATGCATTTGTTTATTGAATTGAGCAAACAGCTTTCCAATTGATTTTCTGCCACAGCAAGAGAGGGAAAACGAGGGAGTCAAAATACAAAGTTATTACGGTATTCCCATTAATTTTGAGTATCCCAAAAATAACAGAGATCTAAATCAATGTACTTTGCTTTTGTTGTCCATCTTAAACCGTATCAAATCCAATCTCTTCGTCATATAGATTTACTATCACGCGATAATGTCTTGGATTGGCACGCGTTTATGGCCGATAGGGTGCTCTAATCATCAGACATCTATAAAGCGTCATGGGAACTCGGCTCCCGATAGAGACACCCTGATTTACAACTCAGGGGGAGCACGGTCGATAAGGTCCCTGAGCTGGCCCCCTATAAAACTTGGGCCCGGAGCGGAGTGGAGCTCAGTGATCGTTGAGCTGTGACAATGAATCGTTTGCTTTTGAGTGTGGTGGCGCTGGTCGCCCTCTGTGCCTGCTCCCAGGCCCATCCGGACATCGACTTCCCCTTCGGGCGCATCGTCAACGGCGAGGCCACCGAGATCGAGAACCATCCCCACCAGGTCTCCATCCAGACCACCAAGGGCTCTCACTTCTGTGGCGGTAGCTTGATCGACTCGGAAACCGTAGTGACCGCCGCCCATTGCATGCAGTCCTATGCCGCTAGCGAATTGCAGGTGCGCCTGGGATCCACCAACAGGAACGAAGGCGGCGAGGTTGTCACCGTGCGGACCTTCAAGTTCCACGAGGGCTACAACAGCAAGCTGATGGTAAACGATGTGGCCATTATCAAGCTGAGCACCCCCGTTCGCCAGACCACCAAGATCCGCGCCATCGAACTGGCCGGCAGCACCCCCTCTTCGGGCACCCCTGCCGTTGTCTCCGGCTGGGGCACCACCTGCTTCCTGTTCTGCAGCTCCCCCACTACCCTCCTGAGCGTGGACGTGGAGCTGCTTAATAAGAGCGATTGCGCGTCTGATCAGTACAGCTACGGCGACCAAATCCAGGACACCATGGTCTGTGCCTACGGCGAGAAGAAGGACGCCTGCCAGGGTGACTCCGGTGGCCCGTTGGTCGCCAATGGCCAGCTTGTCGGCGTCGTCTCCTGGGGCAGCGGCTGTGCCTGGACTGGCTACCCCGGCGTCTATGCTGACGTTGCCTCTCTCAAGTCCTGGATCGAGGAGACCGCTAAAACCCTGTAAATTAAATAAAGCCGATAATACGAGTATACAAGTTTCCAACTGTTTCTAAGACCTGTGAAATGCCTGCCCGCACTTTGCCAGGATCTGGCAAACTTTCCAGCTTGTATTGAAATACATATATATGCAGGGATAAGCACATAACTCATTTATTTCATTTTTGAATATGTATGCCTAGTGTTTGCTGGGATCTTCACAGTCTGCCAGAGCCTATTGTGGTAATAACCACTGTATTTGCTGCACTGAATCACGAATTGAAGTATAAACTTAATTAAATTCCTTACACCAAACTAAGCTTTTTATCGATTTGGTCTTAATATCTCTGCCTTTGCCTAGGGTAGCCCGAAGCCTTGATTAAAATAAATTTCAAGTCTGCATACATGAATATAGCCGTCTGGGTTGCCGCCCATTTTGGCTATCGGCCCTCATCGTTATTTTATTGCTTCGTTGGCTCTGGTTTTTGGGGGCGTAAAGCTGTTAAATACTTAAGTGTAATTTATGGCATGCGATATTACTTGGCTGTGTGTTGTCATGTTTGTTAAAAGTTTTACATATGCCAGGGCCCAACCTTGGCTAACAAGGATAAGGCCCACGACGGATCTGGTGAGTAATACGTTGCGACGTCAACGGACTTGCACGAATTTCTTATGAAATTGTTGCGGTGCCCAGCCCACACTCGGCCGTTCCTTCGCCCGGGAAGTTTGTCAACTCTCACTTAGTGGCTGCAGTGCCGAATTCTTGGCATATTTTCGGGCTGTTGCCAGGGGGTGGCTAGTTTACCCTGAACAGGAGCCTTGTACACTCGTCTATTAGCACTTAATAAATGAGCACGTTAGGGAAAGACCATCTCCTGGTCGTCCCATGGTATGTGAGGACTACAAGAAGGAGATATTAGCAGAGATTGACAGTAAATGTGACAGAGTGAACATAAAGGATATAGGGAAGGGCCCTGTATCCGCCAGAATTTTGACAAAGTAATGAGCTCTTGCCTCTCAAAGGGACAAATCATGCTAATTCGGACCATATAAACACAGTGAAATTGGATATTTATCCTCCTGTTACATTCACTCTCACAAACTGCCTTTTAACTCCACCAGATTACAACGAACTTTGGCTAAATCCAGAAATTGCTTAATTTGTGGTTCGGCGATTGACCCAAGCATATGTGCTATATGCACTTGAACTAGTTGTTATTGTAGCTAAAATGATTTTCAACGTTTAATCCAAATCAGAGCACGACAGGAGACCAGAGGGAA
Source organism: Drosophila bocqueti (assembly GCA_018151655.1). NCBI lineage: Eukaryota > Metazoa > Arthropoda > Insecta > Diptera > Drosophilidae > Drosophila > Drosophila bocqueti. Next base: position 64,478 of record JAECXF010000151.1, on the reverse strand, counting down.
TGTGGAGAGATCAGGAAGGGTTAGTTGGCAGGGTGCCGAGCGTCAAGCATCCTCGTCACCGAGACAGGTGTAAAATTACTAGTATGCCAGCCGCGTAGCATAGTGCAAATCGTTGACATCCTGCATGGATATCCGTTACACCAACACACACACATGTATCCGTGCGCTGCAATTTCAAAAGATAACAATTTTAATTACAACATTTTGCACAATATTGACAGCCGCTGCAGACTAGGCGCTTATGCAGAGTAAAACCACAGAGTCTGTAAACCAATCCACAGAGTACAAGCAAGATTATATATATAAGAATTTACAGCAGCAAAAAATATATTATATATGGTTCTTATTTCAAGTTACAACGAATGTAACGGGAAAGTATTTAAATTTGGTTGAATAATTTCTTTTGAAATGTTTCGAAAGCTTATACCTCGAGATTGCAGTACAATGTGTACAGTTTATCATCATTGCGATGTATTTAAATTTAAACAGATAATATTATTAAATGTGCGGTGCGATGGGGAGCCAAGTGCTCTGTGGCATAAAACAAAAGCTTCCAACTCTCCGACAGGTGGCAGCTCCACCACATCGCCTCGCATCGCATCGCATCGGCTCGCAGAGTCTACCACCGCTGGCCTTCAGCCAGGAACTGACAGGCAGCCTTATTATGAGCGCTTTTTAAGTATAAACATCTCGCATTCTCATATGTTCATGACATAATGACAGCCAGTTCATTCCTGGACCCTGTGCAGCGGCAGGAGCATCATCGGTGGCATCACTGCACACATTACACATACGCCACGTTGCCGTGTAGTGCCGATGGCATGCCAGCAACAGACCAGACTGTAGCCCAGCAACTTTTTGACAGTTATGAGTGGGATTCAAATGTAATCAACAATTTTTAACTCTCGACCTCCCATCGCTTTCGATTCCTTGAACCCAGGTCTCCGAGAATTTTATCAGAGTCAAAAAAATGAAGTCTGTGGGTGTGGGCTTAGTCGCATAAAAATTCCACCTCTGGCCAAGCATCAAAGTCACTTCTTGATGTCGTTGCTGGCTCGCCGTCTGATTTATTCTGCATAATCTAATAATAATTTATAGCCGTCTGCTGAGTGGGAGATCACGTAAGACACAGTGTCAATTTAGAGGGTTTTAAAAGCAGCAGTTGGGATATTCTAATATATAAGAACCAGCTTACGCAATACATCAAGATAAGTATAGTACATATGTATAATATATATGTATAATATGTATAATATATAATTTGTATAATTTATGGAATGTGAATTCATAATCGTAGTAAAGAAAATCTTTAGTAAATTCAAATTAAAATTCAAACTTACTCAAACACATTTATTCTTCAAATAAGTATATCTTAAGATATATTATATGTTAAAATACCCAAAATCTAAATCTATCAAGAAATCATTAGTCTTTTTAGTTTACATTAATATTAAAAGTGGTTGCATTTTATGCTTATGAAAACTCGTCTCTTCATACTATTTTTTCGTAATGGAGCTTTCTGTGTGATACGTCGTCAATCATATTTAAATTAATTAAGTTAAGTTAGCACTGATATAAATCCGTGGACTTTTGCCCGCTTGACTCTTGACATTAACTGATTTCAGCGGATCAGAGTAAATACTGAATCAGTTCCGCTGCCTTCCAATTAAGACAAGCTCATCTCGTATTTAATTAATTAATTCACACGACCGAAGCACACACAGGCAGCCTAGCTCGACCCACACACACATGTGCATTTAAATGTCAAGCGGAAAAAAGTTTCCCAAGTACTTGTCAAACTTTAATCTACAACAACTAATTGAAAAAAAAAGAGTCAACCAGCAATTGCAGCTAGCAGCATGTTAAAGTGGCTGCGTGCAATTTTCAGCACAAAATTATTTCGTAATTTTTTGTAACGAGCTGGATGAAGAAGTCGTCACAAAAATTAAATCATCCTGAAAGTCGGAATGAATATTTGTAATTTGTAAATACAAATCAAATATTACAAGTTCAATATTTCATAGACTTTTCCTGTTTGCCAAACTATTATTTAATTTTCCAATAAGAGTGGTAAAGCCAAACGGAAGTTTTTTCGATTTTTCAGCTTATTTTCAGGGAAAGCTTGGCTTTCCGTTTATAGATATTGCTTTCCTTTTGTGCCAACTTGAGGCTGGTAGTTTTCCTTTCATTTTCGAATTTGGCCTAAAGTGAGGGGGTTAATATTTCGAGGGGAGAAAATCGTCGGCCAGAGAGCCAAGCCGCCTCTGCCACTCATTACTCATTTGCCATAAACTTTCCTTGACTTTTCATATTTTCTAAAATGCAGTCGCACACACACATACGAGTGCACTCTCATTATGCGCTTTTCCAGGCCATATTGATTTTGTTCAGGCTTCACTCTCGAGAGGATTGGGGCGGGAAAGCAACGGTCCAGGACCAGACAACGAATCGGTAGCTATAAATTGTGCACTTAAAAACTTTTTAACTGCTTTTGGTTGTTGTTATTTCTGGTTGATTTTCCGCAAAATCCTTATTTCTGAGGGTAGGCCTCTACGGCGGTCCTTCTGACTGTAGCTTTCCTCTTTTCGTGCATTATTTGTGTAAAATCTCCAGTTTTTGTTTAAATTTAATTTAAATTTGAATAATTTTTTGTTTGCTGAGGTTTTGCTGGCTTGACTTCGCGTTTTTACTCTAAACCAGCACGGCGAGTGCTCGGCACTTGTGGGCGTGGCCTACATGTGTTCTCGGCTGAAGCCACAGCCCCCGAAATCAGTTCACTCCTCCACCCCCGCAACCACAACAAGTGGCAGTAAAAAGCCTTGGGATTGTTCAGTTTCAAACGAATGAAGTTGAATGGGAAATGTTTCCACAGAAGTTCTCGTTCAGTTTTGCTTGGCTTTTTGTGTAGCAACTTTTTGGTATTTTCAAAAGAGGGGACGACATTTTTTCTGAGGTCGAGCCGGGGTAAGCAGTCATCCTGCAAGGCGGCGAAGTGAACAAGTGTAGGAAATGATTGGGGTCAATGGCTCGTGAGGCTTTCACAGTTGCGGCTAATTTGTGCCCGCTTTAAGTCTGCAGTTTGTACTGAGTACAAATTAATCATTATTATATTCTATAAAATATCTGCTTACAGTTTACGAAAGTATTAATGAGCTCGTGGAAATTTAAATTTGAATAGGATTTTTAAACTGCATTAAAATTAAGGGATATATTTTTTCTACTCTCAACGAAAATTTAAATATTAATGAGCTGTTAATATATACAAATATGAAACACAATAACGACATTAATATTCATAATTTGTGACATATGCTGAATACTGAAAAAAACCATGGAAAATTCCTGAAAATATATCATTTTAGTAGTGTTCTTAGCGTGTGAAAAATAGTTTAAAATATTGTACTTGTCACTTTTCATTAGTGAATAATTCAAATTATACTTTTATTTCTAAGGCACTCAACAGGGATCCTTGACAATTGGCTTGTTCTCCTCCAACTTTGCTTATACATAAATAATAAGTCCAATAATATTTTTAATTGGAAACCCCATATCTCTTAAGATGGGCGTCTTGTGAGATATTTTCTCTTTTTTAGCGGTCTGGAAAGCTGTCAAATAAAACAATGCCACATTGGCTGTCCCTTATGCTTTTCACATTCTCAACAGCTTCTGCCACAAAGAATTTAAGTATATATATGTCAAATACATATATATTTTTAAAAGCGCTCGAGAGCGAACCAAAACAGCAAATGCACTTTCACCAGTGGAAGCTGCTGCCAGCAGAGCACAACATGCCGCAAAAACCTGAAACAAGGCAGCTGCCTGTTGAGAAAATTTTGCGTAAAAACTATTAACTTGTTTGGTTGGCAGCAGGCAGTTGCCCCAAGGACCCAGCCGAGAGAGGGTCGGCGGCGGGGGCGCACATGTTATCATAATTGCAAAGTGCACTTGCATCAGCCCTGTTGGAACACAGTGAAAAACAATATTTGAAAATTATGGTTTCACTAGAAATTTACAAATACAAAATGTGTTTTAAAATTAGGCACATCTAAAGCCCTTTTATTCGAGTTTCTATTAAATATTTGTTAAAAATTAAGATAAAAGCGAGCAATATAATTAATAAGGATGTACGTATATAGATAAGCTTTCTATGTCAGACCTTTTTACTGAAAAATATATTTTAGTTAATATATATTTATAGTTCGTACTCTTCAAATCAAAGATTAGATTAGATTACTTTGAACACCACAAATAATTTGAAAATAGTTTTCTGTATGGTAAACATGATGAACATATGTTTATGCTTAGACTAAGATGCAGATAGTTTTCGCTGTGCACCAGGAGCTTCCCTCCTCTTGCACGCATGCCTGAAGAAAGCTACTCAACATTTCCATACTATAAATGAGTAAGAGGTTCTGGGGTTGATAAAGAGTGAAAGCCTGGCCCGGCAGTGGGGCGAAAGTTTGTGTTTTTCTTCAATGAAAGTTTTGTTACCTTCTCGCTAGACATTGTCGTTGTTGTTGCGCCCTACACCTCATCAACATTTCGGGAAAGTTTCACTTTGGTTGGGGGTTTCCTCTTCTTTTTTTGTGTTTTTTGTTTTTTTTTTTCATGTGTGTTGGCAGTACAAATTTTCAACGCTTAAGTGATTTTCGCTGTAGCGCACTTTCGGGTGCCATTCACATGCGTTCAGATTTTTAAAGTGGCGGCAAAATCGGAGGCGGTCAACACGCACTGCGGCATCAGTTCACACATTCGCACTCACTCCCCTCCGCCTTTGCGCCCCCAACACCTCTGCCTTCCCCAACGTGTGTCTGCCCTGTGGCGTGTGTCTGGCGTTAAATTGAAGGCGTTTAGCGTGGCAACCGAAGGACACTTAAATTGTTTTCGCTTTGCTCCCACCAGCCTCCACCCTCGCCCCACTCGCTGGCCCCCATTTATTTTTTGCCGTTTTCAGGAAAAATCATAAAAAATGCATGGCCATATATTTTCTTGTTGCTCACACAAATTGCGCTATTATTTGTGCATGTGAGTATTGAGTTGACTATTAGGGGCAGGTTATAACTGGATGTATACAAAGTTTTATTTTGGCTTTTTCAGTGCCGCTGTGTGTGTTTTGCTATTTCTATGCTGTGCGTTCATTTGGCTTATTTCTGATGTGTGCAAATGGGTATTTAGGACAATGATTGTTCGAATTTTGTGTTGATGCCGAGCAATGCCACTTATTTCCCATTATGGCCTTAAATGCCTACGGATCAGATGTACATACGTTAAAATTTCATGGTCTTTGTAGAAAGCTTACAGTAGAACATCCTTCTTTAATTTTTAATTGGCTTAGATTTTATTTATTTTGTTAGTTATTATATTCTTGAAAGGCGATTAAGGTTTAAGGTGCTTTGGCTTAGTCTCCACGCATATATTCATTTCCTCTAAAGCCATTGTCTTTAAAAGTCTTTACTTTTGAGTGTTCAAAAACCCAACAGCATTTTAAAAACATATATATACATATATAAAAAACGTTGCTAGTTCCCTATTGGGCTTACACAAATATTACTACCCCATTGATATTTAAACAGTTACGTCTTCGAAATACTCTTAAGTAGGCACCAAAGTCAACCAAGAGGCTAAAATGTGAAGATTTTGACGGAAAGACAAAAAACAAATTGAAGCGGAAGCTCAGAAAAACACAATAAATGTTTAATAAGCAGAAACGTCTAAACGGAAGATTGTCAAAGGCAAAAACAAAAAAAAACTCAGACGAAAGAAAGCAAAAGCTGCCGGGAAAGTGAAAATGTCGTACAGGGTATGTGCCTTTTGTAGCGGAAACTTAGGCGGAAGCTCCACGAGTGGCAGAGACAATGGCAAGGGAAAAATGCGTGGGTACCGGAAAGTATGGAGTAAGGGAATATTTATTCTATTTCACACAAATTCCAGGAGATACCTGGCTGATGTGGTGAGCGGGGTGCATAAAGGACACAAAGCTGATGAGTCTGTTTCACGCCACTAAGTGGTTCCTTTGCAAAATATCATCATCTGTCCGAGTTTTATGGAACTTTAAAATGTTCTTTGCCTTAGTTTCCGCTGGGGAAACTTGGCTCGTACTTGATATAAAAAAATTAAGAGTCTTTAGCAATTATTCGATTTCTATTAGTTATTCTAGGATCACCAGAAAACACAGATGTTTCTAAAAACCTCAAAAGTGGATCTTTTTTTAAAATTTTTTAAAATTGTTAAAAACCCTCGTGATTACTGAAGCACCCTCCTTATTATACTTATTTATTAGATTTGAATTTGAAAATCATTTACAATTATATAGCTTAGTTATAATTTGAATAAGGAAAAGGCTAAAAAAAAATCACATGGCATTAAAAGTTCCTTCTAAAAGTAGCTATTTAGAATGTTCATATGTCTAACGATTTTTATTATAATGGAGTTTAAAACCCTTGTAATTAAATGAACTTATAATTCAATACTTTAACAACAAGGTCGAATGCTGCAGGTCCCGCCTGAGGATTTTTGCATCCCTTTTAAATATTTTTTCAGAAGCACCCCCATCAGAGGTCCAGAATTAGATATTGGCCCAAATTAATTGAATTATGAATCCAATACTCATTTCATTAGCATCTAAAAAGGATCGCCCCGTATCACCCGGCCAACGAACCTTATTTGAATCCCCTTCCTCGGCCCTTCGGAGGCTCGAGCATCCGTCACTGCCTTCTGGCAGGACAATGAAGTGGCGGCCGAAATCACCCCGCACCCATATTTCAGTCCGCTGACCTAGCCCAATACACTTTATCAGACCCGTGATGGACACCCAACCAAGGGGGGAGCGGGACCAAGGACAGCAGGACGAGCAGGGCAGATGGGCGAAAAGTCAGTAAGCTGAAAATGAAATGAAACGCATAAGAATCGATTCGATTAGTGAAATGAAATTTACGCCCAAATAAATTTGCACGACTTACCGACTTGGCGCGCCTAAGTGTATGCCATATATTCCTGCTCTCTCATTTTTTCTGTCGCTATTCGGGACATTGTTGTTGTTGTCCTTGCTGATATTGTTGTTGTTGTTGTTTTTGTTGTTGTGCTGGGCATGTCATGGTGTTGCCGGCTTTTGTTGGACTTGTTCTTGTTGTAGCTGTTGTAGCTGTTCTTGTTTTTGTCTGTTGTCGCCGGCGTCGTCATTGTCTCTAAACTTTTGCACGTTCATTAATCTTGTGAAGCGTTCTCCACTGTTGCGCCAGTGCTGGTGTGTGTGTGTGTGTATGTTTATATTGGTTTGTGCTTGTCTCAGCCTGGCATGTCCTGCGTCCTGCCCCCCTCACCGAGAGTGAGTTTGGTTCCAGGTTTCCTGCCTCGCCACTTGCCGCGTCGTCGTCCTTGTCTTCGGTCTCGTCCTTGTTCGGGACACTTTGCGACAGTTGTTGCATGATAAGGTTTAATCTATTTAATTGTAATTGATATTTTCGCAAGATACGACAACTCCGCCCTTCCTGCTCCTCGTATCATTTTTTGTTCGCCTACTTTACCCATTTATAAACCAAATGAGGCGTCGTCTACAACAACGCAGCGAAGCGAGGCGCCCTGAGTATGACCCAAGTGTGTTGTTGTCAACTTGTTGGCAACACTTGAGCCTTCGCTAGCTATCAGGGCTAAATCATAATTTATAAAGTGCCAGGGAATGAAAGGAGCCAGAAAAAAGCAATTTCCCTGTGCCGGGCTTAAATTGTGTGTGAATAAATCAGCAACAACGCTTTATGGATGATAGCTGAAAGCGCTGTGGTTTAAGATTGCAATGAAAAGCTGACATTCATTTGTTAGGTTTTCAAGAAATAAATTTAAGAAATTAATTACACACTTATGGGATATTGTAAAATGTTATGAGTCGTTGTGTTGTGTAAGAACAGGTAGCTTGACAGTGGATAAATAACGTATATTCCTCCTATACTTCCGTTCCCCCTCTTAATCGATGCTTAATCGATATCAGTACGTTTTTGTATCCAAATTCTGTAGGAAACTTATTCTTTATTATCCCAGCAATTCTTTCTATTAATATAAGCACCTGAGGGTAAAGTTGTCCTTGAAACTTACACCTTAACCTTCAAGTGAGATCCTTCCATAACCTAATGATACCCTATCTGTAGTTCTAGCTCTCTTCCTTGCCACCTGATTAGACATTAACGCTCTACTAAACCAAAGTATCCTCACCTGCTCAAAACCCATCCCAGAAATATATCATGTAACCAGACGCATTGCTCACATCGTTATTATTTATGCATGAGAGGCTGAGACCGAATGGATAAGTTCTGATGGGGAGGATGGGGATGGAAGGAATTTTCCACAGCACTTCGCATTTAAACGGATGGCAGGTGACTGGGGGAGTTTCCCCGCCCACCAATCACTGCAAGGAAAATAATTGTTGTTGCCTACTTGGCACACAGAGTCCTTGGCACACACCTCCGCACCGCCCCGCTGCCAGGCTCAATGCCTGACTTTGGCTTCCTGTTTGAGCTTTTGTTTTTATTGCTTCATTTTCGATTATCGAGCAATGCACTTATCGCTGCTGAAGCCCGCGTCCATTGTCAACGTCTTCGATCTTTGTCAGCCGAAGGATAAGGGATAAGGGATAAAGGCTGAGGGCGCAGGAGGAGCTGAGGAGCTGAGGGAAAGTGAAGCTCAATCACGATGTTTTTGTTTCGCTTTCCCGCTTTCCTCATCTGTCTCTGTAATTGTTGCTTGTTGATTTCTGTCGTCGTAGCGAGTGCCTTCCCATTTCCCCCGCCCAGCCTGCTCTTTTCCAGGCCCTGTGTATATATTTATCGGGCTATATACGTTTATTATATTTGTATATGTGTATATTTATTGCGAAAGGCACGCGAACCCAGTCGCTTTCTGGCTGTCTAGGCCGAGTCCTTGCCCTCTTCGTTCCGTGCACTCCTTCAAGGATTCAAGTGGCAAATAGCATCTTGGCCAGCGTGTCAAGCGATTCGTGCTGTCCTTCCGCTCGGCTGCTGCACTTCTGCAGTCCAAGAACAGTACCTACAGTTTTAAGATCTTACAGTGTCGGAAGAGGCTTTCAAATTGAAAGAGTGTGGCAACTTTGTATTAAAATGTTATCTTATTAAATTAATCTAGGTTTAAAAAAAATATTTTTTGTAGAAATGCAATTACTTAATCATAACCTAAATGAACATTAGCCACATTTCTGCAGTTTCCTAATTCTTATGGGATTAAAGAATGGAATTAAATTGGGCTAATAAAAACATCTGTGTGAGTCTACTCTATCCTAGTAATTAAAAAATAATAATTAAAGTATAAAGGGTAAAGAACCCGACCTAGTCTGAACTCTCTTAATCATATAATTACTTAGTCATTTGACTTATCTGTTGCTTTAATCAGCAGAGAACTATACCCTTTTGATTTGAGAGCAGTCCCCTGGCTTTTCGTCCCCATCCACTCACCAATTTTGTCACTAATTTAACTCTTCCGCTGCCACTTAGTCGCTTTTCACTGTAACTAACTAAGTCCCAATCTGCCGCTTCACCACTTCGAATCGTCCAGAACGGCGGCACACCTCCTAGGACTTATCCTAACCTGGCCCAATTCAGTGCTATGTGTACCAATTGTACTCACTCAACATGGATGAGGCACATTGGGTTTAAGCAAATAAATTTACATATTGTGAATATTAAAATTAAGTTATTGAAAGTATTTAAAATCTGAATCTCAAGGGAAATTCGATTTTTAGCAATAAAAGAAGCTGACAAAAGGAAAGAATAGTAAACAATAGGTACTACGAGTTTTAGTTTAATCTGTGATATATATTTTACTTTGTAAGATGACTAATTGTTTTAATTTAATATATAGCCCTGCTCTTTTCACTTAGTTTTTCCATAGATAATTTAATTTACAGTATTCCCAGGGGAAAATATCATATCGAGCACTGTGCAATGGCGAAAATAGCAACAACAGCCGAAATCGCAAATGGAAAAGGCCTCGGAAAACTGGTGGCGGCGTTGGCGTTGAAAAATGTCCGCCTGGCATTTGCCGAAAAAGTTCTGTGCGCACACAAAATGCACGACAAATGCCAAAAGCTTCTGCTTGTCGAATGCAGGACTCACGGCCAGCAGGAGCGAGCAGTCGTCCTCGCAGCAGCCCCCTGCTCCAGCTCCGCATTGGCATCCTTTCCCCACGTCCCCGTCCAGGTCTGTCGGGGATGGTTTTAGTTCCTTTGTTTTAGTCAGGTCGAGCGCCATTTTCTAGCAATTTTTACTTTTTAATTGACATTTGTTTGTTTATGTGTGGGTTTGTGCACGAGCAGACATACAAACGCATACATCTGAATATGTAGCAATGTCTTTGTGCGCCGGCGAGCACTTTACGACCGAGGGCAGACATTTTTGTAATTATAGAGCAAAATTGATTTGATTTTTGAGTTTAATAAGTATTGACAGGATTTTTAATGAAGTGGGCAGCAGCCGTGGCTGTGTGTGAGTGTGTGCTTAGCCCCGCCCACTCATGGTACGTGCCCGAGTAAGTGTTAATTTTGTGTGTGTGCGCCCCGTGTGTGTATGGGAGTGTGCACAAATCAGCCCAAAGTATGCCACATTAAAATGTAATTGAATAATTTTATGTAAAGCGCTGGTAAAAGTCATTTGACTTCACAAGAGTGTGGGTTCGGTTGCCCTTCAGGACTGCATTGTTGACTGGCGGTTGTTGAACCAAACTGCCACCGTTCGAACCTATCCAATATTAATTCGAGTAAATATATTACCTGACAGACTTAAAGCGTGATTTTGAAAACAAACATTTAAATATTAAAGCAGCTTTTGAATTAAAATTCCCTAATTGCCACTTAAACTATAATGAATAATTCATGGAAATTACATTGCTTTTATGGGAAATATAGTGAGAAGTATGAATTTGATTTATTTTGAATAGACAACTGATTTAATATTAAAATCAATCTTGAAAAGATTTTATTGGTATATTTGCCTTGAAAATAAATCGATGAATGCTAATTATAATATTAAATTGATCATTTATCAAAAGCTTAGAAGGAGATTTTATTAATTATTTCTGGAGCTCTGTTTCTCTACCGTTCAATTCCTCTCCTCAAATATATTTTTACTAACTTTTTCAAATTAAAAAATGCAATCAGAAAAGCATTTTAAATATTTTCGATCACCTAAAACTTTCACAGAATTCGTTACTTATTAAAATATTTATTTATTTGTTCCAACTGAGCCCAATTTCTTTTATAGGTGCCTCATTTTTTTCTTCTTTTATAATTGTAAATTCTGGCAAGTAACCCAGTTTTAAGGGAATTTAAAATGTGTATTTGCTATTAAAATTGTGTGTAGATTTTGCTTTGGTTCTGGCCAAATTAAATCCCATTCCTTCCCGACGGATGGCCTGCAGCTGGATATTTTATCCACAAAATATTTAATATCATTTCCAAGCCCTGTTTTATGGCCTGCTCGGTGGCTGGTGCTGGTCGTGTTCGGCTTGGACGCCTCTAAGCCAATGTCCTGGGAGTTGTGCCTGGTCCTGGGAGCGTGTGGATTGGTCAGCTGGCAGCCCGACATAAATTTGCAAATCGACAAATATGTCATGCTCAATACAAAGCGGCGGTGTGTGAATGCGAGTGTGGCTGTGGGTGTCGGATGTGTGGGTGTGGGTGCGGGTGTTTAGATGCCTTGGTGTGTTTTTGATGGACAATGTTTGCTTATCGCTCCACAGGCTACGTCACTGACCCGAATGGGTTCATTCCGCCGCCGCCCCAGTCCCCGTTCCCATTCCATTCCCCGCCTATGGCCCCTTGGCCTTGTTCCGGGCACGTGACTGACGCCTTGGTTCCAGTCCCACCCTCTCCCCCAGCCTCCGTCTCCGTCGCCGTTTCCGTCCCTGTCGTACGGCCAATCCCGGTCTTATTTCGGCCAGAATCACCCGGGCCCGTGCGCCTAAACGTATGCAAGATAGCATCTGTTTTCGTCGTGTTACCGACTTACACATGTAAGTCACTCATATTTGAGTGCGCCGGTATGCGTGTGCGGCAGTGTGCATGTGTGACTAAGCGCCTAGATGCCTACATTCATTACACTTGTATGCGTATTAGGCGCAAATATTGGGGCTTTACTTAAACAGCATTAAGTCGAAATTAACATGTCTAAGCCAAGAGAGCACACACCCAAAACACATCTTGGCGTTGGACAACGAGAATCGGAACTAGAACTGAAACTATGACAAGGAGCAGAAGGCTGACCATAGCCCTAGCAGGTAAAAAGTAAATTATATATATTATATTCTATATATGATGGTTTTCTATATATCATGGGTCTTACAGTAATCCTTTGAAGTTTGAAGTTCCTAGTAAAGGTGTCTAAAAGTAAGCAATAAAATGTATGTTTCTTCTAAACTGTAGCATTTGGAAGCATAGTTTATTTAGAAACTCAAAGGTAGATATGGTATTGATACAGATTGCTACATTATTTCGCCTAATCTTAAAACCATCCTACTGATCTCTGTATATTAGTATTAGCTGTAACCCCTATAAATTAGTTCATTGCATATTTCTAGGCAGCATTTGAATTGTTTTCAATTCTCATCACTTCCTTCGGCCCCCTTGATCCTGAAATATTTTGAAGAGTCTGAAGGGCTTTAAAGAAAAATAACAATCATCGCGCGACAGTGCCAAAAACCAAACTGAAGTTCGCTAAGCCGAGGCCTCAGGCAGGCACTCGAAATCAAAACTGGAAAACTGAGGGATCGATAGTTGCCGGGGAGGTGGACGGTTCCGCAGGTCGTCTACTTTTCAATTCAGCAAAATTCAATCTATCAAATTCGAGGCTGAAGGTACGAAAAAATAAACTAAAATCCACACACAGATAAAAAGTAAAACCAACTCCGTTTGTGCTTTATCCCAATAAAAACAAAGCAAAATAAAAACTATAAGAGTGGAGAGCAAGCTTCCAGCTTTCGCCACACAGAGCCGGGAAAGAGGCGAAAAAATAAATTTAATAAATAAATAAAACTTCACGTGCTGCACACACTCAAACAGAGAATGATATCATCTGTGTCTTTGGTTTTGTACTAAAAATTTGCAAAATTTTTTAGGTGCAGCGGCTAAAACCGAGTGACTCAAAGCTTCCCGAGGTTCCGTTGAGTGAGCTTTGACGAGAGCGCGAAGAGAAAGGACTCGGGCGATATGCTCTTCAGTGGTGAGTTTCAACGTTCGGCAAAACACACAAAGAGACAGTCGGGGAATCGTGCAGGTCTTCAGAGAACTGAATGCCAGAGGGTAGAATCCTTCGGGTATTTGAGAACTTTTGAGCTCAAAGAGTTGTTTCCTGTGGAGCTCTAGATTTTGAGATATTCTCACAAGTTCTCTTTGCTTACTTCTAGATTGCAATTGAGTTAAAATGAAAATATGCTCATTGGCAGAAGAGTAAAAATGCTTACTCAAGAGCACACTCGAAGGCTGAGTGAGTCCTTGTTTTGAGTTGTATAAGTTTGCTGTTAGCGTTTACTTTCGCCTTCCTGTTGGAGTCATCAAAAAAGAACTCAAGAAATCTCTATTCAATCAAATAGTTATTATTCTCTTAACTCGATTAATAATAAAACGATCCAAATATTTTAGAGCACACTTTCTTTATTTTTATAAAGAGGACTAAAGTTGACATATTCAAATAGCAGAAAATACAGTAGCATTTTAATAGAAATGTGTTGCTTAGTTGTTTTGCATATGAAGATTGAAAATACATGTTAAGAGCAGCACATATTCTTTAAATTTTTATTTTAAGAAATTTAAGAGGTTGAAATTATCCCACAGAATTTGACAAATAATTATTTCCTAGCCTAATTTATTTCCATTATCAACTCCTTTTAATTTGCATCAGTTGCGGATTGTCCTATTCACCACACTACCTATGCCTGCAGCATTAATCACACTGAGCATTCAGAATAGAAAATGAAGGTGTCCTTCCTGCCAAGAACTGTGTTCATAAACAGCCAGGAGCCTTCGGGCTGCTTAAACTTTAACAAGCATCTGCTGCCCAGAATAGCAAATATATTCGAAAATAACTCCTAACATGTATACGGGAGCACAAGTGTGTGCAACACACACATCTGGAGGGAGACAAGCGACCGCAAATTGCCAAGATATTTACACAAATATTCGAAATATTTTACTCACCTTTCGGTTATCGATTATTTATCGTCCAAGAATAAAAAAAACAATAAAAAAATGCCACAAAATCTTGAAATATTTGGGGCGGAGTGCGACGGTAGATATTCAGATGAACGGATACAGATAAGACGTATAGACTCCGTCGCATTGGCTTCGACGCAAGGCAAAGGTCATTAATAATTCATAAAAATAAATTTTACAATAAAATTCAATTGATTGTGTAAATATTTTCCTTGGCCGCAGAGGCCGAGCTGAAAATGGGAAGCGGTGAGGCCTCACCTTTGGCCTTTTCCACTCCCCATAGCTGAAAGCGAGAAAGTGGCTTCGCTGGCGTTTTGATATTCTGACGGGTTGTGATAAATGTCCTGATCCCAATCCAGGTGGCCCACCCCACTGCCAGTACATGTGCGAGTGCAACAGATAAAAAGGTAGCTCCGTGTACATAACCGCATTCCGCGGAGCACAGAAAAAAGTAAACAAAACTCGCACATGTGATTGGTTTTTCCCAAACAGAGCTAAAATTTTTTACATAAATCAGAAAACTCCGATTGAAATTACGTAAGCCGTTTGGCAAACCAGTCTGTGAAGTGTAAATTATTCAATTGTGCAATTGAAAAGGTCTGAATTGCTATGGATAAAAACAGTATTGTTAAGGGCATAAACTAAAAAAGGTTACTTTTACCCACTTCAAATAAATAACGTAACTCCATCGACGATTTAAATTTTCAGAGAGGTTTAACCCGTTAATGATTATGTCGGCTTAACAAAAATGAGTATGTATTTTACATAATTCGTCCTATATTCTCTTAATTCCATTAAGAATTTAACTAAATGCAGGGAGAATTAAAAATTTTCCAAATGACACGGCCATTTGTATCTTTTACATTACAAGTCAGTGTTGAAAATGATAAAGAAAATAATTTGACATATTGTATTGGATTTTATTTTTGAAGGTTTTTTTTAAATAAAATAGTATCTCCAGACAAAACTGATTTGTGTCTCGATTATAAAAGTTACTGTACAATTTGCTCGAAAGAATCCAGTGCACACTACATATATTTCTTTTACTTTATCCCAATTTAACACAATATCTTATAGATTAAATCGTTCTTTTCCAGATAAGAAGTGTAAAACAAAGTTTCCTTAAAAGAAGTTGAAATCATACAGTCCTTGGTTCTTCAATCAAATTTGTTCAGACTTTTTAGTTTAAAAAACGTGTCTCTTCTCAGTTGTGTCAGTAACTTAAACGCAAGCTTATCGTTTCCAAATTACTTTTCGGCGTAAGTGCAGATCTCGGTTTTTAACCAATTTACAAAAGTCTGTACAGTTGCAGTCAGCATGTTTCGCCCAATGACTATGGAGGCCATCAACAGAGAGGATCGGTCCAAGGAAGAGGTCCAAGCCAGTCTAGTGATTTTCGCCATTACTTGTGGATTAATCCGATTTGTTCCGATCATCATGAGAAAGATATCTTCCTAGAGATCAAAAATCCCATTTTTATGCAGAAGTGATGGCTTTTTCGGACTAAGAATAATAATAACCTAAAACGTGTTTGAATCTAAATAAAATTCAAACACTAAGCATAAAATGGAATTTATATTTATCTTTGATGCTAATTTCTGAATTGCCCTATCAAATATGTGTCTTGTAATATGAATTGGTAGAAATTCATTGCAAATATTTTTGATTGTTCAAGGTGAAAGGTGAAAGTATTCAATTCAATTGATTACAAATCCATAGAGATTTCTGTGGCACCTTCTCAGATAGATATGTACCTTTATTATCAGTATCTTTGTACATATATATGTTGAGGCAAGGAAACAACAAAGTTGTAAAAACAAATCTCCGCCTATACCGCTAACTAGGAGGGCAGGAAAAACATTTATACACGAAGCCATGCCGCAGGTTAAGTGTATGCAAATATAAACAGCGTGTGAAAGATATGGCCACGGGGCAAGTGGCAGGAGCGATGTGCGGCGGAATCCGCCTTCCTTGTTACCGCCTTGAGCGGTACTTATGCCAATGTTCTCGCTCTCTGCAAGTGCTCGCCTCAAGTGCCTGCTCCACTTCATTGTTACACTTGCGTCCTCTATGTGTGTGCTTAGGTGCTGGGTACGAGCGGCATGATGGCACAGTCATGTACGAGGCGGATTAAGATTCCTTGCCTCTATATTAGTTTAATGAGGACTCTTAAGGAAATATTTATAGCAATGATATAGCTTTAGTCAATAATTACGTACTATTTTTAAATTATTATAGAATAATAAACTTAAAGTATAAGCAATCTATAATTAAGTAATCAGCATGGAGAACCTTAGTGAGAACCCAACGGTATGAAAAAGGTCACCTGCTTACCTGGAACATTCGCCGTATGTCCTCAAGCTGATTAGTGTACGCCATGGCATTTTGATTGCCTGGGACACCTGTTGTTCTAAGACCTTTTTTTCGCCTCCTTCCGACCTGCTTGTGGGCCTCGACTACTGCCAGACCAATCGAGCATGTAGCGCAATAAATTATATAAAAACAATTGAGGGAAGCCTGGAAATTATTAATAAAAACAACCCGAAATTACGACTGGAGGAAAGGAACGGAAAATTGATGAGATCCGCAAAACTCAATTCATTTGGTATGCATGACTTATTGCCGTCGACGATGATTTGGTTTTGGAAATTTAATTAGCGTTAAAATACTGTTGGCAAAAGTTATTGGCAAGCCGGCAGTCTGCGAAAGTCGCGTATAAATCGTAAACTTTTTAGGGTCACATTTATTTACTTTGGCAGGTTTGGCCACTTAAGCGGGGGCGGACGCAGCCATCAGAAATTAGTCCATAAAAGTTATGAGTTTATAAACGCGAACCGTTAAATTGAAATCGGCCTAAGAGAAATGAATATTTTATTTAACCCAAACAAAGCAGAGCAAAACAAAGCGCAGAGTCCGCTGGAAAAAATGGGATATCAATTAAAAAGGAAAAGGCTTGACCATTTGTTAGCGGGAAATTGATTTACGAAGCGAATTGTTTGTTTTTGTGACAGTCCCACGGAGTGGATTTTACAATTTTTATGAAAATACGCATTTAATAAAGATTTAAGTTGGCTGCCAAAGGGATTGTGTGTGATGGAATAAAATAATAAATTTTTCCAATCGTTGTGATAAACTTTGGTTGACAGCTGAATGTGATGAAATTAGATCATGTAAAAAGTGCAGAATTTTCGGATTTATTTTCCCCTAAGTTATCTTATTTAATTGCTTACCTTTTGCTTTTTTTGTTTAGTGCTCCCACCTATTTCCTATAATCCACAGAATTAATTTACTTTTAAGATATTTCAATCACTTGCACAGTTTGGCATTTCTTTTGCCAGATTCGTCATTAATCAACACCGTTTTGCTGCTTGGGAAACACCTTTATCCCGAACCCTGGATGACATTCTATAAGCGAAAAGAAAAAACAACGCGAGAGCCGGAAACTACAAATGGAAAATTCTTTTCGCTCATTTGCATAAATCGACCATAAAACCAAACCTAAACCGAAGTAGAAAAAAGGGAAAGCCAAAATCTGTGGGAAATGCCCACGAAACCGAAGTGACATCTTCATTTATCAAGTGTGCAAAATCTACCGAGCCTCCCCACAGCACATTAAATGATAAATTGCCCAGTTGCTGTGGACCACATGTCGTATGATTGACGTGTGCACTAATGCCCGGCCTCGGCTTACCCTGGCTCTGTCTCCAGTCTCCAGTCTGCAGTCTCCCATCCGGGGTAGCCGCAGACTGCAAAACTATGCAAAATCGCATCCAAACTATTTATAATATTTTAAGCCCTGCACATCCCTCCGCCACCCCATCAATCTGCTTGCCTCGCCTCATATTAGTTATGCAGGCGGGCTGCGTTGATGAGAAAATGCAAATTAGTTGCCAACTTTGCCACAGCCCGCTACTCGTGGAGTAAATAGCCAAAAAAAAGAGCAAGTGGAGTGCTGTGGCGGAGGGTGGCTGGCTGCATCACCTGCTCTTCATCAGTGTCACCGACAGCCGAAAAGTATGCAAGCATTTTTCGCACTTTATAATTAAACAACTCAAAAGACAAAGAGGACTTAAAGGCGTTGCCTGGCCGCCTCCCTCCCCCACAGACCAACCAGGACTGGCAACATTTGCACTGTAATGAACTTTTGCAATAAACTGCGCCGCAATTTTTCGCTGACAAAGTTTTGCCCTTTCCACCATCAAGACGCCAGGACCCCGAGACAGACCGAGACCGAGGGAAGCGGAGGCGGAGGCGGAGACGGAAGTGCGGGCACCATTTTGTGCCTTTTGCTTATTTGTTTTGTTGCGTCTCTTATTTCCGGATAGCTGCGCATTTTTATTGCGCTCAAAAAGTATATGCAAGTTCAAATGTCAAACTACTTAAAAACTTATTGTTAGCAAAAGTACGACAAACGGCGGAGCGAGTGAGGGAAGTTCGCCTGTGGACTCCAATTTCCACATCGAAGCTCAGTTTCCCTGGACGCTGCTCTCGCCTGATTCGAAAAAGAACGCGCATCATTAGCCGAACTCTTACCGGACCGAACCATCTTTAACCCAGAAAACTGTTTCTCATATCAATATGAACCGATTCTGGATAGCATCAAGAACTCTACAGAGTAGTTTTAATTTAAAACGCACCAATTTGCCGAACAAACACATATAAATACTCAGCAACTAACTTTCCCGTTTGGCATATTATTCTCAAGCCAGGGAAATTGTCGGAGCCCCGGCACCAAAGTCAAACATTTTCAATAAAACTGCAGAAATTATTTGTCATCTGAGCGCCCCACTCCGTAAGCCTCTGAGAAATCCACTGCGCCGGGTAAGAGAATGCCAGACAGGAGATAACTGCACCACGTAGCTCGGAACATGTTCCCAGTTTTCACTTTAACTGCAAATCAAAATGTATTTAAATGCATTTGGTCGTGATGGGTATACAGCTCCCACCTTCCTGTCTCTGCCTCTGTCTCTGCCTGTGCCTCCTTCAGTGTCTCTGCGAGTCCTGTGCAGCTGTGCCTCTACTCATGGCAGTCGACTTCACCTTTTTGGTGGCTCAAATAGACATTGTTGACTTTGCATAATAATTGAGTTTAACTACTGCAAAATGGGAAATGGCATCGGAGGAGAGCAGGGGCTGGGGGTTATGAGTTTAGCTGCTTGGCTGGGTTTTGTTTGTGGTTGAAGGGGCCAAGCCAGTCAAGTCAAAGCCAACCAAAGGACATGCATCCACCTATGCTATATGTGCCACAGCACACACACACACCCAGCTCCAGAGAGTGTTGCACCGCAATTTTTGGGAAATTTCAATGGAGTACACCGGCTCCACCGGCCCGGGGTATCCGTATCCCCACACTCTCACTCAAACACGCACGGCCCACTCGCACGGGCTCATCTGCAAAACAAACTTGGGCATAGTGCAAACTGCTCACGCACCATCTACCATATCGCAGGGATGGGGCAACCTCCTTTTGCGGCAAGCAGCCACAGTCTGTGGTGGAAAATAAACGGCAGCCGCCATCAAGAAGGCTCCAAGTCGGGTGCCATCATCATCCCGGGATCGGGATTGGCGGAATGAGGCTGCATAACTGAGTTTCGATGTGTCCCGACGCCGCCCAACTTGCAACTGATTTCCTGCGACTCAAAATCAATCCACAATTGGCAAGTGCAATCAGAAAGTGGCAAATTGTCGGAGGTTTGATCGATTTTCATTTGAAATATAAACGTGTCAATGAGGCACCGTGGCGCACTATTAACTATTTGCTAATTTGGGATAAACATGTATATAAACAATTTACTTAAAAGGAAAATTAAAATGATTTTCTTAAAGTTTCAGAAAGGAATCTATTTGAATCAATTTAATTTACATATTATAAACATTACAATTATCTTTACATTTTCAACTTAAATACTTTAAAAATCTGAATTTTTATTATTATTGTAGTGATTTTTCTACTCATAAATAACATTTTCCATAAATCATTTACTAAAACTTAGACATAATAGGCTTAATATTTCCCCTTTAATTAAAACCTCAATTCTCTGACTTACGGCAAACTGCTCCCGAATTATTGAGATTCTTGGAATACCTGGACCACACTGCCCCATTACTTTTCATCGTGTCTGTACGCTCCGATGGTCAAGCTAAATCTATGGCTTCCTACATCCTGCAACCTGCCTCCTTTTCCACATCCCACAGCCAGGGCTATGTAAATCAGAGTGCAGCTCTGCGGCAGTGTTGGTATTTGTGCTCCTGCGTGTGTGCAGGGGAGCCCGTGTTTGTGCGGCCAGTAAGGAGTTGTCAACAAAAACATAGAGACGCACTTATGGTCCAATATAGGCAAAAATGTTACAGATGTGCTGTTGCTGCAGCTGCAGGAGGCAAAACAAAAAGTGCAGACAGCCAGACGGCTGCTGCAGCCGCTGTCCTGCGAGGAGCCCTGGCCGCCGGCCGGCGCTCCAAAGAGTCCTTGCCTTTGCCGGCCTTGCCTATACCGCCACACTCTTTTGGATATGCGTTCCCCGACCGTCTGCCCGTCTGCGTGTGTTTGCGAACTTTATTAGCAAAATTGTGTTAGTACCCAAATATCCATTAGCCCAATTACGTGTACTTTTGTACCAACAAGCAAACGCAGGACTAGGACGCAGCTCCTGGAGATCCTGGAGCACTTCAGGAGCAGGTCTGTGCTCCGAAAACTGATAAACAAAGTGCAAGCACTTGCACAATACCAAACAAACGAGACGACAACGAGATGACAACCAAATGCTCCAGCTTCTCCCACAAATAATTCTTTCCTCCGAGCTCTGGCCAAGCAACAAAAAAATAATAATGAATGTAAAACAAGTAAACGAAACTGTCGAATCGGTTGGGTACGCTTTGTTTTAGGAAATGCCTTCTTTCAAAAGTTTTTCAATTTAAGTTTAAATAAAGTTGCAATAGGTATGCATTATTTCCTCCAGTATTTAAGTTCACAAATTTGGTTTATATTAAGACTCATGCCGAATTTATTATATTTAAAGAACATTTTGTTTAACTCTTTTTATTATATTAACTAGTTTCTGTGTATAATATCTTATTTTTACATTTTCTTTGCTAACATGATCAATTTTTCTAATGTTGTATCAATACAACTTCAGTAAGAGTATCAACCGAGTCTTCTTACTTTCATCTCCTATCTTTGTGGTAAAGATTCGCTTAGCTGGTCTCTGTGGTTTTGAAGCTCTTACGGTCTAATTCCTATTGCCAAAAATTAAGATATATGGTTATCGAGTGCATTTGATTATTATTAAGTGTTATGTATGTGCGTGTCCTCTGGGTTTGTGGTCACCAATGAAGCCGAATCGTTACTGGGAAATTGTAAAATATAGCCTACTGGCAGATTCCGAAAGATACTGAGGCTCCAACTGGCTTTTGATTTCCTTACCTTAATGGTTTAAAAAACAATTGGACATTTGAGAGACATCTGACAACTCTGATGTCTTCTTAGTAATCAGAGACGAAATACAGTCTCGCTTAAAACCCGATTTCGGTTGAGCTTGCAGGTTTTTTACGTTGAAAAATTTTGTTTTTCCACTCTGGCATGACAATAAGCCAACTTGTTAAATATATTTTTATTTCTCAGTTGCCATGGCTAGCAAAGCCTATTATATTCCCTTGTCAGTCAGTGGTCCCACGGTGAATTTCCATTTCCAACGCTCTTGGGGAAATTAAACTTTTACCCATAATTACTCAAAACAAGGGCGGAATAAGTATCTTGCCTTCACCTTGTCCTCTCCAGTTTCACTTAAAATGTTTTTCACACAATAATACAGATTTTTGGTTTTATTTGAAAAGCAAAAGAGAAAAATCCCTGAACGGGAGCTTGTGGTTTTAGTGGGAGGTAAAAAAGTACACAGGGAAAAAGGAGTTTTCCAAGTGAACGATTTTTATGACGAATTTTATTTCTGAGAGTAAATTATTGTTTGTTATTTAATTAATAACTGGCAATATGTTAAAGATTTTATATACTTGAAGTTAGAAGAAATTCAAAAACATTTGCCTACAGAAAACGCTCTTGTCCTCGTCGCTAGTCTTTCTTCATTATTGAATGGGTCTGGCCAGGCAACTCTTGCTTTTCTTCAACTTTTAAGAGCCATATTTTGAGCCAGCCGGCCGACAGGCCGGTCGGCCTGTCAGTGCCTTCTCTAGCCGCCTCTTCTAGTTTTGTCTCTCCTGTGAACGCAACTCCCCCTGCTTCTTTTGGCGTCTCTTGTAGCCCGTAAATAGCGGAAAATTCAATTAAAAGCTTCAGCCACTAGAAAAATATCGTCGCCATGGCTATGGCTATGACATAGGTACAGCAGGCCGGTCTTCTGGCCTGCATGGCAGGATGAGCGAAAAGGATTCTCTCTCTCGTTTTTCATTTTTTTCTTGTTTTTCCCCCACCAAGGACCCTCCCACGGCGATGACAGACCCAGGGACTAAGCGCCGCACAAGTGACTGGCAAATGGCGGTGGAGCGGATGCAGGAGGGACTCCATGGAGGCACTGAGCCACGTCATTATTGCTAGCTAACGCCGGCCTAACAGCTAGTCCGGCCCAAGGCAGAGGCGGAGTTAGGATTAGACTTCGGGGGGCAAGTACACTAAGATATGAATATAAATATTTTTGGAAATGAAAAAAAAATTAGTTTGTGATAAAAGTAAGAGAAACTAAAATAAACGTTTTTTTTCGATTTAAGGCAAACTTATTTTATTTGTTGACTTTAGCAATTATCCTGTGATTTTCTAACAAGATGTGAAAATATTTTGTTCTTGTTTGATTTTAAAGTTATTTCAGATTAATTCACTTAAATGTAAGTGTTAATATATTAAAGTGCAAGTATATTAAGTGTCTTAAAAATGTAAATAAACTGTTGGTAAATAAAAAATAATAATGCCATTTAACATTACAATATACTATATAGATATTTCCACAATTCGCCACATTGTTTTTATTCAAGGGATCTTAGACTTTTTTGTTTTAATGTTTTGTTCGCTTTGCTATTACTTCTTTGGGTATTAACTTTCTAGTCCAGTGCCACGCTCTGGTTGAACAATTCCGCGGCAGGTTTCTCAGACTTTTGCTGGAAAACAAACCGAGCCAGGAAAGTTTATCCCAAAACTGAGTAAAAACGGCAAACTCAACTATTTGATTCGAATTTCACTTATTATAATCATATTTTTCTTCAACTTTCTTGGTATTACAAACAGCTGTTACCATGACGATGGAAGACGATTGATAAAGCACTTGAAATACCCATATAAATGCCTTTCTTTTGTTTCTAAATATTCCTGAACAAATAGTTATTGTTATTATTGTTTTGCACATACTGTAATGTATAACTCGCTTTTATCAAATCTGCGAAAAATCTCTGTGTGAGTTCCACACACATTTTTTTTCCGCCAAACAACTAGATCAAGTCCTAAAATGAAATTGGGGAAAATTGAATAATTGATAGTGGGAGGAGATGGATAACCGACCCCAAAACACTGGACATGCAACCGGACGCGGTCTTGTTTCCACCTTTTTCGGTCGCTACGATGGCTATCCCCTTCCGCCTTGGCCTAACTACCTGCAAGATACTTGGCCTGCCCATCACGACCACTTTAGGGCCAACTTCCCCACACTCCCGCCCCCTTCCAGTGCTTGTTTGTTTCTCTGATTTTTTCCCGATTTCCTGCTGCCTCGGCCGGCCTACAGACGGTGGTAGACGGGTCTGGAATATGGATTTGGCCGGTCCAACCCGACCCGAACTGAACCGAACCGAGCCGGGGAGGACTTGGACTGCTGCGTGATCGACATGCTTTTGCGCTTCCCTTGCTTGTAATTGACAGATTTTTTCCAACGTAATGGCAGACAAAATGGTAACGACATCGTTGGCTTCGTTGTCGGCGGTGCGAGTGAATCCAACTTGACCAACCTTTTGAGAAAGGGAAACTGCCATTGTCAGTTCCTTCCCGTTCCCTGCCAATCATATGCAAACTAAGGGCTGAAAGGAAAGTCTACAGCGCAGATATGGCTTAATAACGTAGGCTTTATGATAAAGAGCCATGGAGGGGCAAGGCGTTAAGATATGAATGTGGGAAATATCTCACTGAAATTTCTTATATAAATTGGAAATTTCAATGAATTTATTTTCTCCTGTCTGCTGCTTCATAAGATGACAGATTTCTTTGTCTAATTATCGTTGTCTTAATCTTAATCTGACAATCTTGTTGAAAGAACACATCTGCATCTTTCTGATGTTTATAAAATAGAAAATATAAGTATAAAGAGACTTGCCAAGCAACCTTCCTTTTCATTTAATTGCAGCTTGGCTCAAATACTTACTCGATATTTATTCTAAAGTGAAAATATTAGGGGAATTTCAGAGCTAAATCAAATCACATATATTACGAACCCCTCTCATTTGCTCCCTGGGCTTTGCCAACGCAGGCTTCGTTTGCATTTGGCGCCTGCTGCATTTGATTTGTCGGCTTTGGCAGGCAGCCGATATATGAATATTAATAGACCCTTCGGGCCATATGCACCGCATTCGAAATGATGCGTCAGACTAACTGGAGGTCCGATCCGACCCGGACCGGGCCGGGCCAGGAGCGATTGAAAAATGAAGTTAAATAATGGGGAATATTCATTTTACCCAAAGCCCGGGCGGACGAAATTCATACTTAGACGCACGCATACACATGCTACGTACAGAAGAAGTTTTCTTCCCCCAGTTTTCCTGCTGTCTTTTGCTTTGCCAATTTTTCACTTTACTGCATAAATATTTATTGCAACTCAATTTCGCAGGCAATAGAAATGCCATTTGCACCATTAATTCAATGCAACACCTGCCAGCGACGACTTGGCCCTGGTTTTGACTTCTCGGCGGCAAATTTTTTCTTCTCTCCTTCTGACTTCTGACTTACACACACACGCACTCACAGCTCCCTTTGGTGGGCGGGAAACTTGGAATTTGAAAAATGAAGTCGTGCTAAAATTTTTGTGTGTTTATAAACATTCCAATAGCTTTATTTGCCATATACTTTCCCGCAGCAGTTGATGAAACGGGGTGGCTTTGGGAACGGAATGCCAAAGGGTGGTGTTTCTGTGTGTTTTTGGTAAGCTTCCGGCCAGCATCGTTCTTTTTCAGGGGGTGTGGGAGGAGGGGCTGGCTGGGAAGACTCTGGATGACTGTATTCCCCATTCATGGCCTTTATCGTTTGTGGCAACAGCTGTTGCCTGAATTATGCTAAATTTACGCCCACAGCCGCCAAAAGGGGACTCGAGCAAACAACATCATCAGCAGGCTCATCATTGGCGTCCTCCGTTGCCCGTCCCCACTTTCCCGCTCCTCAGTTTTCCTTTTCCCGAACTTCATCATTAGCATTGGCACCCAGAGCTAGCCCGGCACCACCATTGTCATCATTTGCGGCCATCGGCGTTACTCTGGCAGCTATTTTCGGTTATTTTTAAGTGATTTTTAATAAAGTTGACTCCGCTCTAGGTGGGTTTTTTCACCCGAGCGTAGAATGGGAAAACCGCAAGCGTTTGTGTGTGTGGATACAAGACCGGAAGTTTTATGCCAAACTTTGGCAATCTCTCTTTGACACTCATAGAGGGAAAATTGCCAGGCATTTATTATGAAATTTGAGGTTAAGTTTTATTTCATTAATTTTCCGCATCACTGGCGAAATTTGTATTTTTCGCATCGTGTTAATGTGCGTGTTAAGTTTTCCAATCAACAGTCCTCTGGTTTTTTCTTCTCTGTCTATTTTGTATAATATTGTTTGCGGTTTTCTGGCAAGCCACCGAGCAGACAGTCCCATCAATTTATTTTTTAACGTAATATGTAGTACACCCAGGTACGTCCACACATTGTTCGGTTGGTTTTGGTGCATGTTGACTAGCAATTAAATTCATGAAAGTAAAGCAGCGGGATAATTCGCAAATGTTAATATATTTATTCATGAAATGTGGTATTTGGTTTTTTGGAGTAAATTTATTTATTAAAGAATTTTAAGTGATGAGTTGCGTCTATTTAGATCAATCCTTCGTTTGTTTACATTGTATACATTTATATATGCTTAAAACCGAAGCAGTTATATTCCTAAAGCTAAATATTTGCGTAAGTCTGTATGGACATAAATATATCAACGTAACTAAAAAGATATTTATATATTTTCATATTTTATAGGATGGATGAAGCAATACTCTCCAAAACTATACAATTAAATAAATTGTATGTCAATGTGTAAATAAAATCTGATATTTATTTTAGTAAAAATGATTTTCCATTTAAAAATTTAAAATTTTAAATATAATACTAAGGCTACTTGCAACAATATATTTTTTTATTTAATAAGGTGTCATTGCAAAAGCTTAAAAAATAGAAGAAATTGTTTTAATTTGAATTAATTTTATATAATATAATTGTTTTAAGTTGTCTTTAAATAAAAATAAACCCGATAAATCAGCACAGAGACCTTATTTTAACTTATTTTAGCAAGTTTTACCACTGCTTATTTTGATCAAAAATATACACAATACTTATGGCCAATTAATGAACTTGTTTAGCATAACCCTCAATAATTTTGTAATATATCCAGAGCCATTGCAATGCATTGATGAAATTCACAATCATTATTTAAAAATCTAAATAACAAAAAACAACCCAAACTGAACTGAATGCAATTGAAATAAAACTATTTATTATCCTGTCATTTTCTTTTTCTGCGTGCCACTGCAAATGAATGTCGACTAAATTAAATTCCGCAAAATACTCGTACTTCAGCGACAAAAAACTGTAAAGACGAGAAACCAAGGATGAATAGATAAGCATTTAATCTTTGAAAGCACTCAGTGTTTCCCCTTAATTTAAAATGAACAAATTTATTTTAGACCATTCGAAAGAGCTCCCCTTTCCATTTTATAAATGGTGCTAAAATTAAATTTAGGAGTTGGAAACATTTGTATTATACATTTAGCATACTATTCAACACTAGAAAAGGGAAAAAGCTGCAAATTGAAACCATAAAGTTACTGCTATAAATATAAAAGGACGTTGCAATAAAAATCGGTTATACTGTCAAATAAGCAAAGTTAGGCTTAAAATGCAACCATAACACTGGTGTTCTAATTAAAAATAAAGTATTGTGCTATACAAAGCTTTACAAATCCGAGAATAGGGGATGATTGGTATTACAAAAAGCTGCAATTCGAACCCATAAAGTAACTGCTATAAATATAAAAGGACGTTGCAATAAAAATCGGTTATACTGGCATATAAGCAAAGTTAAGCTTAAAATGCAACCATAACACTAGTGTTATAATTATAAATAAAGTATTGTGGTATATAAAGCTTTAAAAACCGTATCTTATACATTTAGAAATTATGAATATTCTATAAATTTTAGAACGATGTTACACATATAAAAGAAACTTTCAATTTTATGGTGTCTTAAGTCTATGTTTTATTATAAATTTGAGTATGTCGATTGTAGAAAATAAATCATGTAAGTATAATTAAATCCATCAAATATGTCAAATGTATAAAATAACATATATAAATTATACCTACATATATTTTATAGAGACTTAAAAAAATGTTTTTTTTTTCATATTTTATTTATTTCCAATACTTAATACTTGTAATTTATATTTAAATATTTAAACATAAACTAGGCGTATCCAAAAACTTAATGAATTTGTATATAACTATGTATATTCTAATATATTAAGTGTAATGCTTGCATATTATTTTAATTTAATTTATTAATTTATTTTAAATAAAGAGCAAAAGCTTAGCGAAAAATCGAGCTGCAGTCCTTTCCTTTATACTTCGATTTGACTTATATTCAGACTATTTTTGCCAGTCTTTGATTCGTCCTTCTGTATGGGTTATTTTCATTTTTTCCCCCGAAAATACAAAAATGGTTTGCAATCACATCACTTTCTATAATTAAACTTACCAAAGCTTTCTAATGGTAAAAAGTTAAATCAAAGTTTAATTGAATTGAAACTTTAAGAAATATAATTTATAAAGTGCATAGAGAAACCAATCCTCAAAGCAAATAAAAAAAGCCAAAACATTATTCAACATTTTATTAATGACAATTGTGGCTTCATATAAGCCGTGTTACTAATAATTTGGAAATTACCGGAGTGAAATTTCCTAGCCTAACCTTTTCTCTCTAATTACTTACTAATTACTTATTAATGGCAAGAAAATTAAATTCGCATTTGTACGTTAACGATGCTGCCAATAGATAAATCTCCTTCCCTTTGTAGGCACATTTTCTTGTGTCAATTCCAATCTTAAATATAAGTTGCAATTTGCCCATAAGGCCATTTTGATTACCACATAATTTAATTATTTCACTACAGAATCAAAATGTATGCAGTGCTGGTATTCTTTTCAACCGAATGCGCGTTCAAAAAATAAATAACCAAATATGCGAAGATATATGTATGTACGTGCGAATGTAAGTTACACAAGGAAAGTGACCTCTTTTTAATGAAATCAAAGCTTTACAAATGGAAAACAGGAAAGCAAACAATTCATTCCACCCAAAAGAGCAACATACAAACTGACTTTTAAAATCCGCTCAAATTTAATTAAAAAAAACTTCGTTGCCTTTCGCCGGGAACACAAACACAAATAAAGCTCAATCAATTGAGCACAGACAAATAAGCCCCAGTGCAGCGTCAAGAGCAAAAAATAAACAGATTTGTATAGATATACTACGTATATAAACAGAAACTGCGGCTATAAAAATCCCAACAAAAAGTTACCAAAAAAAGTATTTCCAAAAGGCCCAAAAAGGCGCTGATATGCAACCAAGGATAAATGTTGGCCATCTAGAAATGGGTAACGAAACGGGAATCAAATTTAAAGTTACAATTTTTAGCTATCCCACAAAAGTAAATTCAATAGGTATTATAATCAATTATTTTAAAAATATTATTAAACTAAACCTTATATATATTAATTAGTGCATATTTATGTAAATGCCCATCGGGTGTTATCCAATTAATTGGCAATTTATTGTTGCTTCTAGCTAACTGCAAAAATAGAGCCAAAGCTATATCTTGTTACTATTATTTTATTGAATTTAAAGTACTTTTATATACCCCATATTTCCGTGTTCAGTCAAGCTGCCTGGAATATAAAACCCACATCGAATGTGCAGTAAATTGAACTACGATAAAATCCTCTCAATTTATGTGATACTTTTCTGCGTGTGTCGTGTCGTTTTCAACTTTCTAGTGCTGTTTAGGTATTTTATATTTCATTTTTATGTATTTGCCGGCTGGCTGAGAACTAAACAGAATTCTGAGCTTAAATGCCTCTGAACCCACAACAATGTCAACACAAACTTGGCTAGAAATCATTTTATTTTTAGTCCACAACATTGATGCAAGGTATTTGGAAAGCCGCAGAAGGCAGTTTATAAACAGTGAAAGCCCGGTCCTCCCTGCCGTGGAAAATTCAACGTAAATGAAATGTGTTTTGCGTGCCGTCCTCAGTTGTGCGCTTCCACCGCTGTGTGTAAGTGTGTGTGTGGCCCTGCCAGTGTTATACTGTCAACTGCAAAAACCGCACGTGCAAACACACTCTCACACGTTCGTTGGCAAAACCTGAACTTCGGCTGAGGCATATCTCCACATAGAATAAAATTGAAGTGAAAGCCTGATTCACTGATATTGAAACTGACTTACAGATTGTATTTTATCAAGTTCCTAGCTATTACTTTTAATTAAATAAAACATGAATAGTACCTTAAAACCTTTAAAATATTTTAGCATAAACTATATACATTTCAGAAAATACTTGTATTTAAGGTCATCTTTGCTTTGATTGCCTTTGGTTCCAGGATAATACACTTAATGTAAGGCAATTTTTGTAAATCATTTAAATATTAGCTTGTGTGCTTATGTTTAGTGTAAAATACCAAAACTCAAAGTCTTGTCTTTCCTATTATTTAAAAATTAAAAATTCATTTAAATTGTTTTATTTTGCCCAAGATTAAACAATGGCATGACCCGATCTCGTGGTACAGCAGAATGTCACATGCAACAATTTCCGGGCGCATTTTGAAGACGCTTTTTATGCGCGCCTTTTTGTGTGAGTGAGTGCCGGCAACGAGTACGACGAACACACATAGATGCTCTCGTGTGCAGCGCACAATTTTATTTGACTTGCGTGTAATGTTCACTCACTTTCGCGCACATCGGAACCGAGTTCCCTGAGTATATATAAAGCTGAGGCCCATGGCTACAAAGTGTGCTGCGAAATACATGGATGTGCCTATGCGGCTGCTTTTAGGCGCTCTGCTGATGATTAAATATTTCCAGGGGTTTCAAAGGAGGGAAAGTTTGCCCAGGACAGGAACGAAAATTACCTCTGATAACCACATTAACCGGGAGAGGACAGCAACTAAGTAGAAATGTAAAGGCCTAAAGGACCCTAGCTAGCATCTCCTTGCATCGTCGTCACAGAGACTGTGATATACACCCAAAATCTTAATTTGTTGTCCGTTTTCCGCATGAACATATGTATGCCACTAAGTTCGTCCACAGTTTCAGTCCCAGTTGCGTGTGTGCATGAGTTGCCTTCGTGCATTCTGCATAAGTCCCTGCTTAAAATGCTTTTTGGAGTGTGTCTGTGGGATTATAACCACCTTCAGCTAAATCCTAGCCAGGATTGTGCATGAAGATGCGAATATAATTACATTTCAACTTTAGCCAAGGCTTCAGTGCGTTTCTTGCAGTTAGAGGTTTTTGGGTTAAAGTATTACAACCAGAAGGCAACAGGCAAAGGGAATCGGAATGAGAGAGATTGAGGGAGTCGGAAACAATTTGTCTAATCACCATAAAGTAAATCAGCACTCGGATAAACCCTGTCACCTGGCGAAGAAGGCCGCAGGCAAATTTTTCCATTCAATTTACGCTAATGCCTAAGGCACGACAGCGGCAATGAAACTAATCCCAGCCACAAAAGTCAGTCTAATTACGCGTAATAGTTTATTTAGCTGTCGGCGAAATACAATCCCAGCGCAAACCGCAAACGACTTAAATGGTCGTCCGGAAAAGGGGAGGAAGCGTTGTAATTTAATGTAAACAATGGCTAACACAAAATTATGTCACAGTGGGTCAAAAGTGCGTCAAAAGCGACTGCAAAGTTCTTTTGTGCTGACCCAAATGGCACTGAAGCCACTCATACTCACTGTACTGGCATCACGTATACGCAGCGTAATCTGAAACAATGAAACCGAAAGCGGGAGTGTAGTTGCGCCAGCTGACTGCTGTCTGGACAAGCTAATGTACAGCCCGAACACATTTGCATAAAGTGCATTCAGGGGGCGGAGGTACTAGGATACACAGGAAAAATAATAAAGGTTAGTAATATATTATATGTAGGTACATATGAATATTCTTACATTAAATTAATACATTCACGTATTTTTGTAAATTTTTGACAATGGAGAGAGCAAAAAATATATCAACCTACCCTATAGTTCTTCGGACTAGTTCAAAGGGAAC
The DNA here is from genome assembly GCA_018151655.1 of Drosophila bocqueti. Lineage (NCBI taxonomy): Eukaryota > Metazoa > Arthropoda > Insecta > Diptera > Drosophilidae > Drosophila > Drosophila bocqueti. Next base: position 32,732 of record JAECXF010000151.1, on the reverse strand, counting down.
CACCGAATTACCACAGCATCAATCCCAAAAAATATGTTACTCTGCGAAGTTTTGTTGAGTTTAACATTTATTTTAGTTGAATATTTTTATTAAATACATTTATAAACAGTCTAATGTAATGCTTTTAGTACACTTCAAGATTATAACTAAACACAGATATTTCATATTTCAATGGCACTTAACTGAATTTATTTTGAATTCATAAATTTTAATGCAATTGAGTTTTAGGACACTGTGCACGTTGGCTTGTCAACCATAAGGAAATTCAAATTCAACTTTATATAAAGTGAGGGCTCTAAGACTTTATAAGTGACTATTCCTTTAAAGGGAAAGTCATTTTAGCAGTGCGAATCTGTGCCATTTAGGAACTAGTTGCGGTTGTATATTATTTATATTTTTACCGATTTATGCAAGACTTTATAGTTTTGTAACAAAACGTTCGTCAGTAATAAGAGTGATAATTCTAGTTAAAAAAAAAATTTTTACTGTAATGATCAACCCCATTTATTTATGAAGACAAAGGGGAACACATTTTTATGTATATTTAATTTAAACATAATTTTGCCATTTTATCAATATTATTTATCAACTTTTATTAACTTGATGTTTGTTTCATTTGGATGGCATTTTTTAAATTAAAATACATCATTATTCATTTGATTATAAATTGTAATATTACCAAGCCACGAATATTTTTCGTTGTGTATTTCCTAATGAACGTAAACACTTTGTCCACCACACCCCCTCCACTCCCGGCATTGTCGAGCGTGAAAGTGATAGTGAATGGGTTTTATAGAGCAGCCCCACACACACACCCCTGAGAGTGCATGAAGTTTAAAGCTCTCACGTCCGTGTAATTATGCAGACCAGAACAAGCTCGAAGGAGCGGCAAAAAAAGTTTGGCCAACAAATGAACGAGCTCACACACACACTTACAGGACCCTTACATTTTCGCCTAATATTAGCAAAAGGCACACACACACATCACTGCCAATGCACGTGTGTCGCATTTACAGGCACACGCCAAGATTTAAGCACCTGGAAAATCACCCAGAGACTACGACAGGAGCACTTCGTGCGAATAAATTCAGGCTGGGAGCTTAAAGATTTGTTAAAATATTTGTGTTATCTTTAAAGCCGTGAATTGGCTTTTCGAATATTTAATATTCTGTATTTGAATACTCAAATTAATACTTAAACAAAACCAAATATTTTATATAACTAAAACATTCTAAATGCCTTTTCAGTTTGAGTAAAATCGTTATTAGGTACACTCTTCCATCAATATCTGTTAATATTTCTCAACCTAAAATAACTTTTTTTGTCATTTATTCATTAAATTTTTGGATAAATAATGTTTTATATGACCATGAAATTTATTTAGACATTTTAACCAAAAAACTACAACTTTAAACCTAATTTTATATATGACTTTATGTGGTTTAGAAATCACTGTATTCTAGTGAAAATCTGAACACTTAGTTTTCTTATATTCTTAAATTTTACAAAATCCTGGTCCTTTGCCATTAACCCTCAATCAGCTGCCACAAATGGCAATGGAGGGGATTGCCTGGCCTAAACGGACGCATAGTCCTTTGAAATAAATTCCGCCCGAGGCTGTGGAAGCTTAAGCCGGGTACTTGTCCTTGGTTACGCAGAAACGTGGAGCCCGGTGAACGGTTAAAGGCGCTCACGGAAAGCAATTAAATTCAAATAAACGGACTTAATTGAAGCAGATTAACCCACAGCAGCCGTCGGAAGTGCCAACAACAGGCTGGATGCACTGCTGACTCCTCGAGTGGGGGCGGGCTGTTTGTGCATGCACTCAATGTCCTTGTTGGCGACATTTGCCCTGATTCCACTTCCGTGGCAATATCCGTCGTGCCAGCATTCTTTTTTATACATACAGAACTCTTTGTTTATTTATATCAACCCCTAGTTGAACTTATTAAATGAAATATGACTTGCTAGCACAGCGTGTAAAAATTCTTAAAGGGCTGCGTGTTTGCATCCCTATTTGGGTTATGGGAGGGCGAATGTTGTCGCCTAGTTGCAGCCATACCTCGGATTATGTTCAGCGATTTTATTTTAGTTTCCCAACTGGAACAGCAAAGTGCACGCAAGTGTGCATAAATGGCGATGCAAAACTTGTGAATAAATATATTAAATCCTAAAGAGACGACGATTAGAAAATTGGTTTTGATTTTCGTTTGACAAACAAAAATAATTGTTACATTTATAAGATAATTTGCAATCAGTAATATATTTATGTATTAAATAAAATTACTTCATGTCCAGTAAATAAAATATAAATTAAAACAAATTAAAAAACTATTTTTACTCTAAGAATTTTATATACCTAGTTTCATAAGGCGCATAAATTCCTGCTTGCATTAATTTACAATTTCTCCATCAGTGCACAAACTGCGCATAAATGTGCATTTATTAATTTATCAAGCTCTTGGTCAGCTCTGCATGTGTGAGCTCGCACTTGAAGGATTAATTGGTTGCATGCAAATGCTATTAAATTACTGGGTCGTTCGGGGTGAGCTCAAGTGAACACAAGCTTATTGTTGTATTGAGAACACTCAAATGAAAAGTTTTGATGCGTAATGTACCCAATTCAAGTAGGCAAAACATATTTCTAATGCGATACAACTGTATTAATTAATTTCTGACATAAGCTATTGTAATGGTTATTTATATATTTATATATGGGAAAAATATAAATGTATAGATATGCTTATAAATTAAATAAACAAATTGTTTATTCTAATAAACATTTCTATATGTAATAACTTTTATTTTTTCCGAAACCTAAAATGTGCTAAAAGCTTTGTGTAGCTTAAAGCTTAAAAACAACCCTCTGAAAATATCCTTTAGCTAATACAACAACAGAACAAATAGCTTTAAAGCTGTTCTATGCTTTTGTGCTAAAAACTACCCTCTCAAAATAGCTAATTGTTCAACCGTTTTAAAACAGATGATACCCTGGAAATATAAATGATGGACTTCTTAGTAGACTTTAAAAATAATTATTTTAAATATAGGACTATAAAATGTCCGTGCAGTATTATAATATACAATAAACGAATATCGATTTTATTATAATTTTATGACCTCAGTCCACTCCGAAAGGCAACAATTAAACTTTAAATCGCCACTTTGCTGCAATAAAAGTGAAAACAAGAAATAACAACCCTTGCCACCGCCCAGGGGTGCAATGAAAAACAAACTAAACAAAACAAAACAAAACTGAAAAATGGACGCTGACAAAGGGTGGCATCCAAGGGGTTTCCACAAAGTTTCCACAGCCATTGCAGTCGCAACAATTTCGAGTTTCAGGCAACCCCAAAGCACCGGCACACTTAAATTTGAATTGGAATAACATAAAAAAAGACTTAGAGGGGCAACTATAAAAACAAAACGCGAAGGAAGGAAGGATGGCTAAAGGAGTAGTAAAAGTTGTGGGAAAAACTGTGAACACGAAAAGTGAAACTGACACCAGGAGAGAAAAAGTTCCGTCTAGTAATTGTTGTTTTCGCTGTTGACGATTATGGGCGACGCGGTGGCGTCACAAAGTTCAAGGTCAGGTCAACGGCGGCGGCTGGGGGTCTGGGTCTAATGGCAGAGGGCCTTCGACGGCATCCTTCAAAACCAGTAATTAGCTAATAAAGCCAAGAGGTCGGTGCCCCCAGAATTAATCAAAATTTATGTGATTAATGCGCAGTCTCCAAGGCACTGGTGGTCTAGTCAATAAATGTCAATTACTGAAAACTTTCAGGCAAGGATTTGCGTCTTCGAAGCAAGCCACTAAAAACCGTTTTCACCGCTGGATCGGTTTACAATTTACATCACGGAGTCTCCCTCAATTACCTTGATACGGCTGTAATCTGGCTGACAGGACTAACACGCTGCCTGTCAATCCCAGGACTTTCAAATATACTCCCAGACAAGTCAGTCGGCTGTCAGATGTTCGGCCTTGGATCCCTTTATACATTTTTGTCAGGCCTAGAATGTACGGCATTCAGCGAACGCACCTACTCAGACATGAGTCCTGCAGGAAAAGCTATTTTCGTCAACGAGCTTAACGAGTTTTTAAATTAGTTTTTATTCTTATCTTCGATGCTTTTACACAAGAATAAAAGGTGTGCAACCGGGAAATTCAGTAAATCAAACAATACCATTTAATGTTAATTTAAATCGTATTTACTTACTTACATAAGCTTATTTCTTTAATTTATCTTTTATAAGTTTCTTACGAATTTGTTATCCATTAAATTATATTTTTATAACAAAACTTCACATTTCCATGTTAAAAGACTGTTGAGAAATTCCCAGTCAGATATATATGCCACAATTGTCAAGGTCATTGCCACCACTTGCCTTCCTTTGATTACCCTTCAATCATCATAAACCCAAAGCAGTCACCCCCGAAATCTGCGTCTCACCCGGCCTCATCATTATGCCACATTATGGTGATGCCAACCTATCTCCAATTTAGCGCCTGCCAGCATATTATTAACCCAAAATGTATGCATTATGTTTTTGTATGTATTTTCATTACCACCACCGCGTGCAATTATTAATATTTTATGCACTCTTCCTTTTCCACAAAGGACGCGGAAAGGACTCCCCTTGATGGTTCCCCACCCCGCGGCCCTCGGGCAGGGCAGACGTCTCATCAGCACAATGGAGCAGACAGGAAGTAAGCAACAGACAAGTGTTGACTGGCACGGGAAGTAAGGTTCCCTTTGCCCACCCCCACCCACTCGACACCTGTTCAGCCCTCTGCGCGGGGCCTTCAAAGCGCGAGTAAGACCAAGGAACACACAACCTAAATGCGAAATATAAATGAGTCTTTAAGCGAGTGCCACGACTATACTGCGCTGTAAAAAAATATTTACATTGTTTTTTTCCCAGTTTTTATTTTTCAAAACAATGATTTTGACGTCTTGACGTCATGGTTTATTTTTAGTATTTACCATTCTTTTTGGTGTACACGATGTGGATGTGAATGTGGATTACTGCAGTTTAAAGTAATGAGTTTACTATCCCGGTAGCTGAGCTCCGTTTTGTTATTGTGGAGCTTAATTTAATTTTCCAGAATGTATTTAGAAATCAGCATTTTCATATTTTGTTCTTCCTCCGCCCTGGTCTACAAGCAAGGGACAATATAATAATAAAATAAGAAAACCTTACGGACGAAACTGGAGCATCATATTATTAGATTGACCCTAAGGTTATTATTACTTTGCATTAGCTATTTATACCGAAAAGAAAAGATTCATATAATATATGGAGAATAAAGAAAACTTCTAAAGATTCGTTTAATTGAATTTTTAAATATCCATCTCAATCTCAGAGACCATAGAAGCTAGATCCGAGTTTGTCACTTAAAGCATAAATAAAAAATATTCAAATGTTAAAGATTTTGTTTCTGTAAAATTAAGGGTTCTAACTTATTTAAATATTAAATCTCACCGTGTACCTATAAAAAACACAAAGACAAAAGGGAGGAATAAGCAACTGCCTGGCAATGATGAGAAAATTGCAGGAGACGTGCTAGAAATTATTACAAGTAACATTTATTTTTATTAAAGCCCGGTGCCAGCAAGTGATGGCAAGGATAGCGTTGGGCGACAGGTGAGCTGGCGGGGAGGATAAATCAGCGCAGCAGTGGGCGTGGCTAACTCTGCTTTCCCAGCACGTCACACACAAAGTGATCTCATAATCATCTGCCGTGTGTATTTTGCTCGGCAACGATGCCAAAACGCCAAACAAGGCGCATAATTTTTACAAAAGCTCCCCCGCTGCTCCACGTCTCCGGTCTTAATTCTACCATCTTTGCTTCATTTTATTTCCCTTTTCTTGGCTGCAGCCAGGAAAAGAAAAGCAGGAAAATGTTGCCGTTGCCGTTGCTGCTGCTGCTGCTGTTGTTCTTGCTGTTAAGTTTAAGCGCGTGTCTGTGTGCAGATTAAATGTTTGTCGTATGCTTTTGGTAAAAGAGACGTGGGACGGGGATTATCCCAGATGGAAGGCGAAAGACACGTGGGCGTGGGTTGCATGTTTCGCCCAAAGGACATCAGTTTATTACGGTTTATTAGCAGGTATGGCACAAATTTCTTTCATCCCTTGGCCTCGTCGTGCCTCAATGATGTTTCCAGTTGAGTGGGCTTGCGGCAGGTGAAGACAGCAGCAATGGAAATATACTTATGAGACTTACTGAAAAGTATATAAAAGGCTGTTTTGGAAATAAAACTGTTTCAAAAGAATGTCCCTGACTATGAAAGCGGTACTAGGTCTACAGACAGCAATAGATATTACGATTATATTTGTCGTTTACCCGACCAGAATGTGAATGAACAATAACGGTCTAGGGAAAATAATTGCAGAACTAGAAGGTAGTTGGTATCAACATTTAAAATTGTAATTAATTTAGTTTATTAATAAATTGATCATTTATTAAACACTTATTTAAATTATTATACACATATCGGTATATAACATAAAGCCCGATAAATAAATAGAAATTTTAATCGTTAAACTTTATGTACGATAAGTAGATAGTCTTTTTGAATTACCGGCAATTATCTCCACGGAGTGCAGTTAATGCAGTTTTCTGTTTCAAGGGCTTACAATTAATTAAGCCGAAACGATAACAGCCAAAAGGAATATTTAAAAAGTGGATTCTACTCAGAGCTGCCTCCTACTCTTCGTGCTATCCTCTTTGGTTAACATGCCTAATTCGTTGGGCTTTCGCGTCTCAATAATTGCAGCAGCATTGGCTGCCACGCTGCGGCCATTATGCTGCATAGTTAAACATACAACTGGCTTAAGTAATTAGAAGTCGATTACAAGGACCACAGAGGCTGGGCTTGAAGGCATTTATGATGACGACCAGGGGGGATGCGGCCAACTTGCCAACAAACATTTCAGGCGCATTCAAATGCGAAGGAGAAAACTAATGCCAGCAACTAGAGAGCTGCAGCTGCGAGTTAACTTCAGGCGGAAAAGTTCCGAGTGCAGAAATCCAGGCAATTAAAAAAGGACTATAAAAAAGGCAAGTAGGTGGAAAGAACGAAACGGGCGGTTAGGCAAACAAGAAAAAAACATGAGAAGAGAAAGCCAAGCTGACAGTTGGAAAATAGTAGAAATAGAAGCAGACCAAAAGGTGCAAACAGAACCTCAGAAAAAAACGCCGCGAGCGCTGCAACAATTAGCCAAAGTCCGCTCTCTTCCCGCCGCCCCATAGTCACCACATGACCCCAAACGATCCCGCCAAGTTGAAATATTTGCCCACATCCTCCACACACACATGTTTCCATGCCACGACAAATTGCCCACAATTCGTGCCTAATTTTTAGCTGACAACCCATTGCTCAACTGCTCCTAGCAGACTGTATTTAAAACGCGACTCCGCTTCAGCTTTAAGAGTCAGCAAGCAGCATTACATATATATGATAAATGTTTAAATATATCTTTTGCAAGCATTTTAGCACTGCACTTCACTTAATTAACTGCGTGGGATTTTTTGTGTTTTCTGGATTCTAGGATTGCTAAAGAAATTGCTGGAATTTTTGTCTTTTTTATTTTTTGGTGCAAATTCATGGACATTTGCTAATCAAATTGTGGACAAAAAATCCATATCTTGATTAATGACATTTTAAAATAAGCATAGGAGATACATATGTATATAAATGGCTGTCTTAAACCTGAACATCCTCAATACACTTCTTCAAAATCGTTTCTTGAATATCCGTGTTTTCTTCTCGAGATATAGTAAAGCTACATAGTACACTTAAATGGAACAAATATTATTTTAGAAATAAAACCCCTTAAGAATCAAAAACAACTATTATTTTATTCAATCCTGCAATCAACTAGATTAAGAGGGGACACCGGTCTAACTGCCGATTGTGAGCTTGACTGAATGGAATCTCTCATAATTGATTTAATTCCCACCTTACATGCATACCTACAAAGCCCCAGTTACAAAAATATCGAATTGATATGTGCATACGACTCCTGTATATAAATTGAATTGCCAGCTAAGTGCCCGGCGGCCGATTTCATAGAAATTGAATTCCCCATGCCAAATGCTTTTATCAAACAACGCAAGCCAATCAAACAAATAGGCAAACAAATCTGCAAGCTAAATAAATTCAACTTTCTCCCAATCTCGTCCAGTTTTTCGGTAAGGAAAAATGACCGAGGGCGATTGGGAAAACTGTGAAGAACTAAAAAAAACTTGAAAAAGAGAGCACATTTCACAAAAAACGTTTTCTATTGACTTTTGCAGACAAGCACACACAAAGAACTGGGAATCACATCAAAGGATTGTGTTTTCGGATGTTTAGTTTTTTCGATTTTTGAGCGCGTTGGCGGCAAACAACTCTGAAAAGTTTTTCAATTAGAGTTATTTATATGGAAATCAGAATGCGCAAAATAAAGATATGTGTAGATAGGGGATTTTGTAACTACTTAGAAAGGACATTAGTTGTAAAACTAAATTTCAGCTATATCACCGCAAATGCAAAGCTGTCAGTCGCGAGGTTTGTAGAGGTTTTCCCTGTCAGCTACTTGCATTCAAATTGACAAATGTCACTCAGTGCAGACATCGTAACTGGAGCGTGGTTTGGGTTGAGGTGAATGCCATTCGAAACTTTCAGAATGGGGCCTGGGAGTGTGGGTTAGAATGGGGAAAATGGTTAGATATGTGCTCTGGGGCGGGGCCACATGACATCATTAAAATGCAAAACGCAAATTGCATCCATGGCAGTGAAATTGACAATGCAAACAAACTTTGCGGAATGCCAGAAAGTGTACGAGATGGAATCAATCGACGAGCTGGCTTAGCACGGATTGCAAAAATGTTTTTGGCGACATGCTTTCGTACAAAAAGCAAAGAAGAAATTTGGTTGTTTTATGCGATAGATAAAAGCCGGAAATGGTTTCTTTGCTAACAAGTTGTACAATGTGATGGCCATATATTCAGTTGGCAGTTGAAATGAATAGATTCGTTTTAGTTTTTAAATGATTTAAGTTTTCCGATATCATATGAATATATCATAATATAGTTCTTACTAGAGGTAAACACATGTATAAAAATGAAATGTACTATGTTTTTTTATACATCTATCGGACTTAATGTCATATATAGACATAGTATTGATATTTCATTATTTGTTTATATTCAAAATATTTACCTCGAAATAAGATTTACTGCAGTTGCCAAAGAGACAAAACTTGCTTTTCTGATTATGCTCATGAATATATGTATAGGTATAAATATTACGTATACCTTATACCTTATAAAGTAAGAATTCAATTTGACACATAAATTCGGAGTGTGGACTGCCAAGTAAATTCGTCTTTGAATTAATTACTGCCTGGACATTCCCTAAATTACCACAAACAAGGAAAGAGGCAAGCAGGCAGCGACAGCGACCTCTCCAACAGAAGCAGTATCTACAAACTCGACAGCAACAACGAGAAGGTCGGCAGGCTTTAGTGATTAGCTTGGTCAATAAACAGAATTCGAATCAGAACCACAACTTGACGCCTTTCCGGGCTACAACAGCAGCAGCAGACAGGGCCTAATCAAAGGGTCAACCTACCGCAGCGACGGAAACAACAGCCAGGGCATTCTGACCCTCTTTAATTTATGCGGGAGATGGGCCTCGAAGCGGCTTAGACGGGAGTGCAGCCCGATAATACATAATACCAAAGGCGATTACACTAATGGTGATTGGCTTTATGCCTTGCGAGGGGGGACGTGTAGATAACTTAACGGTGGCAACTTTGGCCTAACTGTTGATCACCAGCCAAATTTGTCAGGCACTCACAAATCTCTTTTCCCTCGTGTGGTTCGGATTTTTCTCTCCGGCCAAACTACTTACAAAGTCGTGACAAAGCCATTGACTGTATGGCATTTGCATAGAAATGCAATTTTCGGCCAAGCACACAGAACTGAACTGGAACCGAGGAAGACGTCGCCAAACTTTTATTCGCTCCCTGCCCCGGCTCCCCGGCCGTTGCACATAATTTCTGGCTTAGAAAGTTGTCGGTCGCGTAAATTGCTAGCAGCATCTTAGCCCACTTCATCCCCCCGAAATCGATTTCGACTGCCTAAGCTGGCGACCCAAGACCGTTTAGCCGTTTATCTGTATCTCCACCGCCAGCTTCCTTCCGCTGGCGGCACCCCAAAATTACTCGGCTAATAGTTGCCCAGCATATTGACAGCTTGTTTAATCATAAATTCCATGACCTAAGCTCGCCGACTACAAAATATGGCCAAGAGAAGACACAGACGGGGAAACGGGGGACAAACCAAAGAGGTTCGTTTCGCTATTTTTCGGGTAGCTGGGAAACTCAATGTCGAATTGTTGGCCGAAAATGGAAGGTTATTGGTCTGCTTATTAGATTACATGTTAAATATTGCAATAGGTACTTAAGGCAAATAATGATGTTAGATAAGATACAATATGTATCTTTTAGGTTACTTTGTCAATTTCTTTGAATATTAGAATTTCAATTTGATTTCTTAGAGTTTTTGTTACTGCCTAAGACTTACATAGTTTTGTGTTGTGGTAATTCTCTATTCAAACCTAGTTTAATTCACTTTAAGTGAATTCTATATCTTATTACCGGGAAAAAAATACCCTCAGGAAGATAATCATGTATTATTATTTTGGCTCCTTAGGGGTAAACTTTTTATACATTAATTAACTCAATCAATAATGCACAGATAAGTAGAGCATTTCAAAAGTTTTGAATATTGACATTCATTTATCTCTCGTCAAAAATATATAGTAAAAGCAAATATTTGTTGCTGCTGCTTTTGCATTTGCATTTCACTAAAAATTGGCTGGAAAGTGCATAAAAATGTTACGGTCGCCGCAATTAAAAGTCGCACACCACACCAGTCCGGCAAACGGCATTCAACTACATACGGAAAATTGCACAATAAAAAAAGACGGTAGGTTAACGGTCTGTGGAAAACTGTCACAGAATCACGTTGCTGTTGCTTTTTTTTTGCCAATTGGACGAAGCACTGGCATAGCGTTCGCGATAAAGCAATTCAGATTCATTCATTATTTCCACAACGATACGCGAAACAATTGGCTCCCCGCGGACCAGAAAAACAGAACCAAACAATTTTGAGGCTTTTAGAATTTGATTCTTTTATTTTAAACTTTTTCGGTTCGTTTTTGCTGGTGTTCGCTGATTGGCATAAAACTTTACCCCAATGGAACTGCAGTCGACATCTGACTCTTGAAATGACCGCAGCAGCCCGCGGCGAGGGGAACTTCCAAGTCCTGCCCGCCCGCGCAATCTGCGCTCCCGTGACTCCAGCACTCCAAAATTTGCCACACTGACACAATGAGGCCAGAGGTGAGGCCGGGATAAGAACAAACAGTGCAGCGAACCCGGCTTGCTGGCTGGCTGGCAGCTCTTTTTAACCATTGCATTTTTAATGTCTGCCAAAAAAGAGCAAAGCAACAGTTCCACATTCTCCATTCAGAGCAGCAGCTGCCCTGAAACCTTTATCGATTCGGTATCCCGACTTCCTGTTTATCGGATTTAATTGTATTGCAAATTTGAATTTATTGAGTGGCCTTACTTATATTCCGCAGTATTTGTCTTGAAATTAAGACTTAAACTAAGTAGTTAATATTTTTTTTTTTTTTTTTTTTTTTATAAAAATATTTTTTTTTTTTTCTTTCTCTCCCCGGAAAAATAAGGGGTTTTTTTAAATTTTTCCCCCCCATCATGGGGGGGGGGGGGAAGGAGAGGGTTTTTAAAATTTTTTTGGTTTTTAAAATTAAAACAATTCCCCCATTAAAAAAAAAGTAAACCCCATTTAAAAAGAAGTAAAATATTACAGCAAATTTAAAGAAAGAAATTTATTGAAATTATTTATCTGATGAATTTTTATTTCATCCCAGCGATATGTTCTATCCGGATTGTTTTAAAAGTAGGTATGGCGGAACATTTCAATATACTAACGATTTCTCAATGTTGCGATATAATACGGAATAATCAATATTAATATTTGATTATTTGAAAATTCCAAGGATGTGACGTTGAAGAGCTATGAACCGTTATGTTACTGAGTATTTATAGCTTAACTTGATGGGTATAGTAAGCTTTATTTTAATTCATAAAATATCTGGCTCGACATTATAGATAATATAGATAATGTTGGTTACGTCATAAATACTATTATTATAATTATTAAAAAATAGGGAGGTGAAAGGTTTTCCCAAAGACCCTTTTATTTTAACCAAGCAACTATTATCGATGTTATTTATAACATACTACACACGTAACCGATATATATTTTTTCGTTCTGATGCCTATCACACAATCTTTTGTAATATCAACGCATTGTACTGCATTCGACTTGGCTAAATTCCCCTTGACACCCAAATAATAAAAAAACATTCGCAAAACCACGAAGCAATCGCAAGACTGAAAACTCAACTGAAGTTATTGCCATACTACCTTTTTCCCTCATTTTTGTACCCACTTTTTTTGCCGCAAACCGAAGCGCCGACATAACTTAATGACGTCGTTTTATGTTTCACTTTGGCGGCGAAGGCAATAAATTCACAGGGTCTTGGTTCTTACAACGTTCCTGCTCCTGCTCCTGTTCCTGGGCCCAGACCGCGCTTGTTGTGCAATGCCAGTGCAACGGCTACCACACTCCGTTGAAAAATCCAAGGAATTCATTGCAGCTAGGGCAGGGATTACTGGCTCCGACGTTGCTGAATGCTGTGAAAGTGAAATTCCTGGGGCTCGGGAAATGCCCAAATGCACGGCGGAGATTCGACGCCTCTGTAAATATTTCACATGACAAGCCAAGATGATAGGAAACAGGACCAGGACGGTTAGAAGCCGTGTGCCATGAAATGTTCAACAAGCAAAGGCTAATGGATTTTTGTCTAAGGGATATATCCGAAATATTTTCCATTTGAAAATGCACAGGTCCTTATAGGGATGTATATCAAGGGAACACAGATTAGCGAAAAAGTTCGATATCATATCATAGTGAAGATATCGGAAGCTTTGATTAATGTATTCCAATTTTTAATTTAGAAAAACTTCACTGTTGACCTTAAAATATCAATATTAAATTATAGATAGTTCCTTATTTATTCTTCTTTATCCTTATTTTTTCCTCAACATTTCCCGATCGTGGCAGCTTTATGATAAAGTCATACAATTTCGATCAAATTAAAAGCGAAATTCTAGAATAATACAAAAAGGCCATATCTTAAAATATGTTAAAATATGAAACTATGTTGAAAACTGGCTAACTTATAATTTTTTCTTTAAAAATTTCCGATCGTTTCTATATCAGCTATATGTTAGTTGTCCGATCCGGCCCGATCCGACTTATATAGTATTAAGAGATTTAGAAGACTATCTGTAAAGTTTCATTCAGATAGCTTTAAAACTGAGGGACTAGTTTGCGTATAAATGGGCCAGATCGACTCGGCTGTTGATGCTGATCAAGAATATATACTTTATAGGGCCGGAAATGTCTCCTTTACTGCGTTGCCAACTTCTGACTAAAATTAAAATAAATAAATATGCCACTGCAACAACTTTCTAAAGTCAGTTCCATTCCAGTTCATTTTTTTATTGTAGGAAAAGGATAAAAGTCCTTAAAATATGTATTTCCCAAAAAAAAGCTCAGATTGAACTTTTTAAAGTATGCATTAAATGTCATTGGCATGCCAAAAATGCAAACAAAAGTGGCTGCGATACCGTACACGACTGAGTCTGGAAGTGACAGGAACAATACGAGAAGTATAAAAGGTAGGATGGATTTTCAGTGAAATTTCACACCTGAATGTTATGCAAGTGGCAAGTTAAACTCAGCCAGACAGACAGTTGGTTTATGAAAAAGCGTCAAAGAATTCTCAGCCTTGTTGTGGATAAACTGTTTTTCACTTTACTTGTCACTGGGCTTACTTATGTGGACGTATATCACATTGCGGAGGCCGAGATTTTCTCTTTGAATAGTTCGAGTGCTTCTACACATTGATTTAAGTTTAAAATGCTGGAAAAGTGTATAGAAGCCCAAGTGGATTTGTAGGAAGCTCTTAACGAAAATTTGTTTAAACATACATATATCGGTAAAACGCTCACGTAGCTAGCAGCTACCTCAAGGGGGAAAAACGTTGAGCAAACTAGCCAAAAATAAAAGGAGCCACATTACACGGCCAATTGGCAACTGATTGGGCCTGAGCCACTGGAGTAGATACGAGAGTAGCTCGACCAGATTGATTGCTGTCTGCAGAGCAGGTAAAATTTCAGCAGCCCGGCCAGAACTTCGCATTGCCCCCTTTCCTTACCAGCCTGCCTCAGATTCCTGCCTGCACTTGAGGTGTGTGTACATTGCGCCTTGGGGGCAGCGCAAAGTATGCAGTAAGTTTGCAGCTGCCGGAATGAGTTGTGGGTTTTGAGCGATATAAATAAGTAATTATCACATAGTACAGACAAAGCCTACCTCGCACATACTGCTGTGATCGTTCGCATAGAGACCACGTCATTGCCCCGCTTTAAATAGCCTCCTTAAAGCGCAATTTAGGGTCTGAACCTTTGTTCTTGTATAATGAGGCTCCAACCTTATCGTTCATACGTGCTAAACATTGCACATCTCCTCCCAGTAGTCTATGGATGTAGCGACCTTCTGGCCACCCACAATATTGTACATAAAAGGCAACTAAATCAAAAACATGCAAAATAACCCCCAACGTTCAGCCAGGCCTTTATGTGCACACGTGTGTTGATCATCTAAAATGCAGGTGATTTGAATAGCCTCTCCATGGCCTTAAGGAGGATATTTATCAAAACTTACACATTATCATGATGGAGGTTTGTGTCGAAATCATGTTTATAGTTGAAGATGCCAGAAAACAAAACATAATCGTTATGAGGTACTTAGAAATTAATTAGAAGGGATGATTAATAAAAACTGTACACTGTACAAGTCATAAAATAGTACCTATTTATTTGTAGGACTTTTATTATTACCGAAAGTACGACGGTAATTGTTAATTCAATAACAACAACGCAATAAAAAACAAGTTAAACCATAATTCATGCATTGATAATTCTTAACTAATATTAAATCGTTGACTTGCCATTAGATATGTACATTTAGACCACGCCCGAAGCCTTCTCTGGTAATCGAGCAGAGTTATCTTATTATATGTTATCATAGTTTAAATTCATATTAAGAGCAATTAATATTAATGACAATGTAATTATAGCTTATAAATAATACTCGTATCTCGTAGACCTTGCACACGGTCCAGCAATCAAATGTCAGCTGAAAAAATAGCCACTAATTACCACATTTAATCGATAATGCTAACGAGTGGACTGCATTAGATTAATGAGTTTTTAATTTGACTGTTGAAATGTCACAGTGCAGATTTTGAAAAAGAACTTTCCCATTAAGCAGACTTTCAAGATAACAATTTAAGATTATATAGAAAATGTTTCGCAAATCGTTGAAGTGAGCCGGAAAATGTATTCATTTAAGAATATATTTTCCAGCATTGTGATATATGATTCAATAAAATAAGTGTAAATGCCACCAGACAGCCCAACTGAAGAGGGTCGACAGGGGAGCTGTCAGTTTCGCGACTTAATGTTAAAACGGACTCGAATAAGGGCATTGAAGTGGAGTTGCGATGGTGCTGGATAGTGGGATTGTCGGTGGCACATACGGCCAGGCATTCAATCAGGCAATTAACATTAATTATGATATACGCTCATCTTCCCTTTGCCACTCATGGCGTATACCTCATCGCATTCGGTCCGGATTAAAAGCATTTTTGCGGCAACAGCTCCCGAAATTCAATTTCGGTTTCCTTTCTTCAATGCCTTTCATTATCTTTTTTTCGGCGAAAATTTGCGTTGTTGATTTCCCCACAGGCATTTCGGGAGCTGTGCGGAGGGGGCATGTAATTAATGCGGATTTCAGCAATGGGGGAATGGGAATTGACGTGAGCCATCTGCCATCTGCTATGTGAATATGGCAATCGATATAGCATTTCGGTGCATCCATTTTCAGCAACTAATTGGAAGGTAGAATCTCTTGGGAAACGGAAACATGCTGGACGGGTTGTGCTGCAAATATTATGTGCAGATGGCTGGTATTCAAAATTGTCAAGCATAGAAAATGTGTTCATTTCCTGGCAGAATGTATTCAAATTTCTAATAATAACATATTGTCGACCGTAAATAAGCGTAACAGAAAGGGAAACGTAACTACAAGCCCATGTATCTGCAACTTCTGCAACTTTCAAGAAAATCGAGTTAAATTTTAAATTACTATAATTTTTCTATGTTGACAAAATTATCGCCCTTAATTTCGTATCGAAGACATCGTAAAGTTTGATAATATATATAATAACTCGTATAATATTATATATGTAGGTATATAATACGTTTTTAAATATAACTAAATAGCAGATTAATGTTATTAAATATATTGATGTCTTTTTCCGAGTATATCGATACCACATCCAATAGAAGGTCAATCTACTTTCGCGGTACAATATTGAATATCGCCATTTTCTTTCACCCTTAATTAATATTAAAATGTTTACTTAAGAGTTTTCTGAAAATTTGAGCTTTATTTAAAAAGTATACATACCTATATAAATAAATATTTATATATTAGATATTTCCTTTCAGGACTAGAGAGATTTAGCACCCGACTAAAATGTGGATATCTTCGGAGAGGGTATGTGACATTAATTAGACCGTTACATTTGGTTTGTCATGACAAGAAATTGCATCCGTTAAAACGTATTCTATTTGAAACCGTCTTTTTATCATATTTTTCTGTGTGGCTTGGCGAATGTGTGTGTAACGAGCTTTGTCACATTTTCCAAAAATGTTCTCTGGTTTCCTTTTGGACACACTGCGCACCCGCTTTGTTAGTTCTCAGTCAATTAGAGTAATTAATTTGACTTCACGCCGCTTCTTTGTGACCAAAAAAATACAGTATGAAAAAAGAGAAATTAAACGAAAAATCTGGGTGCATGTGGCCAAAGGGCACTGCGTTCTGTGTTCCTTTTGGTACTTTTTTATGCAAAGGGGCCATGGAATTTCGGGATAAAAAAATGTGACCGGAAAAGTGATGGGTAAAGTTGCTCTGTAATTTAAGAATTCGCTATTCACCGGCACAGTGATTTAAATTGAGCTTTTGGTAAAAACTACCCTGCACCCGGTCGGACTTTAAATCAGCTCTTTTTGTTCCTGCACATTTTGGTATCGCTCCCCGGCAGCCACCATAAGTGGATTAGTCTTTCAGTTGAGTGGCTTAGAGAACTCACGGTGACACATTGAGAAAGGGGAAGCTAAACCGCGTGCGGTATATAAGTCAAAGAAAAAACAACACAATAAAACGATGATGAGGAGCTCTGAAGAACCTATCACCGAGGTCTGTAAGCCCTCTGTTAGGCGGCAAATGTGGCGCTGCTAATGCGTGTTTTATTGGATTTATTATTTCATGGCAAATAAATAACGAATTTGGCACACGTACGGTTTCGAGTAAAGAAGGGAAAGCTAAAAGTTCACCAAACAATAGAGTCTGCGAAAGCGGACAAGAGTTTGTCATATTATTTCCTCATTAAAAGAAAAATCGAGAATAAACTAGCAGCCACTTAAGTCATTTCCTGCACCGAGTGTCTTCCTCATTGTTCGCTCAACATTTCGGAATCAGTTATGCAAATTAATTGCAGCTAAACCTCAACAGAGTTGGGTCTTTAATTGGTTAGAAGAAAACTATATTGAAGTTTTTTAATTTTAAAATTAAAGTTTAAGTGAGGATTGGTCAGTCTTCGCTGTATTTATTGCAATGATAATCATTTAAACTTGTCGAAGATTACTTTTTGAGCAGGAAAAGTTAACTCCCCCTGCTCTTTTAGAATCATACTTATTTGTAACTCAGTATTTTCCCTCATTTTCCTCAGTTTGTAATTTTCTTACAGAAATAAAACAAATACAGAGGTAAATTGATTTTACCCAACAATAATTTTATTACAATATCTATTAATTGATCCATTTTTAATACGAGTTCAGAATAGAACCACAATAACACAAAACTCATTCAAATGAATGTGGGCTAAACCAAGACTTTCTTTTACACTTGCTTTGCAGAACACCATTATGTGTGGTAGTTGTGGTTTGTGGAAACAACACGGAGATAGAAACAAACGGTCAAAATATGAAAATACACAAAATGCTGGGTCTCAGTTGAGGGGCTCACCATATCTACATATAAACATGTGTGGCACCTGGGGAAATCAAGCAGCCGAAACTCATATGCAGGCCTCATTTTGCCACTTGAAGTGCAACTGTAAATGAAATGGAAACTACCACAGACGAGTAACAAAAAGTTGGCTTTTCTCTGTTTTTTTTATGTCGAGAAAGGAGCTGCGTTTGACAGCCGACTAAAGTTAGCAGGCACCAAGAAATGTGATATAAAAACACTACTATATTTCAGTTGTAGTAGTTTTTCGCTTAAGCAAACATCTTGATTTTTAATCTAAACTCGTGATGCCAAGCCCCTTACATTGTTACGTTGGTTACGTTGTTCCCTTTCCAGGGAAATACCTTCCATCCGAACTGCTGTCGTAATGTATTAAATAGCCAACGTGCCCAAGGCGAGGGGAGGGAGCTGTTGGGCAGACTAGCTCTAACCGCAATTTATGTCGACTTCACTTCCGGTCTGTGGGAAATAACTCTTGTTAGGCTGCTAGCACCGGAGTCCTGGCCCGTTCTGGCCTGTCCTGTTCTGCACTGCTGTGCACTCTGTATGTGTGTGTGCGGAATTCCTTGTCATCATTTTCAGGCGGCTGCAAATTAACTTGCATAATTTAAGCTTCAGTGCGAAAATACAGCTTTCAGTCCATCAGGGCGTTTAAAGCATGGCGGGGACTCCTCGGCCTTTCGTCCTTGGCTTTTAAATTATGAGCCGCACTGGACGAATAAATCAACACAAGCTTGCGCCCATTCTTGGCTCAATTAATAAGAAATTTCCGTAAATGGGCCTTAATGAGATTGGTGGGTTAAATGAAAATGAAATCTGTTCAGATGAATTACTCTAAGAGTCAGCAACGGCACCTTGGAATTTACAGTCGGGGGTTAACTTTAAACCATTAAGCGGATTTTTGAGAATTTGCAGCATATTTCTTGATTAGCATCATCAAAAAATTATGGTAAAATTGGATTGTTTTTTTTTACCTTTTCATGTTTTGACTGAATAAGAAATCATATATACATATAATTAAATTTAATTATGTAGTTAAACAGGGAATCCTGGTTTGACCGAAAAATATTGAAAATGTAGTTATATTTATAGTTTGTCATATAATCCGAATTTAATGAATTGTTGTGAACTATAGTTAAACGGTACATACATATACCGAGAGAAATGGTAAACAATACAGCTTTGAACTATAATATACCAAAATGATTAAAATTATAATTTTCGATTTACATATATCACGTTCAATCATATATTCCAAAGTACTTGTTGGAATATTAATAATTTCTTGCAGCATGATGTGATTTTTAACATGTGATTTTTTTCGGCGTGTACCCATTATGCATACTCACTGGGTAAAATGACGACACTGGTCTCAGTGTCCTTGGCTTCGGCGCCAAAGAGTCCCCTGGAAAAGTCAAGTCTCGGGACTCACATAAATTCTCTGGTGCGTGCGGTTTCTGGGCTCTAGTTCGGGCAGTATATTTGGGAAATTTTTAAGCGCAATCCCAATTTTGGCCAGCCAACTGCAAAAGCCAATGACTGCCACTTGGCAGCATTGGGAATCGAGAGCAGAGGAAACGGACAAAAAATTGAAGAGAAGGAAATAGCGTATAAAATGTGAATGCGAATACTGGCGGCTTGTTGCCGGCATTGCAAATTTACGAGTGACACAAATGGCCTTCTTGCTGCAATGCAGTTGCTTCGAAGGGGAAATGGGGAAGGAGCTGGCTTAATGACAAGACAAATCATGAAGTTTTTAAGATCGTTAGCTAATTCTGGCTAGCTAGCGGATAAGAAATGCGAGTTACGTCAGAATAAATAAGTTGTATCTTATTCCCAATTAATTCAATAATAAATTTCACTCCCAGAAAACTTTATTTGTAGTCCCTGAAAACTACATAGATATGCATTCAGCAGCGATGGGAATTTAGAACAAGCTTTAAGCGCAATACCATCCCTCGGAAATCCGCAAACAATGCTGCGCTTCGTTCCTACAACTTGGCCCAGAGTCAAATCGAGGGATGACAATAGAGCACGAAGCAAAAACAAACAGAAAAGCGTCCAGAAGCGACCAAGTTAAAGACAAAGGCATTTGTCACATATTGTCCTGGTAAGCCGCAAACAGGTCGTGCCAGGATGGCGGAGGTGCCTCCGACGGAGATGGAACCACTGCCTCCGCTCGGGATTCGATTCATACTCGCGTGTGGCCGTGTCAGCAGAACCATTAACAACGGCAGCAACAATAACGAATTTCTCGACCTATCGAATTGAAGTGACAAAGTGTGCGGCGGCGTCTTGCCAACCGCCAGCACCGTCCCATTTCGCCCAACTCCAGTGGCTCTGGTAGCCCAAACCCAAGGGGCCTGGCTGGCTACACTGAAGACTATTGTTAACATCAAGAATATTGTGCTTGACAGGAGTCGACAACGGGCGGCCGGAATTGATGTGGGTGCGGCACAGGGATATTTGTATTTGCCACTCGAAACAATAAATCCACTCGAGGAAGGCCCGAAAGTAAGGCACCTGAAAGCATAGTGTTCAATATACCAATGGCAAAAGTAGCGAACAAAAATATAAAACCCTTTCCAAAGCTTAACTGGGTGCCCTAATTGATTTGATTTACAAATCCACCCAAGTTAAGGAATCTCAGGAAGTGAGAATTGCATTACTAAGTTTAAGCTTAACACAATTTGTATGAAATTTGTATCTATCAGTGGCTTTAAGTTTAAGTTTCCTGTACTCACTTTTCACTTAGCAATCATTCAGCATTCGACTGGCACGAAAAAGTTTAGCAAACCAATTTATTAACCTCTAATTGCATTGGCAATGAAAAATAATTAATCAATTTGCATAATTGGAACACAAAACCAACCAATTGCCTTTGATTAATTGCAAAAACCGAGAAAGGCAAAAGGAAAAATGCATCTTCAGAGTGGACAAAGCTGTCCAAAGTCAAATCAATCTTCGTTCTGGCCGGTGTCCTTACGTTGCCTTTTCCCATTCCTAGCCATATTTTTTTTTTCTTTTTTTCACTCTGAAGTGAAGGGTTCCTAATAATTGTCAAGAGAAAACTGTTATTATTTTTAATGGAAAACGGTACACCTTTGAAGGATAATTTTTAAAGAGAGTGTTACAAATAAAAAAGATTAAAGAATGCTTAAATCGTATATTTAAATTTTAGATACATGCTCTTTTTGTACTACATTTTCACTTATATATTTAATCTAAATTAAGCTTATAATGAATATTCTCTTTCAGGTTTCCTTGACCCTCACCTGAAAAAACAAGGCAAGTTGTACAGAGGTGTCATTGTAGCCTGGCTCGACGTTGTTGTTTCGTCTGGCGAAAGCACTCGAGACTGACATATAAAACACGTCTGGCTCAAAGTGCGTGAGTTTCTATGCTGTCTGCAGCTTGTTAGCGAAAGAATCATCGTAGCAGACACGTCCCCCATCCGAGCCCACACAAAACCCAGCCCAGTGAACCTTCTAGCCAAGCTCTCTCGCTGTCACAGTCAATTTGATGCTTAATATTTAACCATTTAGTTCGATCAATTTGTCACGATTTCCTGCAGGGCATTGAAAAGGAAATCGCGGACGGAGCGCCGGAGCACCACGGGCTGTGTCCTATTGAAATCTAATGGGACACACGGCTCAGTAACAGCGGATGATGGCCAAGATGGCGGGTCCACGGGGCCACGTGGGTCATTGATCAGATCTACGCGACAAACATAACAATGGGGGCTGCCCCGAATCGAAACCGGCACGTACGCTGAAAATTTGTAACTTGTTGAAACCATTTCCTGCGGGTTAACCCCAGAAGGCGCCTATAAATTTGGCCCCAATGTGGTAAGCCTTTATGGTTGGCCAAATTATTATTATCAGGTATCAGAAATGAGGCCTTAAAAATGTTCCAAAAAGTATATAATTCATTAGGTAATATTCAAAATATTATAGGTTTACAATATCCTACCATTGCAGCTATTTTATATCTATAAGCATTTTTAAGAGACTCATCTTCGCTTTCAAAATAATAATATTTGGTCAATAAAAGAATTATACAAATATTAGTAAAACTAGGTAAAACAAATTGAGTTTCGTCAGTAAGTTCATAATTCAAAGTAAATATAATAAAAACAATAATAATATTTATTATATTAAATATTTATTTTGGTATTAAACTTTATTGTTAAAAATGTATTACTTATAGAAACAAACCGATTAATAGTTTCTCAAGAAATACTTTGATTATTTAAAAACTTCTAAAAACTGTGTATTTCAATTATTAGAATTTTTTGTGATTATTTTTCTTTATATTGATATTGGCCCTGTAAGGTTAACATCACCTTGGACTGGGCTTGCATTATAGTGTGACTACCACGTTTATCTCTTCTTCGTGCGCTGCTCCTTTTGAATTATTATTTTTTAACGGCGAAAAACTGCACAGCGAGGCATACCTGCAGGCGCCGCAATAAGTTATGACATAATGGCAACACACACATTTGGACTTCTTCCCGTCCCGACTTTGGAGTCCCTTGCCCAACTGACCCGGCCGCTGCAGCAGTTTCTATTAAAATTCAAGTGCGCTGCAGCGCTGTGTCCCCTGTGCGGAAATTACATAGTAAATATTACCACAAAGTCCAGGCTAGGTTGGCCAAAAACGTTTCAGCTAAAAAAGGAAAGCAATTTAATTAAAAATCTGGCGAGAAAGTACGAGACAAACAACGGTTTTTGTGTTCCCTTAATTAGGTGTCGACCTTAAGTTTGCATATTATTTATTTTGTTCTTATTATTTGACGAATAGAAAAACGAAAATAAAATAATGTAAATATACATATACAACTATATCTTAGCAAACACTTATATAGATAAAATTAATCACAAGCAAAAATCCAGTGCTTAATATATAATTTAACTTGTATCCTTTTAATCCGTCTATCCCTTGATCTTAACTCTTTTAATCCAGTCACGAACTAGGTATGAAAAATGTGAATTTTAATTACATACATTAATTTTAATTACATTAATATGAATGTGAATCATTTTCATTGAAAGTATAAGTTAGTTTTGTAGGTGCTTTTTTTGTCCATACTGATTGATCTTCAGCTAATTTGGCTATCGATCGAAGTTCAACTTTGTGGGTTCCTGAAGGCAGACATGGAACTTGTAAGTGCCATAATGCATAAGGACCATTATGCGTAATTTTATTTTAATTACCGACCAGATGTATTTATAATGTAGTGGTAGCAAGGATATCTTGGACATCTTAATCAATAATGTCGTAATTTGATTGCAATTGATATTAAGTCCTAAAATATATTTTTATTTACAAATAAGGCTAAAAGAATTATCCTCATCCGGCAGAAAAATATAAAAATCTAACGCGTCTTCAAACACCAACTTGAAGCTGCTTCCATTTAATTCTCTTCAAACTTTTATTGATTAACTAACCACTTACCACTGGCGCCACTAATCAAGATCACTCAGGTGCTCGCTCCACGCACACTAACGCAAATTGCTGAGCATATAAACTCGTAATTTCCCATGTTGAACCACCACCTCTTTTATGGAGCACTTAAAAACTAGATAATGTGATAATGGATTGGAGGAGTGAAAAGTGGGGAGGGCGGGGGTCATTTAAATCCGAGCTAGTGACAGCTTTGCAGCGGGTTAAGCAAAGTGTTTTGTCGACCGCTCATCGCATGTTGACCATCGTTGGGTCACTCGACTTCCAGGTCCAGCTGAAGGGTCCATAAAAAAAATCTATGACAGGGAACCCAAGGCAAAATCGCTCCTGATATAGCTGTCACTTTTTCCGCGCACACGTCACGCGATTTCCACGGACTTTTCTGTTTTTGTTTTTCCCCCAGTTGCATTTTATGCTTTCACTTTTTGCGTGGCTCCATAGCATTTTTTAAATAAGTACTGCAAATGCTTTCCGCTTCGGTTTCACTTTCCCTGCAGCTCCATGCTGTTCCATATTTGTTCTGGTATCCAATTACTGGCCAAAGAATTTTAAAAACGTTGTTTGCTTTTCCTCGTTCTGGCGGATTTGCCATATGTTTCTAAGAGCCAAGCGTGTGAGGTAATTAGTTGATTTTGGCTTTAGGGATCTTATGATTAAAGAGTTACTGAACAAATACTCCGATTAGTTTTTATTACAGATTAAATTAAATTCAGTAAAAAAATTATAAATTTACATTAAAAATAATTCAAAACGTTCTAGTTAAGTATGCATACCTACTTATATTAAATTAAACTCAGAATTCTTTAAACTTATTATATATTTTATTATTTATTTATTTATAATTAAACAAAAAGAGCTTATATCGAAAAATAAATATAAATTTTCGATCGACAACAACTTACATTTTATTTTTCTTTTCTCACAAATTCCAAATTGAAATAAAACCAAAGTTAACCACATCTAAAGCAAAGTGAAGTGAATAATAAAACACATTTTCACGCCACTTTCGTAAGAATTTTCAAGCCATAAATACAGGGCTTTTACAACTTTATAATAGACCTCCCAGAAAACAAAAACAAACGAAAAAAAAAATAAAATTTAAGATTATAAAATTTTAGGAAATAAAAATAAAAAGAAAAACAACAAAACGCTGGCCTTTATGTAAAACATTTTACGACTCCATTTCGGTTTTCGGTGTCTGCGAGCCTTACTAACTTTCACCAAGCTTGTTTTTACATCGCAGAAAATAAATAATTTTGTCTCGACAATTTGATTGTTATTGCCCCTCCATTATCATTTGTGCCATTATTAAGAGCCCTAAGACTGAGGCAAGCCCAGGCCATGAAATGTTCGAGAACGCTTGCTCCAATTAGAAACGGGCAATTAAAAATTTGCAGTCACGTTTTAATAATGCCCCGGCTGGGACACACCTGAACTGTCGTTATCGCTCTACGCAAAATAAAGACCTTTGCCCAGCCCTTTTTCACGACACTTTGATCCTGATAGCACATTTTCTTGAGGTTCTACTTGAAATAATGTTTAATAAGTAAATATATATTTCTAAAGTCGATTTAACAAGTTTCAAGTCTTTTTCATTGACACCGAGTAAGTTACAAAGAAATGAACTGAATGGGCCCACACATGACTTTAGACTACACCTAAGAAAAGTGTGTTCTGTATACAAAATATTCAAATAATTTAATCACATTATCGAACAATTTACATTGACCTAAATTATTTGATTTCCTCTGACCCATTTATATTATGTTATGAAATAATTTTCGGCAAAAACTTCTCGGATTTGTCACCGCCTGTTGAAGTCATACATCTCACCTTCATCTGGATTGGCAACACGTTTCCCCGGCATTAATATCACAGGCACGCATACATATGTGCACTCAAGTTACAAGGACACGCATCGGAAATGTAGGTTTCGGAAGGACAATGAAGCTCTCCTTAAAGGTGTCCCCCTTAGAAGGCCGATATATGAAAGAGACGAAGCCAAAAAGTTGCCGTAAACACCAGGAATACTAACTATAAGGGGCTGCCTGCAGTGTTGCGTATACACAAAAGTAAAAGTAGTTCTCAAGTGCCGCACACTTCCGCACAATGCGACAAAGTGCAAAAAGAGCAGCAGGAGCGGCCAAAGACGATCTCCAGACAAAGACAAAAAGTTGCAAGTCGCAGACGCAAAGTGGGGCACAGGTCGCTCCACTGAAAAACCAAAGGATGCGAAAACTACAAAAACAACATCTGGGAGAGAAGCCCGAGAGACGGGACTCGGACAGAGCCTGAAACCGATGTGCATTTTCTTTACGGAAGCCGAGATGCATGGAACATGGATGGGATATACTATATGTCAGCCGGTCGAACCTCTGTCCTTCTGCCTACATGCTTGCTGACAGCAGGATGGCAGAAATTCAAGTCAACACTCCCAAGTGGAAATTAAAATAAAAAGAGCACAGAATAATATGCACACATAGCTGACGATTCAGGGGATGTAGAAGTGAATGGGCATTACAGGCGACCCTCTGATAAATTCAAATAATATTTACTAGTATTTATATATAGGTAATTATTATTTCTTTGACATTCTCATTTGAACTGTTAGTTGTTTCACAATATTTAATTAAAATGGTTCCGAATACATTCGATTTTCCTGACACGATTCACTGTAAAACCATGCATTCGTATTACACCAAAGGACATACATAACTTGGTCGTCGACAGCTTGTATGCCATGAGGATGCAACTTGGCTCGTTGGGGGCAAACAGGCAAGTGGCCAAAGACGAAGCCACTTGCAACCGGCGAATGTCATGCTCACATAGATACTCACTCACACGGGAGCAGACGAATGCAACTACTTGTAAGAGGAAGCTGCAGCGTCTCCAGCAAGTTGATCCTTGAGTTTTCAAATAAATATATGGCAGCTTAAAACCGAACAAATACGGGAAAAAAATTCTTAAACCTACATTTGTGCGTATATAAATCTTAACCTTACGACACGCAGAATTCTAAGGGGAAATTTAAAGGAATTTTAGTGTTGGATAGCCACAGCCCATCACTATTTGAATATCAGAAATGCCTTAGAGTCTGAATTAAAGTACCTTTAGGATCCCAGATGCAAAATAATAAGTAAATAAATATAGAACATTTTAAATAAATGGAAATTAAATATCTAAGCAAATTTAAGACAAAGACAGAAATTCAAAAGAAATGCAATAAGCACAGAGAGAGAAGAAAAATATCGGAAAACCATACAGGTCTAACTTGTATGGTACACAACTTCAATTTTATAAAATCCTAAAATTGCAGTTGCAGTCAAATTATGAATACTATTTTTCTATATTTTTTATCACGGTTGCTCTACCCAACCCAAAGCCTAAAACAACAGTTCTTCAATTATTATTTTACAATATATTTTAAAACTTTATGCTCTTTATTTTGCAGTTTCTCAAAGAATATACACTTTAACTAGAACACAAATTTCTCGGAGTTCAATGATGCAGCCCCCGAAGCTATTCTGCCCCCAGAAAAACCAAGTGGAAACTTCGCCAGCGAGCCACAGAGCAACAAGAAGTAGTCAAAAGTTATAATTTCAATTTCGGCAACAACTGAAAACTTTTTGCAGCTCTTTGGTGACTTTTGGCCAAAACATCTAGCAAATAATTAAATAAGAAAAAAAAACAGCGACAAGAGTGAGGAGCTGCAGCGGGCTCCAAAAAGCAGAACTAAATGCTAAACGGGTCCCAAGTGAATCGCGACAATCAACGCAAAATGAAAAAGAGAAATAATAATAATAATATAACTGAAACTGCAACGGCAACTGCAAGTAGCCAACAATTGCACATGCACTTGTATCCTAGAGCCCAGGACTCTCAGGGCCTGGTCAAATCTGACCATTTGCCAAAGAAGAAATGTAAAAGTTTTTCAATTAAATTTGTTTAGAATTTAACTTGGCGATTGCCCTGAGCTCTCCTACCTCCTTGCCACAGCGAATGCTTGAAATGAACCAATATTAGCTTGGGGTCCGAAGTGGAGTTTAAGAATTTTTCACTAGATACAGAAGGGAATGGAATGAACAATTAATAATTAATCCATTTGACTTCTGCAGTGCAGTTGTGTGTTTCCAATTAAAAATTTATAGATTCATCCAGGCTTTAATTGACAACGAACGTGAGTGGCGTGCCAAAGTATGTACATGGGATCAATTGGGGATTGATTGATGCTTTTTAAAAGACGCTCCTTGAATTTGAACATGTACTACATGTTTACGGGGAATGTATACATTATAGGACATTATAGAGATACTTTTTGAGCACATTTATAGGGTAATATAAACCTCTACTTTTAAATCAAACTCTTGTTCTCATAGTACAAAGAAACCAGAATACCGGGCAAGTGTTTGTTCCTAACAAGCAGCTTGTTTAATTATATAATTAATTCATTTTCCTCTTGTTGAGGATTCCATCTTAATTAAAATTTCGCACTGATTTCCAAATATGTCAAGATTTCCTGTTCATGTTATTCGCCAACATTTTCAGAGTACATCAATTGGCTTTTCAGCTTGTTGTCACAAATGCTGGCTCATTTGCCGCTGACCGCTTTCTAACTGCTGGAAAGGTCAGGAGGCAGGAACTAAAGATTAAAATAAACAGGAGAGACATGTGCAGTTTTAATTAGTCGCTCAATATGCTGCCAGATAATCGCTGGAAAATGGCCAAAGCCAAGGCTCGTTCATGTTCGGTCAACTGTCGCATGGTTATTCCCTCCCATTGTTCCCGACCCCACTTTTATCTTTCCGTCCATGGTCAAGCCTTATCGAGGGCGTTAAATCCATTTTACATGCTCCATGAAACAAATTGTGCCACACACGGCATTAATAAATTACATGCAATAATTTTGATTGTGCGTCTGCATGTCTGTGCTAGAGTCTCGGCATCGGTGTGAGGGCATTGAAATTCCACTTTGCTTGTCCACTTTATAAAATATGTGAGTGCAGCCATCGGTATTGTCAGCTCCAAGCTGTCCAGCGTCGCATGAATTTAAGAACTGAATTATAATTGCTGAATAAATTAACGTAAGTTAATATTAAAACATGCCATCTATGTATATATTTAAGGACCAGTTGGCTTAAATTAATTCATAAGGCCTATTTTTATAGTTTTCATAATTATTGTTAAACATTTTGGAAATAATATATTGGTTTTTATAAGTAGGAGATCAAAAGATATTTGGTAATATTTTTCTTGAATGAAATAATACATTTGATCGCAATAAAATTTATGAATAAGAACAAATAAAACTTGTTTATGGCAAAACATTTTCAACTCTTCAACGGTTCTTTGGGCCAATTTAACGAATTATTTTTTTATAAATTTAGGGTCTCATAATTTCATCATCTTTTAAAGAGTGTATAACCACATCGAAATATTCCTTAACTGAAAAAACTCTTACCAAACGCCACAGAAATTCGACGTCAAAAAGGCAACAAAATATTACAACGGCGTTCTCCCGAGATTGCATAAACAAATCATGTGTGTTTTTCGACGCACATGAAGATCATTTTCTCGCACATTATATGTACATATGTATGTATCTGGCTTATGGGTGTGATGTGAAGGCAGTTTTTTTTTCTTTATAGGATCAGACAAACCTTCATAACGGCTATGGAATTAAATAATATAAATGTAGACTTCCCTTTACTCTTATTAAGAGTGGACATGGTAATTCGTTAAGCACTCATCGCTTAATCACTTAATTGTACAGAAACCGCTTCACCGACAAAAAAAAATGAAAGGGACACCAAAGAAATTAAAAACGAAATGCAAAAGGACAGCAGGCCACATTGGAAAAAGTTAACCCAGCAGACTCAGAAGCAGCAGCAGCCGATACGAAAAGTGTAAAGGAAAGAAAGAACTTTATGCTAATTTCACTTTTCTTGAACGCGGCATAACCAATCTCCATGGTTGTCTGCCATTTTCTTATTACCATACAGACCCGCCAAATAAATGGCGCCAGGACACTGAAGAAGAGATGAAAAGCGCCTTGATACGGGAGAGGAGGCAGAAATGATAATTTCGAACTTTGAAAGCCACGTAAAGATTGCACGCACTAAACTCATACATATCAGTATGTAATTTTTTAAAACGGTTTTTGGCTTCCAAAACTAGAAATATTGCAATCTTGTCATCATAATAAATAGAAACATATAAAAAGGTTTGAAGAAGTTCCTTAATGAATGAAATAATTGGACTAAGTATATTAAAATTTAAAATGAATTTTACAAACCCCATTTAAGTCAAGTAAAAATATTGTTTGACAGTTAATTTGCTCTGCAAGAGTGAAACAATATGAATAACTAATTAACGGCTGCGAAGGATGGATACCCAAAACAAACAAATGCGGCTAATTAACATTTTTGCTTCAATTTTGACGAGTCATCAGTCAGTCAGTCGCGGCCTTTTCCTAACCCTTTTAAATACAAATCCCAGAAGACGGAAAAAGTATAATTTTCAAAGCCATTTTCACCAAATAATTATTTAAAATACAAAAGTAAAAATAAAAAAAACTCTATAAAAAATATTAAATGCAAAAATTAATATATCTATCTCGATGTATGTATGATATTATATAAATTTTGCAATTAAAAAAATAAAATTAAAAGGTTCTTTTCAATATTCGTTATTTGCAGTTACATAAACCGTTACGTTTCTTTTAATGTCAAATAAACAGGCTCCGACGGGGCAAAGAGTTCATGGTTCGTATTATGTATACAATCCCGGATAAATTCTGAGTCCACAACCCTGCAACATGCTGCTATACGCCAGGCGCAACCTTTTCCCTTCAGGTTTGAGTCAAATTGTATACCGAACATGTTGCGTCAACACGTTGCAGGGAGGGGGTGTGGTGAATACATACGAACAGAGTTTCCCCAGCAACACGCAAGTACTCAATGATTGTTGCTAGCAACAGAGTTCCAAGCTGCTAGCAACAGAGTTCCAAGCAGCTGGCAACACAGCTCCTGGCTGCGGGAAACATATGATTGTTGCTGGCAACTTTGGCCACAAGCAGGCATGATGAGAGGGGGGGTCAGCTGGTGTAAGTGCTTTACGTGCGGGATTGGGGCTTGGGGGGAAAAAAAAAACATATTCTTAGAAATGGTTGAAAAACGACAAATTTAATGAGAAAACAATACAAACATTGATTTTAATGTTTATATCTCAGCTGGCCACTGCTTGAAGGTATTTCGTAACATAAATATTTTGCTCAACATTCAACTATCACAACCTTATTCTACAAGCTAGAGATGTAACACTCGATGTCGAGACAGAGAATATACAGAGCCTGATTGATGATCTGAAAACTTTGAGGGATCAATGGGCATTAATCCTTCGAGAATACAAAATTGTAGGGGCCCAAGATTTTCAGAAATGTCAAGCGGGGGCTAGGCCGGCACTTGGTTACCCCCGGACCCCGATTTTCTCTCTGCGGCCCAGCACGTATGACAACGATATTTCTTTGGACTTCATCGACGAGATCATCCATCTGAAAGCGATTCATGCAGCGAATTTGGGATCCAACGTTCTACCACCATTACGATTGCTGAATAAATTACATGAATTGAAGATGGAAGCGCTTTTTCCTAATATCTGCATAGCCCTGAGAATATTTTGCACTATTCCAGTCACGGTCGCTGAAGGTGAACGTTCGTTCAGCCTACTCTCTCCAGTGACGAATTTTTTACGGTCTACCATGGGGACAAAATCGGTTGACAAGCTTTGGGACACTAGCATTGGAGTCTAGGCTGGCTCGCAACATCAATTTTGACAAAATCATTCCAATTTTTGCTCAACGAAAAGCTCGCAAAGTTTTCTGCGACTGATTAGATTCCTGGCAGTTCATTAAGATGTAGTAATTTTTGCCAAATCGACAAACCAAAGTAAACGTTTTATAGACGTTTTAAAATACCAAATGTATATCTATTCTAATAAAATTGATACGAATTTTTAAACAATGATAGGAATTTCTTTAAATAATTTTTAATGCTTCTCATTAAATAGAATTTACATAATATACATATGTGTTCGGGATAGGTGGGCCCGTGAGCATTTTATATACCAGGGCCCGGCTCGGCTCTCGACGGCCCTGGT
Source organism: Drosophila bocqueti (assembly GCA_018151655.1). Classification (NCBI taxonomy): domain Eukaryota; kingdom Metazoa; phylum Arthropoda; class Insecta; order Diptera; family Drosophilidae; genus Drosophila; species Drosophila bocqueti. The sequence goes on along the minus strand of JAECXF010000151.1, from coordinate 805 downwards.
CACAAGAGTTTAAAATTTTTAAACCTTTGTTGAAACATTGAAAATATTATATCATGTATCTGCCCTAGAATCAATCGGGAAATGAATGAGCATACATTTAAACATTCCTGCTTTTTAACACATTCTCATGTATTCTAAGATATGGTTACTTTTATATCCTTGCAGGTTATTATAATTTTAGTCAGAAGTTAGCAACGCAGTGAAGGAGACGTTTCCGATCTTCAATAACTTGTCCCTCAGTTTTGAACCTATCTAAATGAAACTTTGCATATAGTCTTCTATATGCTCTCACTACTATAGAAGTCGGAACTGACCGGATCGGTCAACTATATAATATAGCTGCCATAGGAAGGATCAGAAAATTTTTAGGCAAAAATTTTAACTTAGCCAGTTTTCAACATATTTCCATATCAGTTGAGACATGGCCATTTTGTATTTTTTTTAGTATTTCGGTTTTAATTTTATCAAAATCGGACAACTAAATCATATAACTGACATACATAGGAACGTTCAAGAAATTTATTGAAAAAAAAATTAATTTCGCTGTTTTTCAACATATTTTTATCTGCTTAGAGATATAGCCACTATATTATTTCAGAATTTCGGTTTTAATTTAATAATTCATGTATCATAATAAAATAATCCAGTTGTAAGCTGCAATGGTATTCAAACTTCGGCGTGCCGTTAGCTTCCATTCTTTTTTTTTGACAATTTTGAAAAAGTTGCAAATTTGTTTTCCAGCGGATAGGGCTAGATTGACTCGATTCTAGATGCTGATCTAAAATATATGATTTAAATTTTATTC
>JAECXF010000015.1:157500-241491 GCA_018151655.1 Drosophila bocqueti | reverse complement strand
TTCTCAACTGGTTCTAACCTCCCCGGTATGAAGACACGGCCAAGTCGCAGGTGAACAATGTGATTTAAGGAGATTGTGGAGCTCGCCAAGCCGCTGTCGATCCGCCTGACTAACCCCAACGATCGTCTGAGTGGTGGAACGGAAGTTCGGCCGGTCACCCAGACGTACGCCGCTGGCAAGGTCAGGCTCCAAGGCCGGTGCCGCGAAAACCGCCGCCTACCATTGACAATTTCTTGCCCAACATTGTGAGCGAAGTGCATGGGGTCGCAGCAGCAGATCCAGCTCATCCAGCAATGGTCACGACGCGAGGCTGACGAATGTCCCGGTGAGTGTAAGCAGGGGATATATTCAACGGAAAGTCAAACTAACGAGCAACTTCTCCCCTGATCGCCATCAAAGCCAATAAAAAAAACTCGCACAAGTGTGCATAATATTCCCAACTGGTTCTAACCTCCCCGGTATGAAGACACGGCCAAGTCGCAGGTGAACAATGTGATTTAAGGAGATTGTGGAGCTCGCCAAGCCGCTGTCGATCCGCCTGACTAACCCCAACGATCGTCTGAGTGGTGGAACTGAAGCTCGGCCGTCACCCAGACGTACGCCGCTGGCAAGGGTCAGGCTCCAAGGCCGGTGCCGCGAAAACCGCCGCCTACCATTGACAATTTCTTGCCCAACATTGTGAGCGAAGTGCATGGGGTCGCAGCAGCAGATCCAGCTCATCCAGCATAGTGACGCCCACGGGCGAGCTGACGAATGTCCCGGTGAGTGTAAGCAGGGATATATTCAACGGAAAGTCAAACTAACGAGCAACTTCTTTCCCTCAGATCGCCATCAAAGCCATTGAAAAAAATCTCGCACATGTGTGCATATAATTCTCAACTGGTTCTAACCTCCCCGGTATGAAGACACGGCCAAGTCGCAGGTGAACAATGTGATTTAAGGAGATTGTGGAGCTCGCCAAGCCGCTGTCGATCCGCCTGACTAACCCCAACGATCGTCTGAGTGGTGGAACTGAAGCTCGGCCGTCACCCAGACGTACGCCGCTGGCAAGGGTCAGGCTCCAAGGCCGGTGCCGCGAAAACCGCCGCCTACCATTGACAATTTCTTGCCCAACATTGTGAGCGAAGTGCATGGGGTCGCAGCAGCAGATCCAGCTCATCCAGCATAGTGACGCCCACGGGCGAGCTGACGAATGTCCCGGTGAGTGTAAGCAGGGATATATTCAACGGAAAGTCAAACTAACGAGCAACTTCTTTCCCTCAGATCGCCATCAAAGCCATTGAAAAAAACTCGCACATGTGTGCATAATATTCCCAACTGGTTCTAACCTCCCCGGTATGAAGACACGGCCAAGTCGCAGGTGAACAATGTGATTTAAGGAGATTGTGGAGCTCGCCAAGCCGCTGTCGATCCGCCTGACTAACCCCAACGATCGTCTGAGTGGTGGAACTGAAGCTCGGCCGTCACCCAGACGTACGCCGCTGGCAAGGGTCAGGCTCCAAGGCCGGTGCCGCGAAAACCGCCGCCTACCATTGACAATTTCTTGCCCAACATTGTGAGCGAAGTGCATGGGGTCGCAGCAGCAGATCCAGCTCATCCAGCATGTGGTGACGCCCACGGGCGAGCTGACGAATGTCCCGGTGAGTGTAAGCAGGGATATATTCAACGGAAAGTCAAACTAACGAGCAACTTCTTTCCCTCAGATCGCCATCAATGCCAATAAAAAAAATCTCGCACATGTGTGCATAATAATTCCCAACTGGTTCTAACCTCCCCGGTATGAAGACACGGCCAAGTCGCAGGTGAACAATGTGATTTAAGGAGATTGTGGAGCTCGCCAAGCCGCTGTCGATCCGCCTGACTAACCCCAACGATCGTCTGAGTGGTGGAACTGAAGCTCGGCCGTCACCCAGACGTACGCCGCTGGCAAGGGTCAGGCTCCAAGGCCGGTGCCGCGAAAACCGCCGCCTACCATTGACAATTTCTTGCCCAACATTGTGAGCGAAGTGCATGGGGTCGCAGCAGCAGATCCAGCTCATCCAGCATGGTGACGCCCACGGGCGAGCTGACGAATGTCCCGGTGAGTGTAAGCAGGGATATATTCAACGGAAAGTCAAACTAACGAGCAACTTCTTTCCCTCAGATCGCCATCAAAGCCAATGAAAAAAATCGCACATGTGTGCATATAATTCTCAACTGGTTCTAACCTCCCCGGTATGAAGACACGGCCAAGTCGCAGGTGAACAATGTGATTTAAGGAGATTGTGGAGCTCGCCAAGCCGCTGTCGATCCGCCTGACTAACCCCAACGATCGTCTGAGTGGTGGAACTGAAGCTCGGCCGTCACCCAGACGTACGCCGCTGGCAAGGGTCAGGCTCCAAGGCCGGTGCCGCGAAAACCGCCGCCTACCATTGACAATTTCTTGCCCAACATTGTGAGCGAAGTGCATGGGGTCGCAGCAGCAGATCCAGCTCATCCAGCATGGTGACGCCCACGGGCGAGCTGACGAATGTCCCGGTGAGTGTAAGCAGGGATATATTCAACGGAAAGTCAAACTAACGAGCAACTTCTTTCCCTCAGATCGCCATCAAAGCCAATGAAAAAATCTCGCACATGTGTGCATATAATTCCCAAGTGGTTCTAACCTCCTCGGTATGAAGACACGGCCAAGTCGCAGGTGAACAATGTGATTTAAGGAGATTGTGGAGCTCGCCAAGCCGCTGTCGATCCGCCTGACTAACCCTAACGATCGTCTGAGTGGTGGAACTGAAGCTCGGCCGTCACCCAGACGTACGCCGCTGGCAAGGGTCAGGCTCCAAGGCCGGTGCCGCGAAAACCGCCGCCTACCATTGACAATTTCTTGCCCAACATTGTGAGCGAAGTGCATGGGGTCGCAGCAGCAGATCCAGCTCATCCAGCATGGTGACGCCCACGGGCGAGCTGACGAATGTCCCGGTGAGTGTAAGCAGGGATATATTCAACGGAAAGTCAAACTAACGAGCAACTTCTTTCCCTCAGATCGCCATCAATGCCAATGAAGAAAATCTCGCACATGTGTGCATATAATTCTCAACTGGTTCTAACCTCCCCGGTATGAAGACACGGCCAAGTCGCAGGTGAACAATGTGATTTAAGGAGATTGTGGAGCTCGCCAAGCCGCTGTCGATCCGCCTGACTAACCCCAACGATCGTCTGAGTGGTGGAACTGAAGCTCGGCCGTCACCCAGACGTACGCCGCTGGCAAGGGTCAGGCTCCAAGGCCGGTGCCGCGAAAACCGCCGCCTACCATTGACAATTTCTTGCCCAACATTGTGAGCGAAGTGCATGGGGTCGCAGCAGCAGATCCAGCTCATCCAGCATGGTGACGCCCACGGGCGAGCTGACGAATGTCCCGGTGAGTGTAAGCAGGGATATATTCAACGGAAAGTCAAACTAACGAGCAACTTCTTTCCCTCAGATCGCCATCAAAGCCAATGAAAAAATCTCGCACATGTGTGCATAATATCCCAACTGGTTCTAACCTCCCCGGTATGAAGACACGGCCAAGTCGCAGGTGAACAATGTGATTTAAGGAGATTGTGGAGCTCGCCAAGCCGCTGTCGATCCGCCTGACTAACCCCAACGATCGTCTGAGTGGTGGAACTGAAGCTCGGCCGTCACCCAGACGTACGCCGCTGGCAAGGGTCAGGCTCCAAGGCCGGTGCCGCGAAAACCGCCGCCTACCATTGACAATTTCTTGCCCAACATTGTGAGCGAAGTGCATGGGGTCGCAGCAGCAGATCCAGCTCATCCAGCATGGTGACGCCCACGGGCGAGCTGACGAATGTCCCGGTGAGTGTAAGCAGGGATATATTCAACGGAAAGTCAAACTAACGAGCAACTTCTTTCCCTCAGATCGCCATCAAAGCCATTGAAAAAAATCTCGCACATGTGTGCATATAATTCTCAACTGGTTCTAACCTCCCCGGTATGAAGACACGGCCAAGTCGCAGGTGAACAATGTGATTTAAGGAGATTGTGGAGCTCGCCAAGCCGCTGTCGATCCGCCTGACTAACCCCAACGATCGTCTGAGTGGTGGAACTGAAGCTCGGCCGTCACCCAGACGTACGCCGCTGGCAAGGGTCAGGCTCCAAGGCCGGTGCCGCGAAAACCGCCGCCTACCATTGACAATTTCTTGCCCAACATTGTGAGCGAAGTGCATGGGGTCGCAGCAGCAGATCCAGCTCATCCAGCATGGTGACGCCCACGGGCGAGCTGACGAATGTCCCGGTGAGTGTAAGCAGGGATATATTCAACGGAAAGTCAAACTAACGAGCAACTTCTTTCCCTCAGATCGCCATCAAAGCCAATAAAAAAATTCGCACATGTGTGCATAATATTCCCAACTGGTTCTAACCTCCCCGGTATGAAGACACGGCCAAGTCGCAGGTGAACAATGTGATTTAAGGAGATTGTGGAGCTCGCCAAGCCGCTGTCGATCCGCCTGACTAACCCCAACGATCGTCTGAGTGGTGGAACTGAAGCTCGGCCGTCACCCAGACGTACGCCGCTGGCAAGGGTCAGGCTCCAAGGCCGGTGCCGCGAAAACCGCCGCCTACCATTGACAATTTCTTGCCCAACATTGTGAGCGAAGTGCATGGGGTCGCAGCAGCAGATCCAGCTCATCCAGCATGGTGACGCCCACGGGCGAGCTGACGAATGTCCCGGTGAGTGTAAGCAGGGATATATTCAACGGAAAGTCAAACTAACGAGCAACTTCTTTCCCTCAGATCGCCATCAATGCCAATAAAAAAAAACTCGCACAAGTGTGCATAATATTCCCAACTGGTTCTAACCTCCCCGGTATGAAGACACGGCCAAGTCGCAGGTGAACAATGTGATTTAAGGAGATTGTGGAGCTCGCCAAGCCGCTGTCGATCCGCCTGACTAACCCCAACGATCGTCTGAGTGGTGGAACTGAAGCTCGGCCGTCACCCAGACGTACGCCGCTGGCAAGGGTCAGGCTCCAAGGCCGGTGCCGCGAAAACCGCCGCCTACCATTGACAATTTCTTGCCCAACATTGTGAGCGAAGTGCATGGGGTCGCAGCAGCAGATCCAGCTCATCCAGCATGGTGACGCCCACGGGCGAGCTGACGAATGTCCCGGTGAGTGTAAGCAGGGATATATTCAACGGAAAGTCAAACTAACGAGCAACTTCTTTCCCTCAGATCGCCATCAAAGCCAATGAAAAAATCTCGCACATGTGTGCATATAATTCTCAACTGGTTCTAACCTCCCCGGTATGAAGACACGGCCAAGTCGCAGGTGAACAATGTGATTTAAGGAGATTGTGGAGCTCGCCAAGCCGCTGTCGATCCGCCTGACTAACCCCAACGATCGTCTGAGTGGTGGAACTGAAGCTCGGCCGTCACCCAGACGTACGCCGCTGGCAAGGGTCAGGCTCCAAGGCCGGTGCCGCGAAAACCGCCGCCTACCATTGACAATTTCTTGCCCAACATTGTGAGCGAAGTGCATGGGGTCGCAGCAGCAGATCCAGCTCATCCAGCATGGTGACGCCCACGGGCGAGCTGACGAATGTCCCGGTGAGTGTAAGCAGGGATATATTCAACGGAAAGTCAAACTAACGAGCAACTTCTTTCCCTCAGATCGCCATCAATGCCAATAAAAAAAACTCGCACAAGTGTGCATAATATTCCCAACTGGTTCTAACCTCCCCGGTATGAAGACACGGCCAAGTCGCAGGTGAACAATGTGATTTAAGGAGATTGTGGAGCTCGCCAAGCCGCTGTCGATCCGCCTGACTAACCCCAACGATCGTCTGAGTGGTGGAACTGAAGCTCGGCCGTCACCCAGACGTACGCCGCTGGCAAGGGTCAGGCTCCAAGGCCGGTGCCGCGAAAACCGCCGCCTACCATTGACAATTTCTTGCCCAACATTGTGAGCGAAGTGCATGGGGTCGCAGCAGCAGATCCAGCTCATCCAGCATGGTGACGCCCACGGGCGAGCTGACGAATGTCCCGGTGAGTGTAAGCAGGGATATATTCAACGGAAAGTCAAACTAACGAGCAACTTCTTTCCCTCAGATCGCCATCAAAGCCAATTAAAAAATCTCGCACAAGTGTGCATAATATTCCCAACTGGTTCTAACCTCCCCGGTATGAAGACACGGCCAAGTCGCAGGTGAACAATGTGATTTAAGGAGATTGTGGAGCTCGCCAAGCCGCTGTCGATCCGCCTGACTAACCCCAACGATCGTCTGAGTGGTGGAACTGAAGCTCGGCCGTCACCCAGACGTACGCCGCTGGCAAGGGTCAGGCTCCAAGGCCGGTGCCGCGAAAACCGCCGCCTACCATTGACAATTTCTTGCCCAACATTGTGAGCGAAGTGCATGGGGTCGCAGCAGCAGATCCAGCTCATCCAGCATGGTGACGCCCACGGGCGAGCTGACGAATGTCCCGGTGAGTGTAAGCAGGGATATATTCAACGGAAAGTCAAACTAACGAGCAACTTCTTTCCCTCAGATCGCCATCAATGCCAATAAAAAAAAAACTCGCACAAGTGTGCATAATATTCCCAACTGGTTCTAACCTCCCCGGTATGAAGACACGGCCAAGTCGCAGGTGAACAATGTGATTTAAGGAGATTGTGGAGCTCGCCAAGCCGCTGTCGATCCGCCTGACTAACCCCAACGATCGTCTGAGTGGTGGAACTGAAGCTCGGCCGTCACCCAGACGTACGCCGCTGGCAAGGGTCAGGCTCCAAGGCCGGTGCCGCGAAAACCGCCGCCTACCATTGACAATTTCTTGCCCAACATTGTGAGCGAAGTGCATGGGGTCGCAGCAGCAGATCCAGCTCATCCAGCATGGTGACGCCCACGGGCGAGCTGACGAATGTCCCGGTGAGTGTAAGCAGGGATATATTCAACGGAAAGTCAAACTAACGAGCAACTTCTTTCCCTCAGATCGCCATCAAAGCCAATGAAAAAAATCTCGCACATGTGTGCATATAATTCTCAACTGGTTCTAACCTCCCCGGTATGAAGACACGGCCAAGTCGCAGGTGAACAATGTGATTTAAGGAGATTGTGGAGCTCGCCAAGCCGCTGTCGATCCGCCTGACTAACCCCAACGATCGTCTGAGTGGTGGAACTGAAGCTCGGCCGTCACCCAGACGTACGCCGCTGGCAAGGGTCAGGCTCCAAGGCCGGTGCCGCGAAAACCGCCGCCTACCATTGACAATTTCTTGCCCAACATTGTGAGCGAAGTGCATGGGGTCGCAGCAGCAGATCCAGCTCATCCAGCATGGTGACGCCCACGGGCGAGCTGACGAATGTCCCGGTGAGTGTAAGCAGGGATATATTCAACGGAAAGTCAAACTAACGAGCAACTTCTTTCCCTCAGATCGCCATCAATGCCAATAAAAAAAAAACTCGCACAAGTGTGCATAATATTCCCAACTGGTTCTAACCTCCCCGGTATGAAGACACGGCCAAGTCGCAGGTGAACAATGTGATTTAAGGAGATTGTGGAGCTCGCCAAGCCGCTGTCGATCCGCCTGACTAACCCCAACGATCGTCTGAGTGGTGGAACTGAAGCTCGGCCGTCACCCAGACGTACGCCGCTGGCAAGGGTCAGGCTCCAAGGCCGGTGCCGCGAAAACCGCCGCCTACCATTGACAATTTCTTGCCCAACATTGTGAGCGAAGTGCATGGGGTCGCAGCAGCAGATCCAGCTCATCCAGCATGGTGACGCCCACGGGCGAGCTGACGAATGTCCCGGTGAGTGTAAGCAGGGATATATTCAACGGAAAGTCAAACTAACGAGCAACTTCTTTCCCTCAGATCGCCATCAATGCCAATAAAAAAAAAACTCGCACAAGTGTGCATAATATTCCCAACTGGTTCTAACCTCCCCGGTATGAAGACACGGCCAAGTCGCAGGTGAACAATGTGATTTAAGGAGATTGTGGAGCTCGCCAAGCCGCTGTCGATCCGCCTGACTAACCCCAACGATCGTCTGAGTGGTGGAACTGAAGCTCGGCCGTCACCCAGACGTACGCCGCTGGCAAGGGTCAGGCTCCAAGGCCGGTGCCGCGAAAACCGCCGCCTACCATTGACAATTTCTTGCCCAACATTGTGAGCGAAGTGCATGGGGTCGCAGCAGCAGATCCAGCTCATCCAGCATGGTGACGCCCACGGGCGAGCTGACGAATGTCCCGGTGAGTGTAAGCAGGGATATATTCAACGGAAAGTCAAACTAGCGAGCAACTTCTTTCCCTCAGATCGCCATCAATGCCAATAAAAAAAACTCGCACATGTGTGCATAATATTCCCAACTGGTTCTAACCTCCCCGGTATGAAGACACGGCCAAGTCGCAGGTGAACAATGTGATTAAAGGAGATTGTGGAGCTCGCCAAGCCGCTGTCGATCCGCCTGACTAACCCCAACGATCGTCTGAGTGGTGGAACTGAAGCTCGGCCGTCACCCAGACGTACGCCGCTGGCAAGGGTCAGGCTCCAAGGCCGGTGCCGCGAAAACCGCCGCCTACCATTGACAATTTCTTGCCCAACATTGTGAGCGAAGTGCATGGGGTCGCAGCAGCAGATCCAGCTCATCCAGCATGGTGACGCCCACGGGCGAGCTGACGAATGTCCCGGTGAGTGTAAGCAGGAATATATTCAACGGAAAGTCAAACTAGCGAGCAACTTCTATCCCTAAGATCGCCATCAATGCCAATAAAAAAAACTCGCACATGTGTGCATATAATTCTCAACTGGTTCTAACCTCCCCGGTATGAAGACACGGCCAAGTCGCAGGTGAACAATGTGATTTAAGGAGATTGTGGAGCTCGCCAAGCCGCTGTCGATCCGCCTGACTAACCCCAACGATCGTCTGAGTGGTGGAACTGAAGCTCGGCCGTCACCCAGACGTACGCCGCTGGCAAGGGTCAGGCTCCAAGGCCGGTGCCGCGAAAACCGCCGCCTACCATTGACAATTTCTTGCCCAACATTGTGAGCGAAGTGCATGGGGTCGCAGCAGCAGATCCAGCTCATCCAGCATGGTGACGCCCACGGGCGAGCTGACGAATGTCCCGGTGAGTGTAAGCAGGGATATATTCAACGGAAAGTCAAACTAACGAGCAACTTCTTTCCCTCAGATCGCCATCAATGCCAATAAAAAAAATCGCACAAGTGTGCATAATATTCCCAACTGGTTCTAACCTCCCCGGTATGAAGACACGGCCAAGTCGCAGGTGAACAATGTGATTTAAGGAGATTGTGGAGCTCGCCAAGCCGCTGTCGATCCGCCTGACTAACCCCAACGATCGTCTGAGTGGTGGAACTGAAGCTCGGCCGTCACCCAGACGTACGCCGCTGGCAAGGGTCAGGCTCCAAGGCCGGTGCCGCGAAAACCGCCGCCTACCATTGACAATTTCTTGCCCAACATTGTGAGCGAAGTGCATGGGGTCGCAGCAGCAGATCCAGCTCATCCAGCATGGTGACGCCCACGGGCGAGCTGACGAATGTCCCGGTGAGTGTAAGCAGGGATATATTCAACGGAAAGTCAAACTAACGAGCAACTTCTTTCCCTCAGATCGCCATCAATGCCAATGAAAAAAACTCGCACAAGTGTGCATAATATTCCCAACTGGTTCTAACCTCCCCGGTATGAAGACACGGCCAAGTCGCAGGTGAACAATGTGATTTAAGGAGATTGTGGAGCTCGCCAAGCCGCTGTCGATCCGCCTGACTAACCCCAACGATCGTCTGAGTGGTGGAACTGAAGCTCGGCCGTCACCCAGACGTACGCCGCTGGCAAGGGTCAGGCTCCAAGGCCGGTGCCGCGAAAACCGCCGCCTACCATTGACAATTTCTTGCCCAACATTGTGAGCGAAGTGCATGGGGTCGCAGCAGCAGATCCAGCTCATCCAGCATGGTGACGCCCACGGGCGAGCTGACGAATGTCCCGGTGAGTGTAAGCAGGGATATATTCAACGGAAAGTCAAACTAACGAGCAACTTCTTTCCCTCAGATCGCCATCAATGCCAATAAAAAAAAACTCGCACAAGTGTGCATAATATTCCCAACTGGTTCTAACCTCCCCGGTATGAAGACACGGCCAAGTCGCAGGTGAACAATGTGATTTAAGGAGATTGTGGAGCTCGCCAAGCCGCTGTCGATCCGCCTGACTAACCCCAACGATCGTCTGAGTGGTGGAACTGAAGCTCGGCCGTCACCCAGACGTACGCCGCTGGCAAGGGTCAGGCTCCAAGGCCGGTGCCGCGAAAACCGCCGCCTACCATTGACAATTTCTTGCCCAACATTGTGAGCGAAGTGCATGGGGTCGCAGCAGCAGATCCAGCTCATCCAGCATGGTGACGCCCACGGGCGAGCTGACGAATGTCCCGGTGAGTGTAAGCAGGGATATATTCAACGGAAAGTCAAACTAACGAGCAACTTCTTTCCCTCAGATCGCCATCAATGCCAATAAAAAAAACTCGCACAAGTGTGCATAATATTCCCAACTGGTTCTAACCTCCCCGGTATGAAGACACGGCCAAGTCGCAGGTGAACAATGTGATTTAAGGAGATTGTGGAGCTCGCCAAGCCGCTGTCGATCCGCCTGACTAACCCCAACGATCGTCTGAGTGGTGGAACTGAAGCTCGGCCGTCACCCAGACGTACGCCGCTGGCAAGGGTCAGGCTCCAAGGCCGGTGCCGCGAAAACCGCCGCCTACCATTGACAATTTCTTGCCCAACATTGTGAGCGAAGTGCATGGGGTCGCAGCAGCAGATCCAGCTCATCCAGCATGGTGACGCCCACGGGCGAGCTGACGAATGTCCCGGTGAGTGTAAGCAGGGATATATTCAACGGAAAGTCAAACTAACGAGCAACTTCTTTCCCTCAGATCGCCATCAAAGCCAATAAAAAAAACTCGCACAAGTGTGCATAATATTCCCAACTGGTTCTAACCTCCCCGGTATGAAGACACGGCCAAGTCGCAGGTGAACAATGTGATTTAAGGAGATTGTGGAGCTCGCCAAGCCGCTGTCGATCCGCCTGACTAACCCCAACGATCGTCTGAGTGGTGGAACTGAAGCTCGGCCGTCACCCAGACGTACGCCGCTGGCAAGGGTCAGGCTCCAAGGCCGGTGCCGCGAAAACCGCCGCCTACCATTGACAATTTCTTGCCCAACATTGTGAGCGAAGTGCATGGGGTCGCAGCAGCAGATCCAGCTCATCCAGCATGGTGACGCCCACGGGCGAGCTGACGAATGTCCCGGTGAGTGTAAGCAGGGATATATTCAACGGAAAGTCAAACTAACGAGCAACTTCTTTCCCTCAGATCGCCATCAATGCCAATAAAAAAAATCTCGCACAAGTGTGCATAATATTCCCAACTGGTTCTAACCTCCCCGGTATGAAGACACGGCCAAGTCGCAGGTGAACAATGTGATTTAAGGAGATTGTGGAGCTCGCCAAGCCGCTGTCGATCCGCCTGACTAACCCCAACGATCGTCTGAGTGGTGGAACTGAAGCTCGGCCGTCACCCAGACGTACGCCGCTGGCAAGGGTCAGGCTCCAAGGCCGGTGCCGCGAAAACCGCCGCCTACCATTGACAATTTCTTGCCCAACATTGTGAGCGAAGTGCATGGGGTCGCAGCAGCAGATCCAGCTCATCCAGCATGGTGACGCCCACGGGCGAGCTGACGAATGTCCCGGTGAGTGTAAGCAGGGATATATTCAACGGAAAGTCAAACTAACGAGCAACTTCTTTCCCTCAGATCGCCATCAATGCCAATAAAAAAAAACTCGCACAAGTGTGCATAATATTCCCAACTGGTTCTAACCTCCCCGGTATGAAGACACGGCCAAGTCGCAGGTGAACAATGTGATTTAAGGAGATTGTGGAGCTCGCCAAGCCGCTGTCGATCCGCCTGACTAACCCCAACGATCGTCTGAGTGGTGGAACTGAAGCTCGGCCGTCACCCAGACGTACGCCGCTGGCAAGGGTCAGGCTCCAAGGCCGGTGCCGCGAAAACCGCCGCCTACCATTGACAATTTCTTGCCCAACATTGTGAGCGAAGTGCATGGGGTCGCAGCAGCAGATCCAGCTCATCCAGCATGGTGACGCCCACGGGCGAGCTGACGAATGTCCCGGTGAGTGTAAGCAGGGATATATTCAACGGAAAGTCAAACTAACGAGCAACTTCTTTCCCTCAGATCGCCATCAAAGCCAATGAAAAAAATCTCGCACATGTGTGCATATAATTCTCAACTGGTTCTAACCTCCCCGGTATGAAGACACGGCCAAGTCGCAGGTGAACAATGTGATTTAAGGAGATTGTGGAGCTCGCCAAGCCGCTGTCGATCCGCCTGACTAACCCCAACGATCGTCTGAGTGGTGGAACTGAAGCTCGGCCGTCACCCAGACGTACGCCGCTGGCAAGGGTCAGGCTCCAAGGCCGGTGCCGCGAAAACCGCCGCCTACCATTGACAATTTCTTGCCCAACATTGTGAGCGAAGTGCATGGGGTCGCAGCAGCAGATCCAGCTCATCCAGCATGGTGACGCCCACGGGCGAGCTGACGAATGTCCCGGTGAGTGTAAGCAGGGATATATTCAACGGAAAGTCAAACTAACGAGCAACTTCTTTCCCTCAGATCGCCATCAATGCCAATAAAAAAAAACTCGCACAAGTGTGCATAATATTCCCAACTGGTTCTAACCTCCCCGGTATGAAGACACGGCCAAGTCGCAGGTGAACAATGTGATTTAAGGAGATTGTGGAGCTCGCCAAGCCGCTGTCGATCCGCCTGACTAACCCCAACGATCGTCTGAGTGGTGGAACTGAAGCTCGGCCGTCACCCAGACGTACGCCGCTGGCAAGGGTCAGGCTCCAAGGCCGGTGCCGCGAAAACCGCCGCCTACCATTGACAATTTCTTGCCCAACATTGTGAGCGAAGTGCATGGGGTCGCAGCAGCAGATCCAGCTCATCCAGCATGGTGACGCCCACGGGCGAGCTGACGAATGTCCCGGTGAGTGTAAGCAGGGATATATTCAACGGAAAGTCAAACTAACGAGCAACTTCTTTCCCTCAGATCGCCATCAATGCCAATAAAAAAAAACTCGCACAAGTGTGCATAATATTCCCAACTGGTTCTAACCTCCCCGGTATGAAGACACGGCCAAGTCGCAGGTGAACAATGTGATTTAAGGAGATTGTGGAGCTCGCCAAGCCGCTGTCGATCCGCCTGACTAACCCCAACGATCGTCTGAGTGGTGGAACTGAAGCTCGGCCGTCACCCAGACGTACGCCGCTGGCAAGGGTCAGGCTCCAAGGCCGGTGCCGCGAAAACCGCCGCCTACCATTGACAATTTCTTGCCCAACATTGTGAGCGAAGTGCATGGGGTCGCAGCAGCAGATCCAGCTCATCCAGCATGGTGACGCCCACGGGCGAGCTGACGAATGTCCCGGTGAGTGTAAGCAGGGATATATTCAACGGAAAGTCAAACTAACGAGCAACTTCTTTCCCTCAGATCGCCATCAATGCCAATAAAAAAAACTCGCACAAGTGTGCATAATATTCCCAACTGGTTCTAACCTCCCCGGTATGAAGACACGGCCAAGTCGCAGGTGAACAATGTGATTTAAGGAGATTGTGGAGCTCGCCAAGCCGCTGTCGATCCGCCTGACTAACCCCAACGATCGTCTGAGTGGTGGAACTGAAGCTCGGCCGTCACCCAGACGTACGCCGCTGGCAAGGGTCAGGCTCCAAGGCCGGTGCCGCGAAAACCGCCGCCTACCATTGACAATTTCTTGCCCAACATTGTGAGCGAAGTGCATGGGGTCGCAGCAGCAGATCCAGCTCATCCAGCATGGTGACGCCCACGGGCGAGCTGACGAATGTCCCGGTGAGTGTAAGCAGGGATATATTCAACGGAAAGTCAAACTAACGAGCAACTTCTTTCCCTCAGATCGCCATCAATGCCAATAAAAAAAAACTCGCACAAGTGTGCATAATATTCCCAACTGGTTCTAACCTCCCCGGTATGAAGACACGGCCAAGTCGCAGGTGAACAATGTGATTTAAGGAGATTGTGGAGCTCGCCAAGCCGCTGTCGATCCGCCTGACTAACCCCAACGATCGTCTGAGTGGTGGAACTGAAGCTCGGCCGTCACCCAGACGTACGCCGCTGGCAAGGGTCAGGCTCCAAGGCCGGTGCCGCGAAAACCGCCGCCTACCATTGACAATTTCTTGCCCAACATTGTGAGCGAAGTGCATGGGGTCGCAGCAGCAGATCCAGCTCATCCAGCATGGTGACGCCCACGGGCGAGCTGACGAATGTCCCGGTGAGTGTAAGCAGGGATATATTCAACGGAAAGTCAAACTAACGAGCAACTTCTTTCCCTCAGATCGCCATCAATGCCAATAAAAAAAAACTCGCACAAGTGTGCATAATATTCCCAACTGGTTCTAACCTCCCCGGTATGAAGACACGGCCAAGTCGCAGGTGAACAATGTGATTTAAGGAGATTGTGGAGCTCGCCAAGCCGCTGTCGATCCGCCTGACTAACCCCAACGATCGTCTGAGTGGTGGAACTGAAGCTCGGCCGTCACCCAGACGTACGCCGCTGGCAAGGGTCAGGCTCCAAGGCCGGTGCCGCGAAAACCGCCGCCTACCATTGACAATTTCTTGCCCAACATTGTGAGCGAAGTGCATGGGGTCGCAGCAGCAGATCCAGCTCATCCAGCATGGTGACGCCCACGGGCGAGCTGACGAATGTCCCGGTGAGTGTAAGCAGGGATATATTCAACGGAAAGTCAAACTAACGAGCAACTTCTTTCCCTCAGATCGCCATCAATGCCAATAAAAAAAACTCGCACAAGTGTGCATAATATTCCCAACTGGTTCTAACCTCCCCGGTATGAAGACACGGCCAAGTCGCAGGTGAACAATGTGATTTAAGGAGATTGTGGAGCTCGCCAAGCCGCTGTCGATCCGCCTGACTAACCCCAACGATCGTCTGAGTGGTGGAACTGAAGCTCGGCCGTCACCCAGACGTACGCCGCTGGCAAGGGTCAGGCTCCAAGGCCGGTGCCGCGAAAACCGCCGCCTACCATTGACAATTTCTTGCCCAACATTGTGAGCGAAGTGCATGGGGTCGCAGCAGCAGATCCAGCTCATCCAGCATGGTGACGCCCACGGGCGAGCTGACGAATGTCCCGGTGAGTGTAAGCAGGGATATATTCAACGGAAAGTCAAACTAACGAGCAACTTCTTTCCCTCAGATCGCCATCAAAGCCAATGAAAAAAATCTCGCACATGTGTGCATATAATTCTCAACTGGTTCTAACCTCCCCGGTATGAAGACACGGCCAAGTCGCAGGTGAACAATGTGATTTAAGGAGATTGTGGAGCTCGCCAAGCCGCTGTCGATCCGCCTGACTAACCCCAACGATCGTCTGAGTGGTGGAACTGAAGCTCAGCCGTCACCCAGACATACGCCGCTGGCAAGGGTCAGGCTCCAAGGCCGGTGCCGCGAAAACCGCCGCCTACCATTGACAATTTCTTGCCCAACATTGTGAGCGAAGTGCATGGGGTCGCAGCAGCAGATCCAGCTCATCCAGCATGGTGACGCCCACGGGCGAGCTGACGAATGTCCCGGTGAGTGTAAGCAGGGATATATTCAACGGAAAGTCAAACTAACGAGCAACTTCTTTCCCTCAGATCGCCATCAATGCCAATAAAAAAAAACTCGCACAAGTGTGCATAATATTCCCAACTGGTTCTAACCTCCCCGGTATGAAGACACGGCCAAGTCGCAGGTGAACAATGTGATTTAAGGAGATTGTGGAGCTCGCCAAGCCGCTGTCGATCCGCCTGACTAACCCCAACGATCGTCTGAGTGGTGGAACTGAAGCTCGGCCGTCACCCAGACGTACGCCGCTGGCAAGGGTCAGGCTCCAAGGCCGGTGCCGCGAAAACCGCCGCCTACCATTGACAATTTCTTGCCCAACATTGTGAGCGAAGTGCATGGGGTCGCAGCAGCAGATCCAGCTCATCCAGCATGGTGACGCCCACGGGCGAGCTGACGAATGTCCCGGTGAGTGTAAGCAGGGATATATTCAACGGAAAGTCAAACTAACGAGCAACTTCTTTCCCTCAGATCGCCATCAATGCCAATAAAAAAAACTCGCACAAGTGTGCATAATATTCCCAACTGGTTCTAACCTCCCCGGTATGAAGACACGGCCAAGTCGCAGGTGAACAATGTGATTTAAGGAGATTGTGGAGCTCGCCAAGCCGCTGTCGATCCGCCTGACTAACCCCAACGATCGTCTGAGTGGTGGAACTGAAGCTCGGCCGTCACCCAGACGTACGCCGCTGGCAAGGGTCAGGCTCCAAGGCCGGTGCCGCGAAAACCGCCGCCTACCATTGACAATTTCTTGCCCAACATTGTGAGCGAAGTGCATGGGGTCGCAGCAGCAGATCCAGCTCATCCAGCATGGTGACGCCCACGGGCGAGCTGACGAATGTCCCGGTGAGTGTAAGCAGGGATATATTCAACGGAAAGTCAAACTAACGAGCAACTTCTTTCCCTCAGATCGCCATCAATGCCAATAAAAAAAAACTCGCACAAGTGTGCATAATATTCCCAACTGGTTCTAACCTCCCCGGTATGAAGACACGGCCAAGTCGCAGGTGAACAATGTGATTTAAGGAGATTGTGGAGCTCGCCAAGCCGCTGTCGATCCGCCTGACTAACCCCAACGATCGTCTGAGTGGTGGAACTGAAGCTCGGCCGTCACCCAGACGTACGCCGCTGGCAAGGGTCAGGCTCCAAGGCCGGTGCCGCGAAAACCGCCGCCTACCATTGACAATTTCTTGCCCAACATTGTGAGCGAAGTGCATGGGGTCGCAGCAGCAGATCCAGCTCATCCAGCATGGTGACGCCCACGGGCGAGCTGACGAATGTCCCGGTGAGTGTAAGCAGGGATATATTCAACGGAAAGTCAAACTAACGAGCAACTTCTTTCCCTCAGATCGCCATCAAAGCCAATGAAAAAAATCTCGCACATGTGTGCATATAATTCTCAACTGGTTCTAACCTCCCCGGTATGAAGACACGGCCAAGTCGCAGGTGAACAATGTGATTTAAGGAGATTGTGGAGCTCGCCAAGCCGCTGTCGATCCGCCTGACTAACCCCAACGATCGTCTGAGTGGTGGAACTGAAGCTCGGCCGTCACCCAGACGTACGCCGCTGGCAAGGGTCAGGCTCCAAGGCCGGTGCCGCGAAAACCGCCGCCTACCATTGACAATTTCTTGCCCAACATTGTGAGCGAAGTGCATGGGGTCGCAGCAGCAGATCCAGCTCATCCAGCATGGTGACGCCCACGGGCGAGCTGACGAATGTCCCGGTGAGTGTAAGCAGGGATATATTCAACGGAAAGTCAAACTAACGAGCAACTTCTTTCCCTCAGATCGCCATCAATGCCAATAAAAAAAAACTCGCACAAGTGTGCATAATATTCCCAACTGGTTCTAACCTCCCCGGTATGAAGACACGGCCAAGTCGCAGGTGAACAATGTGATTTAAGGAGATTGTGGAGCTCGCCAAGCCGCTGTCGATCCGCCTGACTAACCCCAACGATCGTCTGAGTGGTGGAACTGAAGCTCGGCCGTCACCCAGACGTACGCCGCTGGCAAGGGTCAGGCTCCAAGGCCGGTGCCGCGAAAACCGCCGCCTACCATTGACAATTTCTTGCCCAACATTGTGAGCGAAGTGCATGGGGTCGCAGCAGCAGATCCAGCTCATCCAGCATGGTGACGCCCACGGGCGAGCTGACGAATGTCCCGGTGAGTGTAAGCAGGGATATATTCAACGGAAAGTCAAACTAACGAGCAACTTCTTTCCCTCAGATCGCCATCAATGCCAATAAAAAAAAACTCGCACAAGTGTGCATAATATTCCCAACTGGTTCTAACCTCCCCGGTATGAAGACACGGCCAAGTCGCAGGTGAACAATGTGATTTAAGGAGATTGTGGAGCTCGCCAAGCCGCTGTCGATCCGCCTGACTAACCCCAACGATCGTCTGAGTGGTGGAACTGAAGCTCGGCCGTCACCCAGACGTACGCCGCTGGCAAGGGTCAGGCTCCAAGGCCGGTGCCGCGAAAACCGCCGCCTACCATTGACAATTTCTTGCCCAACATTGTGAGCGAAGTGCATGGGGTCGCAGCAGCAGATCCAGCTCATCCAGCATGGTGACGCCCACGGGCGAGCTGACGAATGTCCCGGTGAGTGTAAGCAGGGATATATTCAACGGAAAGTCAAACTAACGAGCAACTTCTTTCCCTCAGATCGCCATCAATGCCAATAAAAAAAAACTCGCACAAGTGTGCATAATATTCCCAACTGGTTCTAACCTCCCCGGTATGAAGACACGGCCAAGTCGCAGGTGAACAATGTGATTTAAGGAGATTGTGGAGCTCGCCAAGCCGCTGTCGATCCGCCTGACTAACCCCAACGATCGTCTGAGTGGTGGAACTGAAGCTCGGCCGTCACCCAGACGTACGCCGCTGGCAAGGGTCAGGCTCCAAGGCCGGTGCCGCGAAAACCGCCGCCTACCATTGACAATTTCTTGCCCAACATTGTGAGCGAAGTGCATGGGGTCGCAGCAGCAGATCCAGCTCATCCAGCATGGTGACGCCCACGGGCGAGCTGACGAATGTCCCGGTGAGTGTAAGCAGGGATATATTCAACGGAAAGTCAAACTAACGAGCAACTTCTTTCCCTCAGATCGCCATCAAAGCCAATGAAAAAAATCTCGCACAAGTGTGCATAATATTCTCAACTGGTTCTAACCTCCCCGGTATGAAGACACGGCCAAGTCGCAGGTGAACAATGTGATTTAAGGAGATTGTGGAGCTCGCCAAGCCGCTGTCGATCCGCCTGACTAACCCCAACGATCGTCTGAGTGGTGGAACTGAAGCTCGGCCGTCACCCAGACATACGCCGCTGGCAAGGGTCAGGCTCCAAGGCCGGTGCCGCGAAAACCGCCGCCTACCATTGACAATTTCTTGCCCAACATTGTGAGCGAAGTGCATGGGGTCGCAGCAGCAGATCCAGCTCATCCAGCATGGTGACGCCCACGGGCGAGCTGACGAATGTCCCGGTGAGTGTAAGCAGGGATATATTCAACGGAAAGTCAAACTAACGAGCAACTTCTTTCCCTCAGATCGCCATCAAAGCCAATGAAAAAAATCTCGCACATGTGTGCATATAATTCTCAACTGGTTCTAACCTCTCCCATATAATTCTCAACTGGTTCTAACCTCCCCGGTATGAAGACACGGCCAAGTCGCAGGTGAACATTGTGATTTAAGGAGATTGTGAGCTCGCCAAGCCGCTGTCGATCCGCCTGACTAACCCCAACGATCGTCTGAGTGGTGGAACTGAAGCTCGGCCGTCACCCAGACGTACGCCGCTGGCAAGGGTCAGGCTCCAAGGCCGGTGCCGCGAAAACCGCCGCCTACCATTGACAATTTCTTGCCCAACATTGTGAGCGAAGTGCATGGGGTCGCAGCAGCAGATCCAGCTCATCCAGCATGGTGACGCCCACGGGCGAGCTGACGAATGTCCCGGTGAGTGTAAGCAGGGATATATTCAACGGAAAGTCAAACTAACGAGCAACTTCTTTCCCTCAGATCGCCATCAATGCCAATAAAAAAAAAAAACTCGCACAAGTGTGCATAATATTCCCAACTGGTTCTAACCTCCCCGGTATGAAGACACGGCCAAGTCGCAGGTGAACAATGTGATTTAAGGAGATTGTGGAGCTCGCCAAGCCGCTGTCGATCCGCCTGACTAACCCCAACGATCGTCTGAGTGGTGGAACTGAAGCTCGGCCGTCACCCAGACGTACGCCGCTGGCAAGGGTCAGGCTCCAAGGCCGGTGCCGCGAAAACCGCCGCCTACCATTGACAATTTCTTGCCCAACATTGTGAGCGAAGTGCATGGGGTCGCAGCAGCAGATCCAGCTCATCCAGCATGGTGACGCCCACGGGCGAGCTGACGAATGTCCCGGTGAGTGTAAGCAGGGATATATTCAACGGAAAGTCAAACTAACGAGCAACTTCTTTCCCTCAGATCGCCATCAAAGCCAATGAAAAAAAACTCGCACAAGTGTGCATAATATTCCCAACTGGTTCTAACCTCCCCGGTATGAAGACACGGCCAAGTCGCAGGTGAACAATGTGATTTAAGGAGATTGTGGAGCTCGCCAAGCCGCTGTCGATCCGCCTGACTAACCCCAACGATCGTCTGAGTGGTGGAACTGAAGCTCGGCCGTCACCCAGACGTACGCCGCTGGCAAGGGTCAGGCTCCAAGGCCGGTGCCGCGAAAACCGCCGCCTACCATTGACAATTTCTTGCCCAACATTGTGAGCGAAGTGCATGGGGTCGCAGCAGCAGATCCAGCTCATCCAGCATGGTGACGCCCACGGGCGAGCTGACGAATGTCCCGGTGAGTGTAAGCAGGGATATATTCAACGGAAAGTCAAACTAACGAGCAACTTCTTTCCCTCAGATCGCCATCAATGCCAATAAAAAAAAACTCGCACAAGTGTGCATAATATTCCCAACTGGTTCTAACCTCCCCGGTATGAAGACACGGCCAAGTCGCAGGTGAACAATGTGATTTAAGGAGATTGTGGAGCTCGCCAAGCCGCTGTCGATCCGCCTGACTAACCCCAACGATCGTCTGAGTGGTGGAACTGAAGCTCGGCCGTCACCCAGACGTACGCCGCTGGCAAGGGTCAGGCTCCAAGGCCGGTGCCGCGAAAACCGCCGCCTACCATTGACAATTTCTTGCCCAACATTGTGAGCGAAGTGCATGGGGTCGCAGCAGCAGATCCAGCTCATCCAGCATGGTGACGCCCACGGGCGAGCTGACGAATGTCCCGGTGAGTGTAAGCAGGGATATATTCAACGGAAAGTCAAACTAACGAGCAACTTCTTTCCCTCAGATCGCCATCAATGCCAATAAAAAAAAACTCGCACAAGTGTGCATAATATTCCCAACTGGTTCTAACCTCCCCGGTATGAAGACACGGCCAAGTCGCAGGTGAACAATGTGATTTAAGGAGATTGTGGAGCTCGCCAAGCCGCTGTCGATCCGCCTGACTAACCCCAACGATCGTCTGAGTGGTGGAACTGAAGCTCGGCCGTCACCCAGACGTACGCCGCTGGCAAGGGTCAGGCTCCAAGGCCGGTGCCGCGAAAACCGCCGCCTACCATTGACAATTTCTTGCCCAACATTGTGAGCGAAGTGCATGGGGTCGCAGCAGCAGATCCAGCTCATCCAGCATGGTGACGCCCACGGGCGAGCTGACGAATGTCCCGGTGAGTGTAAGCAGGGATATATTCAACGGAAAGTCAAACTAACGAGCAACTTCTTTCCCTCAGATCGCCATCAATGCCAATAAAAAAAAACTCGCACAAGTGTGCATAATATTCCCAACTGGTTCTAACCTCCCCGGTATGAAGACACGGCCAAGTCGCAGGTGAACAATGTGATTTAAGGAGATTGTGGAGCTCGCCAAGCCGCTGTCGATCCGCCTGACTAACCCCAACGATCGTCTGAGTGGTGGAACTGAAGCTCGGCCGTCACCCAGACGTACGCCGCTGGCAAGGGTCAGGCTCCAAGGCCGGTGCCGCGAAAACCGCCGCCTACCATTGACAATTTCTTGCCCAACATTGTGAGCGAAGTGCATGGGGTCGCAGCAGCAGATCCAGCTCATCCAGCATGGTGACGCCCACGGGCGAGCTGACGAATGTCCCGGTGAGTGTAAGCAGGGATATATTCAACGGAAAGTCAAACTAACGAGCAACTTCTTTCCCTCAGATCGCCATCAAAGCCAATGAAAAAAAACTCGCACATGTGTGCATATAATTCTCAACTGGTTCTAACCTCCCCGGTATGAAGACACGGCCAAGTCGCAGGTGAACAATGTGATTTAAGGAGATTGTGGAGCTCGCCAAGCCGCTGTCGATCCGCCTGACTAACCCCAACGATCGTCTGAGTGGTGGAACTGAAGCTCGGCCGTCACCCAGACGTACGCCGCTGGCAAGGGTCAGGCTCCAAGGCCGGTGCCGCGAAAACCGCCGCCTACCATTGACAATTTCTTGCCCAACATTGTGAGCGAAGTGCATGGGGTCGCAGCAGCAGATCCAGCTCATCCAGCATGGTGACGCCCACGGGCGAGCTGACGAATGTCCCGGTGAGTGTAAGCAGGGATATATTCAACGGAAAGTCAAACTAACGAGCAACTTCTTTCCCTCAGATCGCCATCAATGCCAATAAAAAAAAACTCGCACAAGTGTGCATAATATTCCCAACTGGTTCTAACCTCCCCGGTATGAAGACACGGCCAAGTCGCAGGTGAACAATGTGATTTAAGGAGATTGTGGAGCTCGCCAAGCCGCTGTCGATCCGCCTGACTAACCCCAACGATCGTCTGAGTGGTGGAACTGAAGCTCGGCCGTCACCCAGACGTACGCCGCTGGCAAGGGTCAGGCTCCA
Source organism: Drosophila bocqueti (assembly GCA_018151655.1). Taxonomy (NCBI): domain Eukaryota; kingdom Metazoa; phylum Arthropoda; class Insecta; order Diptera; family Drosophilidae; genus Drosophila; species Drosophila bocqueti. The sequence goes on along the minus strand of JAECXF010000015.1, from coordinate 218,899 downwards.
AGGCCGGTGCCGCGAAAACCGCCGCCTACCATTGACAATTTCTTGCCCAACATTGTGAGCGAAGTGCATGGGGTCGCAGCAGCAGATCCAGCTCATCCAGCATGGTGACGCCCACGGGCGAGCTGACGAATGTCCCGGTGAGTGTAAGCAGGGATATATTCAACGGAAAGTCAAACTAACGAGCAACTTCTTTCCCTCAGATCGCCATCAATGCCAATAAAAAAAAACTCGCACAAGTGTGCATAATATTCCCAACTGGTTCTAACCTCCCCGGTATGAAGACACGGCCAAGTCGCAGGTGAACAATGTGATTTAAGGAGATTGTGGAGCTCGCCAAGCCGCTGTCGATCCGCCTGACTAACCCCAACGATCGTCTGAGTGGTGGAACTGAAGCTCGGCCGTCACCCAGACGTACGCCGCTGGCAAGGGTCAGGCTCCAAGGCCGGTGCCGCGAAAACCGCCGCCTACCATTGACAATTTCTTGCCCAACATTGTGAGCGAAGTGCATGGGGTCGCAGCAGCAGATCCAGCTCATCCAGCATGGTGACGCCCACGGGCGAGCTGACGAATGTCCCGGTGAGTGTAAGCAGGGATATATTCAACGGAAAGTCAAACTAACGAGCAACTTCTTTCCCTCAGATCGCCATCAAAGCCAATGAAAAAAAACTCGCACAAGTGTGCATAATATTCCCAACTGGTTCTAACCTCCCCGGTATGAAGACACGGCCAAGTCGCAGGTGAACAATGTGATTTAAGGAGATTGTGGAGCTCGCCAAGCCGCTGTCGATCCGCCTGACTAACCCCAACGATCGTCTGAGTGGTGGAACTGAAGCTCGGCCGTCACCCAGACGTACGCCGCTGGCAAGGGTCAGGCTCCAAGGCCGGTGCCGCGAAAACCGCCGCCTACCATTGACAATTTCTTGCCCAACATTGTGAGCGAAGTGCATGGGGTCGCAGCAGCAGATCCAGCTCATCCAGCATGGTGACGCCCACGGGCGAGCTGACGAATGTCCCGGTGAGTGTAAGCAGGGATATATTCAACGGAAAGTCAAACTAACGAGCAACTTCTTTCCCTCAGATCGCCATCAATGCCAATAAAAAAAAACTCGCACATGTGTGCATATAATTCTCAACTGGTTCTAACCTCCCCGGTATGAAGACACGGCCAAGTCGCAGGTGAACAATGTGATTTAAGGAGATTGTGGAGCTCGCCAAGCCGCTGTCGATCCGCCTGACTAACCCCAACGATCGTCTGAGTGGTGGAACTGAAGCTCGGCCGTCACCCAGACGTACGCCGCTGGCAAGGGTCAGGCTCCAAGGCCGGTGCCGCGAAAACCGCCGCCTACCATTGACAATTTCTTGCCCAACATTGTGAGCGAAGTGCATGGGGTCGCAGCAGCAGATCCAGCTCATCCAGCATGGTGACGCCCACGGGCGAGCTGACGAATGTCCCGGTGAGTGTAAGCAGGGATATATTCAACGGAAAGTCAAACTAACGAGCAACTTCTTTCCCTCAGATCGCCATCAATGCCAATAAAAAAAAACTCGCACAAGTGTGCATAATATTCCCAACTGGTTCTAACCTCCCCGGTATGAAGACACGGCCAAGTCGCAGGTGAACAATGTGATTTAAGGAGATTGTGGAGCTCGCCAAGCCGCTGTCGATCCGCCTGACTAACCCCAACGATCGTCTGAGTGGTGGAACTGAAGCTCGGCCGTCACCCAGACGTACGCCGCTGGCAAGGGTCAGGCTCCAAGGCCGGTGCCGCGAAAACCGCCGCCTACCATTGACAATTTCTTGCCCAACATTGTGAGCGAAGTGCATGGGGTCGCAGCAGCAGATCCAGCTCATCCAGCATGGTGACGCCCACGGGCGAGCTGACGAATGTCCCGGTGAGTGTAAGCAGGGATATATTCAACGGAAAGTCAAACTAACGAGCAACTTCTTTCCCTCAGATCGCCATCAATGCCAATAAAAAAAAACTCGCACAAGTGTGCATAATATTCCCAACTGGTTCTAACCTCCCCGGTATGAAGACACGGCCAAGTCGCAGGTGAACAATGTGATTTAAGGAGATTGTGGAGCTCGCCAAGCCGCTGTCGATCCGCCTGACTAACCCCAACGATCGTCTGAGTGGTGGAACTGAAGCTCGGCCGTCACCCAGACGTACGCCGCTGGCAAGGGTCAGGCTCCAAGGCCGGTGCCGCGAAAACCGCCGCCTACCATTGACAATTTCTTGCCCAACATTGTGAGCGAAGTGCATGGGGTCGCAGCAGCAGATCCAGCTCATCCAGCATGGTGACGCCCACGGGCGAGCTGACGAATGTCCCGGTGAGTGTAAGCAGGGATATATTCAACGGAAAGTCAAACTAACGAGCAACTTCTTTCCCTCAGATCGCCATCAATGCCAATAAAAAAAAACTCGCACAAGTGTGCATAATATTCCCAACTGGTTCTAACCTCCCCGGTATGAAGACACGGCCAAGTCGCAGGTGAACAATGTGATTTAAGGAGATTGTGGAGCTCGCCAAGCCGCTGTCGATCCGCCTGACTAACCCCAACGATCGTCTGAGTGGTGGAACTGAAGCTCGGCCGTCACCCAGACGTACGCCGCTGGCAAGGGTCAGGCTCCAAGGCCGGTGCCGCGAAAACCGCCGCCTACCATTGACAATTTCTTGCCCAACATTGTGAGCGAAGTGCATGGGGTCGCAGCAGCAGATCCAGCTCATCCAGCATGGTGACGCCCACGGGCGAGCTGACGAATGTCCCGGTGAGTGTAAGCAGGGATATATTCAACGGAAAGTCAAACTAACGAGCAACTTCTTTCCCTCAGATCGCCATCAAAGCCAATGAAAAAAACTCGCACATGTGTGCATATAATTCTCAACTGGTTCTAACCTCCCCGGTATGAAGACACGGCCAAGTCGCAGGTGAACAATGTGATTTAAGGAGATTGTGGAGCTCGCCAAGCCGCTGTCGATCCGCCTGACTAACCCCAACGATCGTCTGAGTGGTGGAACTGAAGCTCGGCCGTCACCCAGACATACGCCGCTGGCAAGGGTCAGGCTCCAAGGCCGGTGCCGCGAAAACCGCCGCCTACCATTGACAATTTCTTGCCCAACATTGTGAGCGAAGTGCATGGGGTCGCAGCAGCAGATCCAGCTCATCCAGCATGGTGACGCCCACGGGCGAGCTGACGAATGTCCCGGTGAGTGTAAGCAGGGATATATTCAACGGAAAGTCAAACTAACGAGCAACTTCTTTCCCTCAGATCGCCATCAATGCCAATAAAAAAAAACTCGCACAAGTGTGCATAATATTCCCAACTGGTTCTAACCTCCCCGGTATGAAGACACGGCCAAGTCGCAGGTGAACAATGTGATTTAAGGAGATTGTGGAGCTCGCCAAGCCGCTGTCGATCCGCCTGACTAACCCCAACGATCGTCTGAGTGGTGGAACTGAAGCTCGGCCGTCACCCAGACGTACGCCGCTGGCAAGGGTCAGGCTCCAAGGCCGGTGCCGCGAAAACCGCCGCCTACCATTGACAATTTCTTGCCCAACATTGTGAGCGAAGTGCATGGGGTCGCAGCAGCAGATCCAGCTCATCCAGCATGGTGACGCCCACGGGCGAGCTGACGAATGTCCCGGTGAGTGTAAGCAGGGATATATTCAACGGAAAGTCAAACTAACGAGCAACTTCTTTCCCTCAGATCGCCATCAAAGCCAATGAAAAAAAACTCGCACAAGTGTGCATAATATTCCCAACTGGTTCTAACCTCCCCGGTATGAAGACACGGCCAAGTCGCAGGTGAACAATGTGATTTAAGGAGATTGTGGAGCTCGCCAAGCCGCTGTCGATCCGCCTGACTAACCCCAACGATCGTCTGAGTGGTGGAACTGAAGCTCGGCCGTCACCCAGACGTACGCCGCTGGCAAGGGTCAGGCTCCAAGGCCGGTGCCGCGAAAACCGCCGCCTACCATTGACAATTTCTTGCCCAACATTGTGAGCGAAGTGCATGGGGTCGCAGCAGCAGATCCAGCTCATCCAGCATGGTGACGCCCACGGGCGAGCTGACGAATGTCCCGGTGAGTGTAAGCAGGGATATATTCAACGGAAAGTCAAACTAACGAGCAACTTCTTTCCCTCAGATCGCCATCAATGCCAATAAAAAAAACTCGCACAAGTGTGCATATAATTCCCAACTGGTTCTAACCTCCCCGGTATGAAGACACGGCCAAGTCGCAGGTGAACAATGTGATTTAAGGAGATTGTGGAGCTCGCCAAGCCGCTGTCGATCCGCCTGACTAACCCCAACGATCGTCTGAGTGGTGGAACTGAAGCTCGGCCGTCACCCAGACGTACGCCGCTGGCAAGGGTCAGGCTCCAAGGCCGGTGCCGCGAAAACCGCCGCCTACCATTGACAATTTCTTGCCCAACATTGTGAGCGAAGTGCATGGGGTCGCAGCAGCAGATCCAGCTCATCCAGCATGGTGACGCCCACGGGCGAGCTGACGAATGTCCCGGTGAGTGTAAGCAGGGATATATTCAACGGAAAGTCAAACTAACGAGCAACTTCTTTCCCTCAGATCGCCATCAATGCCAATAAAAAAAACTCGCACAAGTGTGCATAATATTCCCAACTGGTTCTAACCTCCCCGGTATGAAGACACGGCCAAGTCGCAGGTGAACAATGTGATTTAAGGAGATTGTGGAGCTCGCCAAGCCGCTGTCGATCCGCCTGACTAACCCCAACGATCGTCTGAGTGGTGGAACTGAAGCTCGGCCGTCACCCAGACGTACGCCGCTGGCAAGGGTCAGGCTCCAAGGCCGGTGCCGCGAAAACCGCCGCCTACCATTGACAATTTCTTGCCCAACATTGTGAGCGAAGTGCATGGGGTCGCAGCAGCAGATCCAGCTCATCCAGCATGGTGACGCCCACGGGCGAGCTGACGAATGTCCCGGTGAGTGTAAGCAGGGATATATTCAACGGAAAGTCAAACTAACGAGCAACTTCTTTCCCTCAGATCGCCATCAATGCCAATAAAAAAAATCTCGCACATGTGTGCATATATATTCTCAACTGGTTCTAACCTCCCCGGTATGAAGACACGGCCAAGTCGCAGGTGAACAATGTGATTTAAGGAGATTGTGGAGCTCGCCAAGCCGCTGTCGATCCGCCTGACTAACCCCAACGATCGTCTGAGTGGTGGAACTGAAGCTCGGCCGTCACCCAGACATACGCCGCTGGCAAGGGTCAGGCTCCAAGGCCGGTGCCGCGAAAACCGCCGCCTACCATTGACAATTTCTTGCCCAACATTGTGAGCGAAGTGCATGGGGTCGCAGCAGCAGATCCAGCTCATCCAGCATGGTGACGCCCACGGGCGAGCTGACGAATGTCCCGGTGAGTGTAAGCAGGGATATATTCAACGGAAAGTCAAACTAACGAGCAACTTCTTTCCCTCAGATCGCCATCAATGCCAATAAAAAAAAACTCGCACAAGTGTGCATAATATTCCCAACTGGTTCTAACCTCCCCGGTATGAAGACACGGCCAAGTCGCAGGTGAACAATGTGATTTAAGGAGATTGTGGAGCTCGCCAAGCCGCTGTCGATCCGCCTGACTAACCCCAACGATCGTCTGAGTGGTGGAACTGAAGCTCGGCCGTCACCCAGACATACGCCGCTGGCAAGGGTCAGGCTCCAAGGCCGGTGCCGCGAAAACCGCCGCCTACCATTGACAATTTCTTGCCCAACATTGTGAGCGAAGTGCATGGGGTCGCAGCAGCAGATCCAGCTCATCCAGCATGGTGACGCCCACGGGCGAGCTGACGAATGTCCCGGTGAGTGTAAGCAGGGATATATTCAACGGAAAGTCAAACTAACGAGCAACTTCTTTCCCTCAGATCGCCATCAATGCCAATAAAAAAAAACTCGCACAAGTGTGCATAATATTCCCAACTGGTTCTAACCTCCCCGGTATGAAGACACGGCCAAGTCGCAGGTGAACAATGTGATTTAAGGAGATTGTGGAGCTCGCCAAGCCGCTGTCGATCCGCCTGACTAACCCCAACGATCGTCTGAGTGGTGGAACTGAAGCTCGGCCGTCACCCAGACGTACGCCGCTGGCAAGGGTCAGGCTCCAAGGCCGGTGCCGCGAAAACCGCCGCCTACCATTGACAATTTCTTGCCCAACATTGTGAGCGAAGTGCATGGGGTCGCAGCAGCAGATCCAGCTCATCCAGCATGGTGACGCCCACGGGCGAGCTGACGAATGTCCCGGTGAGTGTAAGCAGGGATATATTCAACGGAAAGTCAAACTAACGAGCAACTTCTTTCCCTCAGATCGCCATCAAAGCCAATGAAAAAAACTCGCACATGTGTGCATATAATTCTCAACTGGTTCTAACCTCCCCGGTATGAAGACACGGCCAAGTCGCAGGTGAACAATGTGATTTAAGGAGATTGTGGAGCTCGCCAAGCCGCTGTCGATCCGCCTGACTAACCCCAACGATCGTCTGAGTGGTGGAACTGAAGCTCGGCCGTCACCCAGACATACGCCGCTGGCAAGGGTCAGGCTCCAAGGCCGGTGCCGCGAAAACCGCCGCCTACCATTGACAATTTCTTGCCCAACATTGTGAGCGAAGTGCATGGGGTCGCAGCAGCAGATCCAGCTCATCCAGCATGGTGACGCCCACGGGCGAGCTGACGAATGTCCCGGTGAGTGTAAGCAGGGATATATTCAACGGAAAGTCAAACTAACGAGCAACTTCTTTCCCTCAGGTCGCCATCAATGCCAATAAAAAAAATCTCGCACAAGTGTGCATATAATTCTCAACTGGTTCTAACCTCCCCGGTATGAAGACACGGCCAAGTCGCAGGTGAACAATGTGATTTAAGGAGATTGTGGAGCTCGCCAAGCCGCTGTCGATCCGCCTGACTAACCCCAACGATCGTCTGAGTGGTGGAACTGAAGCTCGGCCGTCACCCAGACGTACGCCGCTGGCAAGGGTCAGGCTCCAAGGCCGGTGCCGCGAAAACCGCCGCCTACCATTGACAATTTCTTGCCCAACATTGTGAGCGAAGTGCATGGGGTCGCAGCAGCAGATCCAGCTCATCCAGCATGGTGACGCCCACGGGCGAGCTGACGAATGTCCCGGTGAGTGTAAGCAGGGATATATTCAACGGAAAGTCAAACTAACGAGCAACTTCTTTCCCTCAGATCGCCATCAATGCCAATAAAAAAAACTCGCACAAGTGTGCATATATATTCTCAACTGGTTCTAACCTCCCCGGTATGAAGACACGGCCAAGTCGCAGGTGAACAATGTGATTTAAGGAGATTGTGGAGCTCGCCAAGCCGCTGTCGATCCGCCTGACTAACCCCAACGATCGTCTGAGTGGTGGAACTGAAGCTCGGCCGTCACCCAGACGTACGCCGCTGGCAAGGGTCAGGCTCCAAGGCCGGTGCCGCGAAAACCGCCGCCTACCATTGACAATTTCTTGCCCAACATTGTGAGCGAAGTGCATGGGGTCGCAGCAGCAGATCCAGCTCATCCAGCATGGTGACGCCCACGGGCGAGCTGACGAATGTCCCGGTGAGTGTAAGCAGGGATATATTCAACGGAAAGTCAAACTAACGAGCAACTTCTTTCCCTCAGATCGCCATCAATGCCAATAAAAAAAACTCGCACAAGTGTGCATAATATTCCCAACTGGTTCTAACCTCCCCGGTATGAAGACACGGCCAAGTCGCAGGTGAACAATGTGATTTAAGGAGATTGTGGAGCTCGCCAAGCCGCTGTCGATCCGCCTGACTAACCCCAACGATCGTCTGAGTGGTGGAACTGAAGCTCGGCCGTCACCCAGACGTACGCCGCTGGCAAGGGTCAGGCTCCAAGGCCGGTGCCGCGAAAACCGCCGCCTACCATTGACAATTTCTTGCCCAACATTGTGAGCGAAGTGCATGGGGTCGCAGCAGCAGATCCAGCTCATCCAGCATGGTGACGCCCACGGGCGAGCTGACGAATGTCCCGGTGAGTGTAAGCAGGGATATATTCAACGGAAAGTCAAACTAACGAGCAACTTCTTTCCCTCAGATCGCCATCAATGCCAATAAAAAAAAACTCGCACAAGTGTGCATAATATTCCCAACTGGTTCTAACCTCCCCGGTATGAAGACACGGCCAAGTCGCAGGTGAACAATGTGATTTAAGGAGATTGTGGAGCTCGCCAAGCCGCTGTCGATCCGCCTGACTAACCCCAACGATCGTCTGAGTGGTGGAACTGAAGCTCGGCCGTCACCCAGACGTACGCCGCTGGCAAGGGTCAGGCTCCAAGGCCGGTGCCGCGAAAACCGCCGCCTACCATTGACAATTTCTTGCCCAACATTGTGAGCGAAGTGCATGGGGTCGCAGCAGCAGATCCAGCTCATCCAGCATGGTGACGCCCACGGGCGAGCTGACGAATGTCCCGGTGAGTGTAAGCAGGGATATATTCAACGGAAAGTCAAACTAACGAGCAACTTCTTTCCCTCAGATCGCCATCAATGCCAATAAAAAAAAACTCGCACAAGTGTGCATAATATTCCCAACTGGTTCTAACCTCCCCGGTATGAAGACACGGCCAAGTCGCAGGTGAACAATGTGATTTAAGGAGATTGTGGAGCTCGCCAAGCCGCTGTCGATCCGCCTGACTAACCCCAACGATCGTCTGAGTGTTGGAACTGAAGCTTGGCCGTCACCCAGACGACACCGCTCGCAAGGGTCAGGCTCCAAGGCCGGTGCCGCGAAAACCGCCGCCTACCATTAACAATTTCTTGCCCAACATTGTGAGCGAAGTGCATGGGGTCGCAGCAGCAGATCCAGCTCATCCAGCATGGTGACGCCCACGGGCGAGCTGACGAATGTCCCGGTGAGTGTAAGCAGGGATATATTCAACGGAAAGTCAAACTAACGAGCAACTTCTTTCCCTCAGATCGCCATCAAAGCCAATGAAAAAAATCTCGCACATGTGTGCATATAATTCTCAACTGGTTCTAACCTCCCCGGTATGAAGACACGGCCAAGTCGCAGGTGAACAATGTGATTTAAGGAGATTGTGGAGCTCGCCAAGCCGCTGTCGATCCGCCTGACTAACCCCAAAGATCGTCTGAGTGTTGGAACTGAAGCTTGGCCGTCACCCAGACGACACCGCTCGCAAGGGTCAGGCTCCAAGGCCGGTGCCGCGAAAACCGCCGCCTACCATTAACAATTTCTTGCCCAACATTGTGAGCGAAGTGCATGGGGTCGCAGCAGCAGATCCAGCTCATCCAGCATGTAGTGACGCCCACGGGCTAGCTGACGAATGTTCTGGTGAGTGTAAGAAGGGATATATTCAACGGAAAGTCAAACTAACGAGCAACTTCTTTCCCTCAGGTCGCCATCAATGCCAATGAAAAAAATCTCGCACAAGTGTGCATAATATTCCCAACTGGTTCTAACCTCCCCGGTATGAAGACACGGCCAAGTCGCAGGTGAACAATGTGATTTAAGGAGATTGTGGAGCTCGCCAAGCCGCTGTCGATCCGCCTGACTAACCCCAACGATCGTCTGAGTGGTGGAACTGAAGCTCGGCCGTCACCCAGACGACACCGCTGGCAAGGGTCAGGCTCCAAGGCCGGTGCCGCGAAAACCGCCGCCTACCATTGACAATTTCTTGCCCAACATTGTGAGCGAAGTGCATGGGGTCGCAGCAGCAGATCCAGCTCATCCAGCATGGTGACGCCCACGGGCGAGCTGACGAATGTCCCGGTGAGTGTAAGAAGGGATATATTCAACGGAAAGTCAAACTAACGAGCAACTTCTTTCCCTCAGGTCGCCATCAATGCCAATAAAAAAAATCTCGCACAAGTGTGCATAATATTCCCAACTGGTTCTAACCTCCCCGGTATGAAGACACGGCCAAGTCTAAGGTGAACAATATGATTTAAGGAGATTGTGGAGCTCGCCAAGCCGCTGTCGATCCGCCTGACTAACCCCAACGATCGTCTGAGTGGTGGAACTGAAGCTCGGCCGTCACCCAGACGACGCCGCTGGCAAGGGTCAGGCTCCAAGGCCGGTGCCGCGAAAACCGCCGCCTACCATTGACAATTTCTTGCCCAACATTGTGAGCGAAGTGCATGGGGTCGCAGCAGCAGATCCAGCTCATCCAGCATGGTGACGCCCACGGGCGAGCTGACGAATGTCCCGGTGAGTGTAAGCAGGGATATATTCAACGGAAAGTCAAACTAACGAGCAACTTCTTTCCCTCAGATCGCCATCAAAGCCAATGAAAAAAATCTCGCACATGTGTGCATATAATTCTCAACTGGTTCTAACCTCCCCGGTATGAAGACACGGCCAAGTCGCAGGTGAACAATGTGATTTAAGGAGATTGTGGAGCTCGCCAAGCCGCTGTCGATCCGCCTGACTAACCCCAACGATCGTCTGAGTGGTGGAACTGAAGCTCGGCCGTCACCCAGACGTACGCCGCTGGCAAGGGTCAGGCTCCAAGGCCGGTGCCGCGAAAACCGCCGCCTACCATTGACAATTTCTTGCCCAACATTGTGAGCGAAGTGCATGGGGTCGCAGCAGCAGATCCAGCTCATCCAGCATGGTGACGCCCACGGGCGAGCTGACGAATGTCCCGGTGAGTGTAAGCAGGGATATATTCAACGGAAAGTCAAACTAACGAGCAACTTCTTTCCCTCAGATCGCCATCAAAGCCAATGAAAAAAATCTCGCACATGTGTGCATATAATTCTCAACTGGTTCTAACCTCCCCGGTATGAAGACACGGCCAAGTCGCAGGTGAACAATGTGATTTAAGGAGATTGTGGAGCTCGCCAAGCCGCTGTCGATCCGCCTGACTAACCCCAACGATCGTCTGAGTGGTGGAACTGAAGCTCGGCCGTCACCCAGACGTACGCCGCTGGCAAGGGTCAGGCTCCAAGGCCGGTGCCGCGAAAACCGCCGCCTACCATTGACAATTTCTTGCCCAACATTGTGAGCGAAGTGCATGGGGTCGCAGCAGCAGATCCAGCTCATCCAGCATGGTGACGCCCACGGGCGAGCTGACGAATGTCCCGGTGAGTGTAAGCAGGGATATATTCAACGGAAAGTCAAACTAACGAGCAACTTCTTTCCCTCAGATCGCCATCAAAGCCAATGAAAAAAACCTCGCACATGTGTGCATATATATTCTCAACTGGTTCTAACCTCCCCGGTATGAAGACACGGCCAAGTCGCAGGTGAACAATGTGATTTAAGGAGATTGTGGAGCTCGCCAAGCCGCTGTCGATCCGCCTGACTAACCCCAACGATCGTCTGAGTGGTGGAACTGAAGCTCGGCCGTCACCCAGACGTACGCCGCTGGCAAGGGTCAGGCTCCAAGGCCGGTGCCGCGAAAACCGCCGCCTACCATTGACAATTTCTTGCCCAACATTGTGAGCGAAGTGCATGGGGTCGCAGCAGCAGATCCAGCTCATCCAGCATGGTGACGCCCACGGGCGAGCTGACGAATGTCCCGGTGAGTGTAAGCAGGGATATATTCAACGGAAAGTCAAACTAACGAGCAACTTCTTTCCCTCAGATCGCCATCAAAGCCAATGAAAAAAATCTCGCACATGTGTGCATATAATTCTCAACTGGTTCTAACCTCCCCGGTATGAAGACACGGCCAAGTCGCAGGTGAACAATGTGATTTAAGGAGATTGTGGAGCTCGCCAAGCCGCTGTCGATCCGCCTGACTAACCCCAACGATCGTCTGAGTGGTGGAACTGAAGCTCGGCCGTCACCCAGACGTACGCCGCTGGCAAGGGTCAGGCTCCAAGGCCGGTGCCGCGAAAACCGCCGCCTACCATTGACAATTTCTTGCCCAACATTGTGAGCGAAGTGCATGGGGTCGCAGCAGCAGATCCAGCTCATCCAGCATGGTGACGCCCACGGGCGAGCTGACGAATGTCCCGGTGAGTGTAAGCAGGGATATATTCAACGGAAAGTCAAACTAACGAGCAACTTCTTTCCCTCAGATCGCCATCAATGCCAATAAAAAAAAACTCGCACAAGTGTGCATAATATTCCCAACTGGTTCTAACCTCCCCGGTATGAAGACACGGCCAAGTCGCAGGTGAACAATGTGATTTAAGGAGATTGTGGAGCTCGCCAAGCCGCTGTCGATCCGCCTGACTAACCCCAACGATCGTCTGAGTGGTGGAACTGAAGCTCGGCCGTCACCCAGACGTACGCCGCTGGCAAGGGTCAGGCTCCAAGGCCGGTGCCGCGAAAACCGCCGCCTACCATTGACAATTTCTTGCCCAACATTGTGAGCGAAGTGCATGGGGTCGCAGCAGCAGATCCAGCTCATCCAGCATGGTGACGCCCACGGGCGAGCTGACGAATGTCCCGGTGAGTGTAAGCAGGGATATATTCAACGGAAAGTCAAACTAACGAGCAACTTCTTTCCCTCAGATCGCCATCAAAGCCAATGAAAAAATCTCGCACATGTGTGCATATAATTCTCAACTGGTTCTAACCTCCCCGGTATGAAGACACGGCCAAGTCGCAGGTGAACAATGTGATTTAAGGAGATTGTGGAGCTCGCCAAGCCGCTGTCGATCCGCCTGACTAACCCCAACGATCGTCTGAGTGGTGGAACTGAAGCTCGGCCGTCACCCAGACGTACGCCGCTGGCAAGGGTCAGGCTCCAAGGCCGGTGCCGCGAAAACCGCCGCCTACCATTGACAATTTCTTGCCCAACATTGTGAGCGAAGTGCATGGGGTCGCAGCAGCAGATCCAGCTCATCCAGCATGGTGACGCCCACGGGCGAGCTGACGAATGTCCCGGTGAGTGTAAGCAGGGATATATTCAACGGAAAGTCAAACTAACGAGCAACTTCTTTCCCTCAGATCGCCATCAAAGCCAATGAAAAAAAAAACTCGCACATGTGTGCATAATAATTCCCAACTGGTTCTAACCTCCCCGGTATGAAGACACGGCCAAGTCGCAGGTGAACAATGTGATTTAAGGAGATTGTGGAGCTCGCCAAGCCGCTGTCGATCCGCCTGACTAACCCCAACGATCGTCTGAGTGGTGGAACTGAAGCTCGGCCGTCACCCAGACGTACGCCGCTGGCAAGGGTCAGGCTCCAAGGCCGGTGCCGCGAAAACCGCCGCCTACCATTGACAATTTCTTGCCCAACATTGTGAGCGAAGTGCATGGGGTCGCAGCAGCAGATCCAGCTCATCCAGCATGGTGACGCCCACGGGCGAGCTGACGAATGTCCCGGTGAGTGTAAGCAGGGATATATTCAACGGAAAGTCAAACTAACGAGCAACTTCTTTCCCTCAGATCGCCATCAAAGCCAATGAAAAAAATCTCGCACATGTGTGCATATAATTCTCAACTGGTTCTAACCTCCCCGGTATGAAGACACGGCCAAGTCGCAGGTGAACAATGTGATTTAAGGAGATTGTGGAGCTCGCCAAGCCGCTGTCGATCCGCCTGACTAACCCCAACGATCGTCTGAGTGGTGGAACTGAAGCTCGGCCGTCACCCAGACGTACGCCGCTGGCAAGGGTCAGGCTCCAAGGCCGGTGCCGCGAAAACCGCCGCCTACCATTGACAATTTCTTGCCCAACATTGTGAGCGAAGTGCATGGGGTCGCAGCAGCAGATCCAGCTCATCCAGCATGGTGACGCCCACGGGCGAGCTGACGAATGTCCCGGTGAGTGTAAGCAGGGATATATTCAACGGAAAGTCAAACTAACGAGCAACTTCTTTCCCTCAGATCGCCATCAATGCCAATGAAAAAAACTCGCACATGTGTGCATATAATTCTCAACTGGTTCTAACCTCCCCGGTATGAAGACACGGCCAAGTCGCAGGTGAACAATGTGATTTAAGGAGATTGTGGAGCTCGCCAAGCCGCTGTCGATCCGCCTGACTAACCCCAACGATCGTCTGAGTGGTGGAACTGAAGCTCGGCCGTCACCCAGACGTACGCCGCTGGCAAGGGTCAGGCTCCAAGGCCGGTGCCGCGAAAACCGCCGCCTACCATTGACAATTTCTTGCCCAACATTGTGAGCGAAGTGCATGGGGTCGCAGCAGCAGATCCAGCTCATCCAGCATGTGGTGACGCCCACGGGCGAGCTGACGAATGTCCCGGTGAGTGTAAGCAGGGATATATTCAACGGAAAGTCAAACTAACGAGCAACTTCTTTCCCTCAGATCGCCATCAAAGCCATTGAAAAAAATCTCGCACATGTGTGCATATAATTCTCAACTGGTTCTAACCTCCCCGGTATGAAGACACGGCCAAGTCGCAGGTGAACAATGTGATTTAAGGAGATTGTGGAGCTCGCCAAGCCGCTGTCGATCCGCCTGACTAACCCCAACGATCGTCTGAGTGGTGGAACTGAAGCTCGGCCGTCACCCAGACGTACGCCGCTGGCAAGGGTCAGGCTCCAAGGCCGGTGCCGCGAAAACCGCCGCCTACCATTGACAATTTCTTGCCCAACATTGTGAGCGAAGTGCATGGGGTCGCAGCAGCAGATCCAGCTCATCCAGCATGGTGACGCCCACGGGCGAGCTGACGAATGTCCCGGTGAGTGTAAGCAGGGATATATTCAACGGAAAGTCAAACTAACGAGCAACTTCTTTCCCTCAGATCGCCATCAAAGCCAATGAAAAAAATACTCGCACATGTGTGCATATAATTCTCAACTGGTTCTAACCTCCCCGGTATGAAGACACGGCCAAGTCGCAGGTGAACAATGTGATTTAAGGAGATTGTGGAGCTCGCCAAGCCGCTGTCGATCCGCCTGACTAACCCCAACGATCGTCTGAGTGGTGGAACTGAAGCTCGGCCGTCACCCAGACGTACGCCGCTGGCAAGGGTCAGGCTCCAAGGCCGGTGCCGCGAAAACCGCCGCCTACCATTGACAATTTCTTGCCCAACATTGTGAGCGAAGTGCATGGGGTCGCAGCAGCAGATCCAGCTCATCCAGCATGGTGACGCCCACGGGCGAGCTGACGAATGTCCCGGTGAGTGTAAGCAGGGATATATTCAACGGAAAGTCAAACTAACGAGCAACTTCTTTCCCTCAGATCGCCATCAAAGCCAATGAAAAAAACTCTGCACATGTGTGCATAATAATTCCCAACTGGTTCTAACCTCCCCGGTATGAAGACACGGCCAAGTCGCAGGTGAACAATGTGATTTAAGGAGATTGTGGAGCTCGCCAAGCCGCTGTCGATCCGCCTGACTAACCCCAACGATCGTCTGAGTGGTGGAACTGAAGCTCGGCCGTCACCCAGACGTACGCCGCTGGCAAGGGTCAGGCTCCAAGGCCGGTGCCGCGAAAACCGCCGCCTACCATTGACAATTTCTTGCCCAACATTGTGAGCGAAGTGCATGGGGTCGCAGCAGCAGATCCAGCTCATCCAGCATGGTGACGCCCACGGGCGAGCTGACGAATGTCCCGGTGAGTGTAAGCAGGGATATATTCAACGGAAAGTCAAACTAACGAGCAACTTCTTTCCCTCAGATCGCCATCAAAGCCATTGAAAAAAATCTCGCACATGTGTGCATATAATTCTCAACTGGTTCTAACCTCCCCGGTATGAAGACACGGCCAAGTCGCAGGTGAACAATGTGATTTAAGGAGATTGTGGAGCTCGCCAAGCCGCTGTCGATCCGCCTGACTAACCCCAACGATCGTCTGAGTGGTGGAACTGAAGCTCGGCCGTCACCCAGACGTACGCCGCTGGCAAGGGTCAGGCTCCAAGGCCGGTGCCGCGAAAACCGCCGCCTACCATTGACAATTTCTTGCCCAACATTGTGAGCGAAGTGCATGGGGTCGCAGCAGCAGATCCAGCTCATCCAGCATGGTGACGCCCACGGGCGAGCTGACGAATGTCCCGGTGAGTGTAAGCAGGGATATATTCAACGGAAAGTCAAACTAACGAGCAACTTCTTTCCCTCAGATCGCCA
Organism: Drosophila bocqueti; assembly: GCA_018151655.1. Taxonomy (NCBI): domain Eukaryota; kingdom Metazoa; phylum Arthropoda; class Insecta; order Diptera; family Drosophilidae; genus Drosophila; species Drosophila bocqueti. The sequence goes on along the minus strand of JAECXF010000015.1, from coordinate 202,888 downwards.
TCAAAGCCATTGAAAAAAATCTCGCACATGTGTGCATATAATTCTCAACTGGTTCTAACCTCCCCGGTATGAAGACACGGCCAAGTCGCAGGTGAACAATGTGATTTAAGGAGATTGTGGAGCTCGCCAAGCCGCTGTCGATCCGCCTGACTAACCCCAACGATCGTCTGAGTGGTGGAACTGAAGCTCGGCCGTCACCCAGACGTACGCCGCTGGCAAGGGTCAGGCTCCAAGGCCGGTGCCGCGAAAACCGCCGCCTACCATTGACAATTTCTTGCCCAACATTGTGAGCGAAGTGCATGGGGTCGCAGCAGCAGATCCAGCTCATCCAGCATGGTGACGCCCACGGGCGAGCTGACGAATGTCCCGGTGAGTGTAAGCAGGGATATATTCAACGGAAAGTCAAACTAACGAGCAACTTCTTTCCCTCAGATCGCCATCAAAGCCATTGAAAAAAATCTCGCACATGTGTGCATATAATTCTCAACTGGTTCTAACCTCCCCGGTATGAAGACACGGCCAAGTCGCAGGTGAACAATGTGATTTAAGGAGATTGTGGAGCTCGCCAAGCCGCTGTCGATCCGCCTGACTAACCCCAACGATCGTCTGAGTGGTGGAACTGAAGCTCGGCCGTCCCCCAGACAAACGCCGCTGGCAAGGGTCAGGCTCCAAGGCCGGTGCCGCGAAAACCGCCGCCTACCATTGACAATTTCTTGCCCAACATTGTGAGCGAAGTGCATGGGGTCGCAGCAGCAGATCCAGCTCATCCAGCATGGTGACGCCCACGGGCGAGCTGACGAATGTCCCGGTGAGTGTAAGTAGGGATATATTCAACGGAAAGTCAAACTAACGAGCAACTTCTTTCCCTCAGATCGCCATCAAAGCCATTGAAAAAAATCTCGCACATGTGTGCATATAATTCTCAACTGGTTCTAACCTCCCCGGTATGAAGACACGGCCAAGTCGCAGGTGAACAATGTGATTTAAGGAGATTGTGGAGCTCGCCAAGCCGCTGTCGATCCGCCTGACTAACCCCAACGATCGTCTGAGTGGTGGAACTGAAGCTCGGCCGTCCCCCAGACAAACGCCGCTGGCAAGGGTCAGGCTCCAAGGCCGGTGCCGCGAAAACCGCCGCCTACCATTGACAATTTCTTGCCCAACATTGTGAGCGAAGTGCATGGGGTCGCAGCAGCAGATCCAGCTCATCCAGCATGGTGACGCCCACGGGCGAGCTGACGAATGTCCCGGTGAGTGTAAGTAGGGATATATATATTCAACGGAAAGTCAAACTAACGAGCAACTTCTTTCCCTCAGATCGCCATCAAAGCCATTGAAAAAAATTTCGCACATGTGTGCATAATATTCCCAACTGGTTCTAACCTCCCCGGTATGAAGACACGGCCAAGTCGCAGGTGAACAATGTGATTTAAGGAGATTGTGGAGCTCGCCAAGGCGCTGTCGATCCGCCTGACTAACCCCAACGATCGTCTGAGTGGTGGAACTGAAGCTCGGCCCTCACCCAGACGTACGCCGCTGGCAAGGGTCAGGCTCCAAGGCCGGTGCCGCGAAAACCGCCGCCTACCATTGACAATTTCTTGCCCAACATTGTGAGCGAAGTGCATGGGGTCGCAGCAGCAGATCCAGCTCATCGAGCATAGTGACGCCCACGGGCGAGCTGACGAATGTCCCGGTGAGTGTAAGCAGGGATATATATATTCAACGGAAAGTCAAACTAACGAGCAACTTCTTTCCCTCAGATCGCCATCAAAGCCATTGAAAAAAATCTCGCACATGTGTGCATATAATTCTCAACTGGTTCTAACCTCCCCGGTATGAAGACACGGCCAAGTCGCAGGTGAACAATGTGATTTAAGGAGATTGTGGAGCTCGCCAAGGCGCTGTCGATCCGCCTGACTAACCCCAACGATCGTCTGAGTGGTGGAACTGAAGCTCGGCCCTCACCCAGACGTACGCCGCTGGCAAGGGTCAGGCTCCAAGGCCGGTGCCGCGAAAACCGCCGCCTACCATTGACAATTTCTTGCCCAACATTGTGAGCGAAGTGCATGGGGTCGCAGCAGCAGATCCAGCTCATCCAGCATGGTGACGCCCACGGGCGAGCTGACGAATGTCCCGGTGAGTGTAAGCAGGGATATATTCAACGGAAAGTCAAACTAACGAGCAACTTCTTTCCCTCAGATCGCCATCAAAGCCATTGAAAAAAATCTCGCACATGTGTGCATATAATTCTCAACTGGTTCTAACCTCCCCGGTATGAAGACACGGCCAAGTCGCAGGTGAACAATGTGATTTAAGGAGATTGTGGAGCTCGCCAAGCCGCTGTCGATCCGCCTGACTAACCCCAACGATCGTCTGAGTGGTGGAACTGAAGCTCGGCCGTCACCCAGACGTACGCCGCTGGCAAGGGTCAGGCTCCAAGGCCGGTGCCGCGAAAACCGCCGCCTACCATTGACAATTTCTTGCCCAACATTGTGAGCGAAGTGCATGGGGTCGCAGCAGCAGATCCAGCTCATCCAGCATGGTGACGCCCACGGGCGAGCTGACGAATGTCCCTGTGAGTGTAACCACGGATATATTCAACGGAAAGTCAAACTAACGAGCAACTTCTTTCCCTCAGATCGCCATCAAAGCCATTGAAAAAAATCTCGCACATGTGTGCATATAATTCTCAACTGGTTCTAACCTCCCCGGTATGAAGACACGGCCAAGTCGCAGGTGAACAATGTGATTTAAGGAGATTGTGGAGCTCGCCAAGCCGCTGTCGATCCGCCTGACTAACCCCAACGATCGTCTGAGTGGTGGAACTGAAGCTCGGCCGTCACCCAGACGTACGCCGCTGGCAAGGGTCAGGCTCCAAGGCCGGTGCCGCGAAAACCGCCGCCTACCATTGACAATTTCTTGCCCAACATTGTGAGCGAAGTGCATGGGGTCGCAGCAGCAGATCCAGCTCATCCAGCATGGTGACGCCCACGGGCGAGCTGACGAATGTCCCTGTGAGTGTAACCACGGATATATTCACCGAAAGTCAAACTAACGAGCAACTTCTTATCCTTAGATCGCCATCAAAGCCAATAAAAAAAATCTCGCACATGTGTGCATAATATTCCCAACTGGTTTTAACCTCCCCGGTATGAAGAAACGGCCAAGTCAAGGTGAACAATGTGATTTAAGGAGATTGTGGAGCTCGCCAAGCCGCTGTCGATCCGCCTGACTAACCCCAACGATCGTCTGAGTGGTGGAACTGAAGCTCGGCCGTCACCCAGACGTACGCCGCTGGCAAGGGTCAGGCTCCAAGGCCGGTGCCGCGAAAACCGCCGCCTACCATTGACAATTTCTTGCCCAACATTGTGAGCGAAGTGCATGGGGTCGCAGCAGCAGATCCAGCTCATCCAGCATGGTGACGCCCACGGGCGAGCTGACGAATGTCCCGGTGAGTGTAAGCAGGGATATATTCAACGGAAAGTCAAACTAACGAGCAACTTCTTTCCCTCAGATCGCCATCAAAGCCAATGAAAAAAATACTCGCACATGTGTGCATATAATTCCCAACTGGTTCTAACCTCCCCGGTATGAAGACACGGCCAAGTCGCAGGTGAACAATGTGATTTAAGGAGATTGTGGAGCTCGCCAAGCCGCTGTCGATCCGCCTGACTAACCCCAACGATCGTCTGAGTGGTGGAACTGAAGCTCGGCCGTCACCCAGACGTACGCCGCTGGCAAGGGTCAGGCTCCAAGGCCGGTGCCGCGAAAACCGCCGCCTACCATTGACAATTTCTTGCCCAACATTGTGAGCGAAGTGCATGGGGTCGCAGCAGCAGATCCAGCTCATCCAGCATGGTGACGCCCACGGGCGAGCTGACGAATGTCCCGGTGAGTGTAAGCAGGGATATATTCAACGGAAAGTCAAACTAACGAGCAACTTCTTTCCCTCAGATCGCCATCAAAGCCATTGAAAAAAATCTCGCACATGTGTGCATATAATTCTCAACTGGTTCTAACCTCCCCGGTATGAAGACACGGCCAAGTCGCAGGTGAACAATGTGATTTAAGGAGATTGTGGAGCTCGCCAAGCCGCTGTCGATCCGCCTGACTAACCCCAACGATCGTCTGAGTGGTGGAACTGAAGCTCGGCCGTCACCCAGACGTACGCCGCTGGCAAGGGTCAGGCTCCAAGGCCGGTGCCGCGAAAACCGCCGCCTACCATTGACAATTTCTTGCCCAACATTGTGAGCGAAGTGCATGGGGTCGCAGCAGCAGATCCAGCTCATCCAGCATGGTGACGCCCACGGGCGAGCTGACGAATGTCCCGGTGAGTGTAAGCAGGGATATATTCAACGGAAAGTCAAACTAACGAGCAACTTCTTTCCCTCAGATCGCCATCAAAGCCATTGAAAAAAATCTCGCACATGTGTGCATATAATTCTCAACTGGTTCTAACCTCCCCGGTATGAAGACACGGCCAAGTCGCAGGTGAACAATGTGATTTAAGGAGATTGTGGAGCTCGCCAAGCCGCTGTCGATCCGCCTGACTAACCCCAACGATCGTCTGAGTGGTGGAACTGAAGCTCGGCCGTCACCCAGACGTACGCCGCTGGCAAGGGTCAGGCTCCAAGGCCGGTGCCGCGAAAACCGCCGCCTACCATTGACAATTTCTTGCCCAACATTGTGAGCGAAGTGCATGGGGTCGCAGCAGCAGATCCAGCTCATCCAGCATGTGTGACGCCCACGGGCGAGCTGACGAATGTCCCGGTGAGTGTAAGCAGGGATATATTCAACGGAAAGTCAAACTAACGAGCAACTTCTTTCCCTCAGATCGCCATCAAAGCCAATGAAAAAAATCTCGCACATGTGTGCATATAATTCTCAACTGGTTCTAACCTCCCCGGTATGAAGACACGGCCAAGTCGCAGGTGAACAATGTGATTTAAGGAGATTGTGGAGCTCGCCAAGCCGCTGTCGATCCGCCTGACTAACCCCAACGATCGTCTGAGTGGTGGAACTGAAGCTCGGCCGTCACCCAGACGTACGCCGCTGGCAAGGGTCAGGCTCCAAGGCCGGTGCCGCGAAAACCGCCGCCTACCATTGACAATTTCTTGCCCAACATTGTGAGCGAAGTGCATGGGGTCGCAGCAGCAGATCCAGCTCATCCAGCATGTGGTGACGCCCACGGGCGAGCTGACGAATGTCCCGGTGAGTGTAAGCAGGGATATATTCAACGGAAAGTCAAACTAACGAGCAACTTCTTTCCCTCAGATCGCCATCAAAGCCAATGAAAAAAACTCGCACATGTGTGCATAATATTCCCAACTGGTTCTAACCTCCCCGGTATGAAGACACGGCCAAGTCGCAGGTGAACAATGTGATTTAAGGAGATTGTGGAGCTCGCCAAGCCGCTGTCGATCCGCCTGACTAACCCCAACGATCGTCTGAGTGGTGGAACTGAAGCTCGGCCGTCACCCAGACGTACGCCGCTGGCAAGGGTCAGGCTCCAAGGCCGGTGCCGCGAAAACCGCCGCCTACCATTGACAATTTCTTGCCCAACATTGTGAGCGAAGTGCATGGGGTCGCAGCAGCAGATCCAGCTCATCCAGCATGGTGACGCCCACGGGCGAGCTGACGAATGTCCCGGTGAGTGTAAGCAGGGATATATTCAACGGAAAGTCAAACTAACGAGCAACTTCTTTCCCTCAGATCGCCATCAAAGCCATTGAAAAAAATCTCGCACATGTGTGCATATAATTCTCAACTGGTTCTAACCTCCCCGGTATGAAGACACGGCCAAGTCGCAGGTGAACAATGTGATTTAAGGAGATTGTGGAGCTCGCCAAGCCGCTGTCGATCCGCCTGACTAACCCCAACGATCGTCTGAGTGGTGGAACTGAAGCTCGGCCGTCACCCAGACGTACGCCGCTGGCAAGGGTCAGGCTCCAAGGCCGGTGCCGCGAAAACCGCCGCCTACCATTGACAATTTCTTGCCCAACATTGTGAGCGAAGTGCATGGGGTCGCAGCAGCAGATCCAGCTCATCCAGCATGGTGACGCCCACGGGCGAGCTGACGAATGTCCCGGTGAGTGTAAGCAGGGATATATTCAACGGAAAGTCAAACTAACGAGCAACTTCTTTCCCTCAGATCGCCATCAAAGCCATTGAAAAAAATCTCGCACATGTGTGCATATAATTCTCAACTGGTTCTAACCTCCCCGGTATGAAGACACGGCCAAGTCGCAGGTGAACAATGTGATTTAAGGAGATTGTGGAGCTCGCCAAGCCGCTGTCGATCCGCCTGACTAACCCCAACGATCGTCTGAGTGGTGGAACTGAAGCTCGGCCGTCACCCAGACGTACGCCGCTGGCAAGGGTCAGGCTCCAAGGCCGGTGCCGCGAAAACCGCCGCCTACCATTGACAATTTCTTGCCCAACATTGTGAGCGAAGTGCATGGGGTCGCAGCAGCAGATCCAGCTCATCCAGCATGTGGTGACGCCCACGGGCGAGCTGACGAATGTCCCGGTGAGTGTAAGCAGGGATATATTCAACGGAAAGTCAAACTAACGAGCAACTTCTTTCCCTCAGATCGCCATCAAAGCCAATGAAAAAAATCTCGCACATGTGTGCATATAATTCTCAACTGGTTCTAACCTCCCCGGTATGAAGACACGGCCAAGTCGCAGGTGAACAATGTGATTTAAGGAGATTGTGGAGCTCGCCAAGCCGCTGTCGATCCGCCTGACTAACCCCAACGATCGTCTGAGTGGTGGAACTGAAGCTCGGCCGTCACCCAGACGTACGCCGCTGGCAAGGGTCAGGCTCCAAGGCCGGTGCCGCGAAAACCGCCGCCTACCATTGACAATTTCTTGCCCAACATTGTGAGCGAAGTGCATGGGGTCGCAGCAGCAGATCCAGCTCATCCAGCATGTGGTGACGCCCACGGGCGAGCTGACGAATGTCCCGGTGAGTGTAAGCAGGGATATATTCAACGGAAAGTCAAACTAACGAGCAACTTCTTTCCCTCAGATCGCCATCAAAGCCAATGAAAAAAATCTCGCACATGTGTGCATATAATTCTCAACTGGTTCTAACCTCCCCGGTATGAAGACACGGCCAAGTCGCAGGTGAACAATGTGATTTAAGGAGATTGTGGAGCTCGCCAAGCCGCTGTCGATCCGCCTGACTAACCCCAACGATCGTCTGAGTGGTGGAACTGAAGCTCGGCCGTCACCCAGACGTACGCCGCTGGCAAGGGTCAGGCTCCAAGGCCGGTGCCGCGAAAACCGCCGCCTACCATTGACAATTTCTTGCCCAACATTGTGAGCGAAGTGCATGGGGTCGCAGCAGCAGATCCAGCTCATCCAGCATGGTGACGCCCACGGGCGAGCTGACGAATGTCCCGGTGAGTGTAAGCAGGGATATATTCAACGGAAAGTCAAACTAACGAGCAACTTCTTTCCCTCAGATCGCCATCAAAGCCAATGAAAAAAAACTCGCACATGTGTGCATATAATTCCCAACTGGTTCTAACCTCCCCGGTATGAAGACACGGCCAAGTCGCAGGTGAACAATGTGATTTAAGGAGATTGTGGAGCTCGCCAAGCCGCTGTCGATCCGCCTGACTAACCCCAACGATCGTCTGAGTGGTGGAACTGAAGCTCGGCCGTCACCCAGACGTACGCCGCTGGCAAGGGTCAGGCTCCAAGGCCGGTGCCGCGAAAACCGCCGCCTACCATTGACAATTTCTTGCCCAACATTGTGAGCGAAGTGCATGGGGTCGCAGCAGCAGATCCAGCTCATCCAGCATGGTGACGCCCACGGGCGAGCTGACGAATGTCCCGGTGAGTGTAAGCAGGGATATATTCAACGGAAAGTCAAACTAACGAGCAACTTCTTTCCCTCAGATCGCCATCAAAGCCATTGAAAAAAATCTCGCACATGTGTGCATATAATTCTCAACTGGTTCTAACCTCCCCGGTATGAAGACACGGCCAAGTCGCAGGTGAACAATGTGATTTAAGGAGATTGTGGAGCTCGCCAAGCCGCTGTCGATCCGCCTGACTAACCCCAACGATCGTCTGAGTGGTGGAACTGAAGCTCGGCCGTCACCCAGACGTACGCCGCTGGCAAGGGTCAGGCTCCAAGGCCGGTGCCGCGAAAACCGCCGCCTACCATTGACAATTTCTTGCCCAACATTGTGAGCGAAGTGCATGGGGTCGCAGCAGCAGATCCAGCTCATCCAGCATGGTGACGCCCACGGGCGAGCTGACGAATGTCCCGGTGAGTGTAAGCAGGGATATATTCAACGGAAAGTCAAACTAACGAGCAACTTCTTTCCCTCAGATCGCCATCAAAGCCAATAAAAAAATACTCGCACATGTGTGCATAATATTCCCAACTGGTTCTAACCTCCCCGGTATGAAGACACGGCCAAGTCGCAGGTGAACAATGTGATTTAAGGAGATTGTGGAGCTCGCCAAGCCGCTGTCGATCCGCCTGACTAACCCCAACGATCGTCTGAGTGGTGGAACTGAAGCTCGGCCGTCACCCAGACGTACGCCGCTGGCAAGGGTCAGGCTCCAAGGCCGGTGCCGCGAAAACCGCCGCCTACCATTGACAATTTCTTGCCCAACATTGTGAGCGAAGTGCATGGGGTCGCAGCAGCAGATCCAGCTCATCCAGCATGGTGACGCCCACGGGCGAGCTGACGAATGTCCCGGTGAGTGTAAGCAGGGATATATTCAACGGAAAGTCAAACTAACGAGCAACTTCTTTCCCTCAGATCGCCATCAAAGCCATTGAAAAAAATCTCGCACATGTGTGCATATAATTCTCAACTGGTTCTAACCTCCCCGGTATGAAGACACGGCCAAGTCGCAGGTGAACAATGTGATTTAAGGAGATTGTGGAGCTCGCCAAGCCGCTGTCGATCCGCCTGACTAACCCCAACGATCGTCTGAGTGGTGGAACTGAAGCTCGGCCGTCACCCAGACGTACGCCGCTGGCAAGGGTCAGGCTCCAAGGCCGGTGCCGCGAAAACCGCCGCCTACCATTGACAATTTCTTGCCCAACATTGTGAGCGAAGTGCATGGGGTCGCAGCAGCAGATCCAGCTCATCCAGCATGTGGTGACGCCCACGGGCGAGCTGACGAATGTCCCGGTGAGTGTAAGCAGGGATATATTCAACGGAAAGTCAAACTAACGAGCAACTTCTTTCCCTCAGGTCGCCATCAAAGCCAATGAAAAAAATCTCGCACATGTGTGCATATATATTCCCAACTGGTTCTAACCTCCCCGGTATGAAGACACGGCCAAGTCGCAGGTGAACAATGTGATTTAAGGAGATTGTGGAGCTCGCCAAGCCGCTGTCGATCCGCCTGACTAACCCCAACGATCGTCTGAGTGGTGGAACTGAAGCTCGGCCGTCACCCAGACGTACGCCGCTGGCAAGGGTCAGGCTCCAAGGCCGGTGCCGCGAAAACCGCCGCCTACCATTGACAATTTCTTGCCCAACATTGTGAGCGAAGTGCATGGGGTCGCAGCAGCAGATGCAGCTCATCCAGCATGTGGTGACGCCCACGGGCGAGCTGACGAATGTCCCGGTGAGTGTAAGCAGGGATATATTCAACGGAAAGTCAAACTAACGAGCAACTTCTTTCCCTCAGGTCGCCATCAATGCCAATAAAAAAAAACTCGCACAAGTGTGCATAATATTCCCAACTGGTTCTAACCTCCCCGGTATGAAGACACGGCCATGTCGCAGGTGAACAATGTGATTTAAGGAGATTGTGGAGCTCGCCAAGCCGCTGTCGATCCGCCTGACTAACCCCAACGATCGTCTGAGTGGTGGAACTGAAGCTCGGCCGTCACCCAGACGTACGCCGCTGGCAAGGGTCAGGCTCCAAGGCCGGTGCCGCGAAAACCGCCGCCTACCATTGACAATTTCTTGCCCAACATTGTGAGCGAAGTGCATGGGGTCGCAGCAGCAGATCCAGCTCATCCAGCATGGTGACGCCCACGGGCGAGCTGACGAATGTCCCGGTGAGTGTAAGCAGGGATATATTCAACGGAAAGTCAAACTAACGAGCAACTTCTTTCCCTCAGATCGCCATCAAAGCCAATAAAAAAAAACTCGCACAAGTGTGCATAATATTCCCAACTGGTTCTAACCTCCCCGGTATGAAGACACGGCCAAGTCGCAGGTGAACAATGTGATTTAAGGAGATTGTGGAGCTCGCCAAGCCGCTGTCGATCCGCCTGACTAACCCCAACGATCGTCTGAGTGGTGGAACTGAAGCTCGGCCGTCACCCAGACGTACGCCGCTGGCAAGGGTCAGGCTCCAAGGCCGGTGCCGCGAAAACCGCCGCCTACCATTGACAATTTCTTGCCCAACATTGTGAGCGAAGTGCATGGGGTCGCAGCAGCAGATCCAGCTCATCCAGCATGGTGACGCCCACGGGCGAGCTGACGAATGTCCCGGTGAGTGTAAGCAGGGATATATTCAACGGAAAGTCAAACTAACGAGCAACTTCTTTCCCTCAGATCGCCATCAAAGCCATTGAAAAAAATCTCGCACATGTGTGCATATAATTCTCAACTGGTTCTAACCTCCCCGGTATGAAGACACGGCCAAGTCGCAGGTGAACAATGTGATTTAAGGAGATTGTGGAGCTCGCCAAGCCGCTGTCGATCCGCCTGACTAACCCCAACGATCGTCTGAGTGGTGGAACTGAGCTCGGCGGTCGCCCAGGCGTACCCCGCTAGCAAGGGTCAGGCTCCAAGGCCGGTGCCGCGAAAACCGCCGCCTACCATTGACAATTTCTTGCCCAACATTGTGAGCGAAGTGCATGGGGTCGCAGCAGCAGATCCAGCTCATCCAGCATGGTGACGCCCACGGGCGAGCTGACGAATGTCCCGGTGAGTGTAAGCAGGGATATATTCAACGGAAAGTCAAACTAACGAGCAACTTCTTTCCCTCAGATCGCCATCAAAGCCATTGAAAAAAATCTCGCACATGTGTGCATAATATTCCCAACTGGTTCTAACCTCCCCGGTATGAAGACACGGCCAAGTCGCAGGTGAACAATGTGATTTAAGGAGATTGTGGAGCTCGCCAAGCCGCTGTCGATCCGCCTGACTAACCCCAACGATCGTCTGAGTGGTGGAACTGAAGCTCGGCCGTCACCCAGACGTACGCCGCTGGCAAGGGTCAGGCTCCAAGGCCGGTGCCGCGAAAACCGCCGCCTACCATTGACAATTTCTTGCCCAACATTGTGAGCGAAGTGCATGGGGTCGCAGCAGCAGATCCAGCTCATCCAGCATGGTGACGCCCACGGGCGAGCTGACGAATGTCCCGGTGAGTGTAAGCAGGGATATATTCAACGGAAAGTCAAACTAACGAGCAACTTCTTTCCCTCAGATCGCCATCAAAGCCAATGAAAAAAATCTCGCACATGTGTGCATATAATTCTCAACTGGTTCTAACCTCCCCGGTATGAAGACACGGCCAAGTCGCAGGTGAACAATGTGATTTAAGGAGATTGTGGAGCTCGCCAAGCCGCTGTCGATCCGCCTGACTAACCCCAACGATCGTCTGAGTGGTGGAACTGAAGCTCGGCCGTCACCCAGACGTACGCCGCTGGCAAGGGTCAGGCTCCAAGGCCGGTGCCGCGAAAACCGCCGCCTACCATTGACAATTTCTTGCCCAACATTGTGAGCGAAGTGCATGGGGTCGCAGCAGCAGATCCAGCTCATCCAGCATGGTGACGCCCACGGGCGAGCTGACGAATGTCCCGGTGAGTGTAAGCAGGGATATATTCAACGGAAAGTCAAACTAACGAGCAACTTCTTTCCCTCAGATCGCCATCAATGCCAATAAAAAAAAACTCGCACAAGTGTGCATAATATTCCCAACTGGTTCTAACCTCCCCGGTATGAAGACACGGCCAAGTCGCAGGTGAACAATGTGATTTAAGGAGATTGTGGAGCTCGCCAAGCCGCTGTCGATCCGCCTGACTAACCCCAACGATCGTCTGAGTGGTGGAACTGAAGCTCGGCCGTCACCCAGACATACGCCGCTGGCAAGGGTCAGGCTCCAAGGCCGGTGCCGCGAAAACCGCCGCCTACCATTGACAATTTCTTGCCCAACATTGTGAGCGAAGTGCATGGGGTCGCAGCAGCAGATCCAGCTCATCCAGCATGGTGACGCCCACGGGCGAGCTGACGAATGTCCCGGTGAGTGTAAGCAGGGATATATTCAACGGAAAGTCAAACTAACGAGCAACTTCTTTCCCTCAGATCGCCATCAATGCCAATAAAAAAAAAAAAAATCGCACAAGTGTGCATAATATTCCCAACTGGTTCTAACCTCCCCGGTATGAAGACACGGCCAAGTCGCAGGTGAACAATGTGATTTAAGGAGATTGTGGAGCTCGCCAAGCCGCTGTCGATCCGCCTGACTAACCCCAACGATCGTCTGAGTGGTGGAACTGAAGCTCGGCCGTCACCCAGACATACGCCGCTGGCAAGGGTCAGGCTCCAAGGCCGGTGCCGCGAAAACCGCCGCCTACCATTGACAATTTCTTGCCCAACATTGTGAGCGAAGTGCATGGGGTCGCAGCAGCAGATCCAGCTCATCCAGCATGGTGACGCCCACGGGCGAGCTGACGAATGTCCCGGTGAGTGTAAGCAGGGATATATTCAACGGAAAGTCAAACTAACGAGCAACTTCTATCCCTCAGATCGCCATCAATGCCAATAAAAAAAAACTCGCACATGTGTGCATATAATTCTCAACTGGTTCTAACCTCCCCGGTATGAAGACACGGCCAAGTCGCAGGTGAACAATGTGATTTAAGGAGATTGTGGAGCTCGCCAAGCCGCTGTCGATCCGCCTGACTAACCCCAACGATCGTCTGAGTGGTGGAACTGAAGCTCGGCCGTCACCCAGACGTACGCCGCTGGCAAGGGTCAGGCTCCAAGGCCGGTGCCGCGAAAACCGCCGCCTACCATTGACAATTTCTTGCCCAACATTGTGAGCGAAGTGCATGGGGTCGCAGCAGCAGATCCAGCTCATCCAGCATGGTGACGCCCACGGGCGAGCTGACGAATGTCCCGGTGAGTGTAAGCAGGGATATATTCAACGGAAAGTCAAACTAACGAGCAACTTCTTTCCCTCAGATCGCCATCAATGCCAATAAAAAAAAACTCGCACAAGTGTGCATAATATTCCCAACTGGTTCTAACCTCCCCGGTATGAAGACACGGCCAAGTCGCAGGTGAACAATGTGATTTAAGGAGATTGTGGAGCTCGCCAAGCCGCTGTCGATCCGCCTGACTAACCCCAACGATCGTCTGAGTGGTGGAACTGAAGCTCGGCCGTCACCCAGACGTACGCCGCTGGCAAGGGTCAGGCTCCAAGGCCGGTGCCGCGAAAACCGCCGCCTACCATTGACAATTTCTTGCCCAACATTGTGAGCGAAGTGCATGGGGTCGCAGCAGCAGATCCAGCTCATCCAGCATGGTGACGCCCACGGGCGAGCTGGACGAATGTCCCGGTGAGTGTAAGCAGGGATATATTCAACGGAAAGTCAAACTAACGAGCAACTTCTTTCCCTCAGATCGCCATCAATGCCAATGAAAAAAATCTCGCACAAGTGTGCATAATATTCCCAACTGGTTCTAACCTCCCCGGTATGAAGACACGGCCAAGTCGCAGGTGAACAATGTGATTTAAGGAGATTGTGGAGCTCGCCAAGCCGCTGTCGATCCGCCTGACTAACCCCAACGATCGTCTGAGTGGTGGAACTGAAGCTCGGCCGTCACCCAGACGTACGCCGCTGGCAAGGGTCAGGCTCCAAGGCCGGTGCCGCGAAAACCGCCGCCTACCATTGACAATTTCTTGCCCAACATTGTGAGCGAAGTGCATGGGGTCGCAGCAGCAGATCCAGCTCATCCAGCATGGTGACGCCCACGGGCGAGCTGACGAATGTCCCGGTGAGTGTAAGCAGGGATATATTCAACGGAAAGTCAAACTAACGAGCAACTTCTTTCCCTCAGATCGCCATCAATGCCAATAAAAAAAAACTCGCACAAGTGTGCATAATATTCCCAACTGGTTCTAACCTCCCCGGTATGAAGACACGGCCAAGTCGCAGGTGAACAATGTGATTTAAGGAGATTGTGGAGCTCGCCAAGCCGCTGTCGATCCGCCTGACTAACCCCAACGATCGTCTGAGTGGTGGAACTGAAGCTCAGCCGTCACCCAGACATACGCCGCTGGCAAGGGTCAGGCTCCAAGGCCGGTGCCGCGAAAACCGCCGCCTACCATTGACAATTTCTTGCCCAACATTGTGAGCGAAGTGCATGGGGTCGCAGCAGCAGATCCAGCTCATCCAGCATGGTGACGCCCACGGGCGAGCTGACGAATGTCCCGGTGAGTGTAAGCAGGGATATATTCAACGGAAAGTCAAACTAACGAGCAACTTCTTTCCCTCAGATCGCCATCAATGCCAATAAAAAAAAAACTCGCACAAGTGTGCATAATATTCCCAACTGGTTCTAACCTCCCCGGTATGAAGACACGGCCAAGTCGCAGGTGAACAATGTGATTTAAGGAGATTGTGGAGCTCGCCGCCCTGTCGATCCGCCTGACTAACCCCAACGATCGTCTGAGTGGTGGAACTGAAGCTCGGCCGTCACCCAGACGTACGCCGCTGGCAAGGGTCAGGCTCCAAGGCCGGTGCCGCGAAAACCGCCGCCTACCATTGACAATTTCTTGCCCAACATTGTGAGCGAAGTGCATGGGGTCGCAGCAGCAGATCCAGCTCATCCAGCATGGTGACGCCCACGGGCGAGCTGACGAATGTCCCGGTGAGTGTAAGCAGGGATATATTCAACGGAAAGTCAAACTAACGAGCAACTTCTTTCCCTCAGATCGCCATCAATGCCAATAAAAAAAACTCGCACAAGTGTGCATAATATTCCCAACTGGTTCTAACCTCCCCGGTATGAAGACACGGCCAAGTCGCAGGTGAACAATGTGATTTAAGGAGATTGTGGAGCTCGCCAAGCCGCTGTCGATCCGCCTGACTAACCCCAACGATCGTCTGAGTGGTGGAACTGAAGCTCGGCCGTCACCCAGACGTACGCCGCTGGCAAGGGTCAGGCTCCAAGGCCGGTGCCGCGAAAACCGCCGCCTACCATTGACCATTTCTTGCCCAACATTGTGAGCGAAGTGCATGGGGTCGCAGCAGCAGATCCAGCTCATCCAGCATGGTGACGCCCACGGGCGAGCTGACGAATGTCCCGGTGAGTGTAAGCAGGGATATATTCAACGGAAAGTCAAACTAACGAGCAACTTCTTTCCCTCAGATCGCCATCAATGCCAATAAAAAAAAACTCGCACAAGTGTGCATAATATTCCCAACTGGTTCTAACCTCCCCGGTATGAAGACACGGCCAAGTCGCAGGTGAACAATGTGATTTAAGGAGATTGTGGAGCTCGCCAAGCCGCTGTCGATCCGCCTGACTAACCCCAACGATCGTCTGAGTGGTGGAACTGAGCTCGGCGGTCGCCCAGGCGTACCCCGCTAGCAAGGGTCAGGCTCCAAGGCCGGTGCCGCGAAAACCGCCGCCTACCATTGACCATTTCTTGCCCAACATTGTGAGCGAAGTGCATGGGGTCGCAGCAGCAGATCCAGCTCATCCAGCATGGTGACGCCCACGGGCGAGCTGACGAATGTCCCGGTGAGTGTAAGCAGGGATATATTCAACGGAAAGTCAAACTAACGAGCAACTTCTTTCCCTCAGATCGCCATCAATGCCAATAAAAAAAAACTCGCACAAGTGTGCATAATATTCCCAACTGGTTCTAACCTCCCCGGTATGAAGACACGGCCAAGTCGCAGGTGAACAATGTGATTTAAGGAGATTGTGGAGCTCGCCAAGCCGCTGTCGATCCGCCTGACTAACCCCAACGATCGTCTGAGTGGTGGAACTGAAGCTCAGCCGTCACCCAGACATACGCCGCTGGCAAGGGTCAGGCTCCAAGGCCGGTGCCGCGAAATCCGCCGCCTACCATTGACAATTTCTTGCCCAACATTGTGAGCGAAGTGCATGGGGTCGCAGCAGCAGATCCAGCTCATCCAGCATGGTGACGCCCACGGGCGAGCTGACGAATGTCCCGGTGAGTGTAAGCAGGGATATATTCAACGGAAAGTCAAACTAACGAGCAACTTCTTTCCCTCAGATCGCCATCAATGCCAATAAAAAAAACTCGCACAAGTGTGCATAATATTCTAGTTCTGGTATAGCGAGCGCATGTTGTTCTCACCGGCTGCTCGTTCTGCGTCTGTCGCAAGTCTATCCAGCTGTGCTCTTTTGTCCTTTCTGGCCGACCTTTTCACCGCTCTGCATAGTCCGCGATACTCCTCACGGTACTGTGTAAGCTGGTCCGCCAGGGGCTTCAGGTTGTTCCTCCTTCTAATCAGGTCCCAGGTCCCTTTAGATATCCAGTCCGATCTTCCGCGTTGTTGCAGGCCAAGTATTTACTCCGCCGTGGTCCTTAGTTGTCTGCAGGTGTGCTCCCATGGGTGGCCTTCTAGGGGGATCAGCTGTTCTCGCAATGTGGACGTCATTCTCGTCTTCAGAGTAGAGTCGCTAAGGAGGTGCAGGTTCAGGGGGGGCGCTCGCCGGTGTTGGCTGTTGCCAGTGTTCCTTGAGTGGTTGCGGTTGAGCTTTATGGAAAGTTCTCCAATGACCAACTCATGATCACTGTCTATGGCTGCTCCCCTTTTGTTCCGTACGTCCAGTAGCGAGTGTCTCCATTTCCTGCTAATGCATATGTGGTCGATCTGGTTGCGCGTGTTACCACTTGGAGACGTCCAGGAGTATTTGTGGACATCTTTGTGTGGGAATATTGTGCCGCCGATGACCAGTTGGAATAACTGGCAGAGTTCCACTAATCCCTCTCCGTTATCGTTGCGAATCCCAGTTCCATGCTGGCCCATGACAGATCTTAGTCCGGTGTTTTTGGGGCCGATTTTTGCATTGAAGTCACCCATGAGGATGTTAATGTCACCTTGCCGTAACTTGTTGAGGGTTGCTGTAAGGGCAGTATAGAAGTCGTCCTTGGTCTCGTCATTAGAGTCTTCCGTCGGGGCCTAGCATTGAATGATTTTTATGTATCTAGCTCTACATCTGAACCTGGCGGTCATGATTCTATCAGAAATGGGTTCCCAGGAAACCAGTGCCTTCTTTATGCGCTTGGACACGTAAATTCCCACTCCATATCTGCTGCCGTCACTGTTGCCACTGTGTAGGACTAGATTGCTATCTGATGTTGTTGTTTCCCCACTGCCAGCCCACCTCATCTCGCTGATTCCAGCTATTGCCATGTGGAGTTTCTCCATCTCTGCCTCGAACTGTGCTAACCTAGATGGTTCTCTTAGAGTTCTAACGTTCCATTGTCCAATTCGTGTCCGTTTTGAAATGCCTATGGTCGTCATCGAATTTGGGGAGCCGTTTATGTTTAAATTTCTCGTATTGGTTTCAGTAATCGATTAAAGTTTTCGACCGCTCTGGTGATTGGCCAGATGCGGCTTATCCCAGTGGTGGGGCTGCCACCTGTCGCCATCGGGGAGTGGCGTCTACGGTGTTGTGTTGTTATTCGTAGAAAAGCGAACAGTCTTGGTAACGCGCTCGCCCTGCTGGGTGTTGTTGCTGTTCGCAGAAAACACAGGGTGCGCTTGGTACTATGTGGGTTGCCCCCGTTTTTTCTCCCATATAGCGAGGAGGGGGGGTGAGGCGGTGGGGCAAGTGGGAGTTGCCGAATTGTTGTAATAGGCATTTGTTATGTGGAAGAATACTTTCTAAAAGTTAGAAAAGTCTTTCAGAGAGGAAGTTTGTATGGCCATGCTCTCGTCATGGGTGGGGGTTGAACCCACGACCCCGTGTTTAGCAGGTAGCTGCGCTATCCACTACACCACGAGGCCCCGGCCTGCGTTAGCAAGTCAAACCTATTATGGCATCAAATGTACTAATGGTATCGAGTAGAAAAGTGGGGCCGTTAGGGCCAAATATGTGCATTAGGCACTTTTTTATTACTTTACTGGAGCCATGAATGGAACTCACAGTGAATGGGGAGTCGACAAGAGTTATGTTTTTCAGCTCTTTTAGGGGCTTTACATAATTTTTTGACGCTCCAGTATCTATGAGGATTCTTAAAACTCTCCCCGCCAGCCTTCGTTCAATAAAGGGCAAGCGGGACCTTCCTCTAAAAAATTAATGAGGTCGTTGGACTCCAATGAGTCACTGTCGTCCTCAATTGCATTAAGAGCGGCTGCAGCCGCGTTTTCATAATCATCTTCTTACTCCGCGTTAGCGGCCTGTTCAACCTTGAAAACCCTCTGGCGCCTTTGGCCAGAATTTCTCTCTGAAGAGTTTGATCTTTTAAGAGCATGTTTGTTACTTCCCTGCCTAAAGTTCGTGGGTTGTCGAAGTTTTGAAGACGATGGATCTATGTCCATTGGTTTTGGGGATTGATTTTGTTTGGGTAGATCAGGGACCCAGTCGTCATTTTTACGCCATGAACCGGTATTTTGATTCTTGTTTGGCTTTTTGAAATAATGGGGGTTTCTTTCTGGGCCTCGGTCGGCACCAAAATTTTTGCCTTGTTTTTCAGGCACGCAGTGTTGGCTTTTGTGGAAATCAGTATTATGATTTCTTTGCTCCACCGCCTTGGCGTATTTGGCCGCGAACATACTTCGTTCGATACTGGCCTCTGCTTTTCTTGCTAATGCCAGTGCTGCTGGCAGGTCTTTGGGCTGTGCTGGAAACACAACGGCCCTTGGGGATTTTTTTAGACCCGAAATAAATACATGTAGGGCATCAGCCCTAACCTCTGTACTAAGCAATGTGGCTCTTTTATCATCATATGTCGTGACGATTTTGTTAGTAACGAGGGTCAATTTTTGTTCGACCTCATCGTAGTACTGCATTAGGGCTTGGTCGCCCTGACGGACCGATTCGAGACCCTGTCGTAATAGGCGCAAGGATGTTTTATCTGCATAGGAGCAGTCTAGTCTAGCCAAAATGGCGTTAAAACAGGCCCGTAGCTAGACCTAACTGGTAGTACGGGCACAAAGTAATGAAGGACGGGTAGGATTATAAAATAAAATAACTCGAACTCAGAAAAGTATCGATAAACACGAGTGCCAACGTTACCAATATCGCTAGCACCGACAATGTGGTGCGAAACATTTTAAAAAACTTCAGTGATTTATATTTTTCTAGATATCAATTTTTTCCGGTTTTTTCTTAGATGGGCTGTACGGGCAAACAAGTCGACAGTACGGGCAACGCCCGTACTTGCCCGTATGTAGCTACAGGCCTGCGTTAAAATTAAGCACAGTGTTATGTGAAACTAGCAGCGCGCGCGCTGGCGATTTAATTTTGTTTCTTATAATGGTAACAGCTTGGAAATGTCCGCTAAATCCTGGATAATCTTTGAACAATTCAAAAGCATCGGTGGCCGATTCCCTCCATGCCACGTATTCATCCTGTATACCTGTAAAATCTGACTTCACAATGTGCAAAGGTATATCACACGCTTTTGCTCCCGGTTTTACAGCTATCCTCTGGTAGGTTTCTACCTCTGGCGCTTCTACACTCAAATTTTTTAACTGTTGATTAACGGCATTGATTTGCTCCGGAAATTCGGCTTTAAGCCTCTGTTCTTGATTAGCCAATGCGGCTTGAATTAATATTTCAATTTGGCTTGCGTTCATGGTGTATGTTTTTTTTTCTGCCTGTGCTATTGGGTATCTGAGGGTCTTTCGGACGAACTCTTCTTCACTATCACTTTCCAATTCGCGTTTAGTTTCCCTATATGGGCCTGGAAAACTCATAAGGCCCTTAACTGGTTAACACTAAACACAAGTATAGAGAGACCGAATATTTTAATTCGACAGAAAGTAATTTCATTGTGGTATATTAATATTAATAACCGTATGAAAATATATTTTTAGAGATGGCTAATATTAATTTGCCTTTATTTGTGAGTCACCTTTACAGTCATACTTTATTTGAATTTTATATGTTAAACTTTTGGATAAATAATTTTAATTGAACATATTTATTTTGCCATTTATTTATTCAGCACTTTACTGAAATAGTTTGTAGGGATTTTTTTATTTTTTCCCTGTGTAATTGAAGCTGTATTTAGTTTGATCAGCCCACTTACATTCTTGGGGGTCGTGAATTCCTATCTGGTTGGGTGCCAATTATATTTAAAGTGTCGCCCTGGGTCGTCCCGCGCCGCAGTCCGACGGGAAAGGGATGATGACGTCAGCTCCGCCGTGGCCGGCTTCTCGGTCGGGGAGGGGAGCGGAGATCTTCTCCGCAAGAGGTGCGCAGACGTTTCGCTGCGCAGCTCGGTCCTGGATAAGTTTAGTATATGTTGGGAGAACTTTCTCTGTTACTGTCTGCCCTTAAAGCTAACCAATATAAAAAATACAGCCTTCGCTGGAGTGAGTTTCTGGAGCGAGTGCTCTTTATTGTAATTGAAATCAAACTGAAAACTTATTCTACTTTACACAAGCTATTCGCGGCCGGCAAGCCGATTGCTCGTCCAGCAAAGTGCTGACACAAGCAAAAACTGCATATCTCCCCATACTGGGAAACCAATGGGAACCAGACACGGCCCCTAAAGGCTTTTATGCTGAATCTGCATTTAAAATACTAGGGTAATAACCCCAGACTTAAAACTTGTGTGTGTAGAGTAAAAATCTTTGCGAGCCCTCGATGCGGTGGTCACCGAAGAGTGCGGTCAGACCGACTCTAAAATAAGCATAAGTTTTGATTCCAACTAACCCACACTGAGAGAAATGAAAATATGAAACTTGAAAACTCGGAAAATATATGAAATTGTAAAATAGCAAAAATTATGGAAATTATAAAAATAACGAAAATATACTAGAAATAAAATTAACCAAATATGTGAAATAAATCTAGCAAAGAAAGATATGAAATTATAAAATAACGAGGATATACCAGAAATAAAAAAGATATCGAAATGTGCAAAACTAAAAATTTATGAAATTATAAAACCAAGAGGTGGAAAGAGTTCGTAACGGCGAAATAGAAGCAACTACACCGGGAGAAAAATATTTTGAGAAATCGAACAAAATATAATAATGAAATTAAATAAATTGTTTTGGTACTAAATAAAAGCTGGGGAAAATGCAGAAGCATGGCAATAAATAGCGGAAAATATATGATGAGAATAAATGACGGAAAATAATAAGAAAAATAGTGAAACATATGCAAACTGGGAAAAATATCGAAACATATAATAATTTAAATTATATTTTTTTTGCGAAATTATATTATTGGGAAATTTTCAGATGAACCCAAATTTACCTTGGCCGAGCCAGACCTAGTCGGCCGTGTGAGATTAGTAGGGCGAGTCGGAGGTCGTTTGACCCCGACTGGAGAGCAAATTCTCGAATATTTCTTCCCTTCCCTCTCGGCCCTCCTGCCCCAAACATGCAAGAAGGCTAACTCGGTGTTTCCCTCTGTTGCGCCCTAGCAACTTATTTTTTATGTGTAACCCGGTGGCTGACAAACTCCACTCCACGTCAGCCCACCGTCTCATCGTAGCCACAGTGTCCCATATCTTTACAAATTTTTCTGTCGAGAGACCCTGGCGGGATTGAGTCTCTATCCCAGCCTAGAAAACTTCCTCACAGATGGCGCCCGAACAGGGACATGGGGCTGACGAATTTTTGATGAGATCTATGGCCTAAAGACCCATTAAGTTACACTGAAAAAAAAATGTTTGTCTGTTGTGGGTGCGACAAGGGGAAAGTTGCGAGTGCACTTAAGGGGTTATATACCTTTTTTTTTTTCAAAAAATCGAAAAATTTTTGATTGCTGAATCTTAAAGTACAACTGTTGAAGAACAAATTTTCATACAGATCCGACCAATAGTTCCATAGGAAAACAGCTTTTTGTGCCGAGGTTTGTCACACTTAACACACTCAACCTCGAACTTTAAATGCGATTATCTCGAAATCGTTTTTTTACAAAGTGCCTTTGCGGTGACTACGATTCCGCAAGAACCATTTGATCAATCTGCTTATTTTTTTTTTAATTGTTCGTAATGAATGTGCGGAGTTCGTGAACGATTCAGTTTTCAAGAAAAAATTTTTGTTTTTCAGATCAGAATTTTTGAATAAAATTTTTAGAACAAAAAAAGGCAACTTTTAAAAAAAAATCATTACTGTTTACAGAAAAAACGAGATATTCCAAAAAGGAATCGTTCACGAACAAGTTACAACTTTATACTAATGAATTTTTTTCTGTTTTTTGATATCAGTTGACCTCCTGAACTTCAATCGTAGTCACCGCGACCCTCGAAAAAAAAATGGTTTTGGTATATAACTCCGTTATTTATTTATAATTTTTCAGGAACAATAGCTTCCTTTTTTCTTCAAGAGATGTACTATCAATATATATTAACATTTTTGTAATAAAATTACTGCTACATATTTAAAAAAAAATCCAAAGATTGCTCAATTTTTCCGCTGAAAAAGGTATATAACCCCTTAAGGGGTTATATACACTTGCGCGCGAGGAAAAATAGGCTTTTTTACGAAACTTGAAAACTCGGAAAATATATGAAATTGTAAAATAGCAAAAATTATGGAAATTATAAAAATAACGAAAATATACTAGAAATAAAATTAACCAAATATCTGAAATAAAGCTAGCAAAGAAAGATATGAAATTATAAAATAACGAGGATATACCAGAAATAAAAAAGATATCGAAATGTGCAAACCTAAAAATTTATGAAATTATAAAACCACGAGGTGGGGAAAGTTCGTAACGGCAAAATAGAGGCAACTACACCGGGAGAAAAATATTTTGAGAAATCGAACAAAATATAATAATGAAATTAAATAAATTGTTTTGGTACTAAATAAAAGCTGGGGAAAATGCAGAAGCATGGCAATAAATAGCGGAAAATATATGATGAGAATAAATGACGGAAAATAATAAGAAAAATAGTGAAACATATGCAAACTGGGAAAAATATCGAAACATATAATAATTTAAATTATATTTTTTTTGCGAAATTATATTATTGGGAAATTTTCAGATGAACCCAAATTTACCTTGGCCGAGCCAGACCTAGTCGGCCGTGTGAGATTAGTAGGGCGAGTCGGAGGTCGTTTGACCCCGACTGGAGAGCAAATTCTCGAATATTTCTTCCCTTCCCTCTCGGCCCTCCTGCCCCAAACATGCAAGAAGGCTAACTCGGTGTTTCCCTCTGTTGCGCCCTAGCAACTTATTTTTTATGTGTAACCCGGTGGCTGACAAACTCCACCCCACGTCAGCCCACCGTCTCATCGTAGCCACAGTGTCCCATATCTTTACAAATTTTTCTGTCGAGAGACCCTGGCGGGATTGAGTCTCTATCCCAGCCTAGAAAACTTCCTCACAGATGGCGCCCGAACAGGGACATGGGGCTGACGAATTTTTGATGAGATCTATGGCCTAAAGACCCATTAAGTTACACTGAAAAAAAATGTTTGTCTGTTGTGGGTGCGACAAGGGGAAAGTTGCGAGTGCACTTAAGGGGTTATATACCTTTTTTTTTTTCAAAAAATCGAAAAATTTTTGATTGCTGAATCTTAAAGTACAACTCTTGAAGAACAAATTTTCATACAGATCCGACCAATAGTTCCATAGGAAAACAGCTTTTTGTGCCGAGGTTTGTCACACTTAACAAACTCAACCTCGAACTTTAAATGCGATTATCTCGAAATCGTTTTTTTACAAAAGTGCCTTTGCGGTGACTACGATTCCGCAAGAACCATTTGATCGATCTGCTTATTTTTTTTTTAAATTGTTCGTAATGAATGTGCGGAATTCGTGAACGATTCAGTTTTCAAGAAAAAATTTTTGTTTTTCAGATCAGAATTTTTGAATAAAATTTTTAGAGCAAAAAGAGGCAACTTTTTAAAAAAAATCGTTAATGGAATCGTTAAAAGGAATCCTTTGTTCACGCACAGGCTAATATTGTTGTTAATAAGCCTGCAAAATTTTAGACTGACCGAGTTAACGGTTCTTTATTAATCGTGGTCACCGCAACCACACTTTTTGAAAAAAACAGTTTCGAGATAATCGCGTGTAAAGAATGATTCGCCGATGACGCGTAGTGAAGATAGAGCGCTATCAATAGCTGCCAATCTGGTTCTAATGCTCAAAACTTTATGATTTTTGGGGAAAACATTCTCTCTGTACTTTCAGAAAATGCAATAAACAAATTTTCGATTTTTTTTACCAACGCAAGTGTATATAACACCTTAAGAAGAAGACAATATATGTTTGTAGGGGGGCGATCTAATCCTCCAAAATAAGCCGCGCTGATCGAGTGGTAGAATGGGGAAAATGTTTTTTCCCACGTCGCAGAGCAAAAGAAGTCCCAAAGGGAAACCGAAGCCACACCAGAAGAAGAAGACGAATAAGAAGCGGGGGCGTCGTGGGAATTCAACTTTAATCTTCGCATTCATACATGGAACTAAACACTAGCTTACAGAAAAAGAGCCGCTTAGGCGAGCACGGGAGAACGACGAAAACCGATCCCGAACTCCGGAGCGCGAGAGCGTAAGCTCACAAGAGGGCGAGAGCGGGCGAGAGCGAAAGCTCTGTCCGCAGAGGCGGCACAGTGGCCCCTCGCATAAACATTCCGCCCCCCCTTGCAAGCACCCGGGTTGCAACATAGGTCTTGCTACGGCTGGTGGCAGGCTCCGGACACGACCCATCCGAAAACCGTGCTCTGGGCCACTGGTAGTCCTTCCTGGATCTTCATGAAGCCAGATTGCATCACACGCGGATACATATCCGCGCCTAGGACCACGGAGATGGTCGCGGGTAGGTAAAACCGTTCATCAGCCAGGGTAACGTCCCGGAAGTGGGCCCGAACCGTCTCGCTCAGCTCCCGGACTGGAGTGCGAATGCGCACATGGGGTTCGACTTTGAATACGACCTCGAACCGGACACTCCTGTCTTGTCTGGAGCTCACGGTGGCCGCACACACCTGCTCATCCCCAACTCGAGTCGTTGGCAGTCGGAAAGCGGTCGTCAGCGACGCGTCGATGCAGCTCGTGGGTGTGCACGGGTCGATGAGTACCGCCGTATCGAAGACCTGCGTCCCGGTATGGATCCGTACCAGCGCAGTCGGTAGCAGGTTCACGCTGTGCCGCTGCAACAGCGACGACAGTGAAGGAGCGGTGGCCTCGCTCTGCGGGCTCTTCGGACGGGTGGCGGAAAACTGCCCATGCGCGACGGACGGCTGCTGATGAGCCCTCGAAGCACGCTGTGGTGTGATGGTCGAGGACCGAGGAGCGGCAGACGAATGCGGGCGAGCGGCTAACGAACGCCGCGGAGCGGCGGAGGAGGCCCGAGGGATAGCTGGGGCACGCCGTGGAGCGGCGGATGAGGGCCGACGAATGGCTGGAGGACGCCGTGGAGTGGCGGATGAGGGCCGACGCACGGCTGGGGAGCGCCGTGGAGTAACAGACGACCGGCGACGAGCAGCCGAAGAGTTCCGTGGGGAGTGATTCGGCGATCGGCGAGCCTCCTGACGCGGCTGGCGCGCAGTCACCGGTTGCTCGACAAGGTGCAGCAACGTGTGATGATCCTGGCCGCACGTTTTGCAGCAGTCCCCTCGCCGGCACGCTCCGTCGGAATGCTCGTGCGCCAAGCAATTGGGGCAGTACCGGTTGGCGAGGACTGCCCGTAGCCGCTTCTCGGCACTCAAGCGCAGAAATCGGCGGCACTTCCGTAACGGATGAATCCCAGTGCAGACTCGGCATCGGTAGGAGTTGGTACCTCGAGTACATCTGCTTTCCAATGCGTTGGCGCTGCGTGGACGTGGAGACATCGTGCTTGATATGTCTAGCGGAATAGGAGAAAAAACGTGGCAATCAGTACTGGTAAAATATTACGAATTGGACAACTACAAAACAGCACGGTGACGTGGAACATTGGACTGGACGGACGACCGGTTATTGCGGGCAAGCCGGTGCTTCCATCGGCAGAAGCACGACCTTGGCGATGGGACGCTTGATGAGCCCTCGCGCAGTGCGGATATCGACCACCCGGACATGGCCATCTGATCCTGGAAACACTGCGTCAACTCGGCCTAATCGCCACTCATTGGACGGAAGGTTGTCCTCCTTGACAACCACCATATCTCCGACCTTGAGATCTCGTGTGGGGGCTCGCCACTTATTTCGCTTATGGAGTTCCTTCAGGTACTCTTCCTTCCATCGCAGACGAAATTGCTGATGGAGAGCCTTCAGATGTTGCCAGCGGTTTATGATGGTCGTGGTGTCCCCCTTGATCTCAGGTTCCACTACCGCCAGGAGAGGGCCTCCCACCAAGAAGTGCCCAGGAGTAAGGGCTAATAAGTCAGCGGGGTCTTCGGACATTGGCGCGAGTGGACGCGAATTCAAGCACGCTTCGATCCTAGCCAGGAGCGTAGACAGCTCTTCGAAAGTGTACTTCCGCGTGGCAGTAGACTTGTAAAACAAGGTCTTGAAACTTTTGACGCCCGCCTCCCACAAGCCTCCCATGTGGGGGGCTCCCGGAGGGATGAAATCCCAAAGCAGCTGCTGGTGACTATAGGCACTCGTCACAGCCCCCTTGAGAGCCTGGAGGAAATCGCGGGAGAGTAGGCTAGCCGCACCCACGAAGGTCTTTCCATTGTCCGACTGCACTTGACGGGGGCATCCCCTTCGGGACACGAAACGGGCGAAAGCGGCGAGAAATTTTTCAGTCGTGAGGTCGGAGGTCGGCTCTAAATGGATGGCCTTGGTGGAGAAGCACACGAATACCAACACATACCCTTTTGTAATGAGGCAGGCTCGTCCCGTATAGTTCTTGATGTCAAAGGGTCCAGCATAGTCCATGCCGGTGTGTGTGAAGGGACGCGAGAAAGACGCCCGTTCCTTGGGTAGCTCTCCCATGAGTTGCGTTTGCAACTTCTTTTTGTGGATGACGCATACCTTGCACGAATAGATCACGGACTTGACCAAATTCCTCACCTTCGGAATCCAAAATTTGGAACGGATCAGACGGATCATCAACTGATTGCCGCCGTGCAGCGTTATGCGATGAGTAAAATGGACGAGGAGACGAGACAGATGGCAGTTGTATGGAAGGATTACCGGATGCCGTTCGTCATATTGGAGGTGTTCAGAGGCTGTAACCCGGCCGGAAGCTCTTATGAGCCCTTGAGAATCCAGAAACGGGTTCAAGTTTTGAATCGGACTGCCTGCTGGCAGTGGACGCTTTTGGCTTAAACAGCCAATCTCCTGGATGAAATGCTGGCGTTGCGTGACGGAAATTAGGAGACGTTCGGCCGACGCAATCTCAGAAGAAGTCAAGTGGTCCTCAAACGAAGTCTTGGCCTCTCGCGAGCGCTGGATGAAGCGCCGAACATAAGCGAGGACTCGCAACGCCTTGTCGAAGGTGGAAAAACGCTGAAGAATATCTTCCGGCGGGGCCTTCACAACGTGGACCTTAACCGCTCGCTTCTCGAGTTCAGTCTCGGGGGAGTCATTGCCTTGACTGGGCCACTCAGAACGCGGCCCTTGCAGCCATGCAGGACCATGCCACCACAACTGACTGTCCGCGAGGTCTTGCAGCCCTACTCCCCGGCTAGCGAGATCTGCCGGATTATGCTCGGACCGGACATGCGCCCATTTCTCCACTTCCGTGCATTGAGTGATCTTCGTCACCCTATTTGCCACGAATGTTGTCCAGTGGCATGCCGGCTTATGCAACCAGGCGAGAACAATGGTCGAGTCCGTCCAACAATGGAGAGCGGACGCAGGCCCGGGCATCTTCGGAAGAATGGCGTTGGCCATCTCGGATAACAGGACGGCTCCGCACAACTCCAGCCTCGGGAGTGAAACCGTCTTGACTGGGGCCACCCGCGTTTTTGCCGTTAGCAAGTTCACCGCTACCGTGGACCCCACCTCAACTCGAACGTAAATGGCGGCGCCATAAGCCTTTTGCGAGGCGTCGCAGAAGCCGTGATGCTCCACCTTTAAGTGTGGTCGGAACGCGACCCAGCGGGGAATGCGGATCTGGTCGAGCGCTGAGTAACTTTTCAGGAAGTCAACCCATCTTTCGCAGAAGTCTTGAGGGAGGACATCGTCCCAACCCAGATCCTGGAGCCAAATGTCCTGCATGAACATTTTCGCCCGGACAATGAAGGGGGCTAGCCAGCCGGCTGGATCGAACAACTTGGCAATTTGGGAAAGGACCTGACGCTTCGAGAACGATGATCCCAGGGTCAATTCTGGTGGAATGAAGAAGAACTCATCAGACGTAGCCTTCCAACGTACGCCGAGAGTCTTGGCCGTGCTTTCTGCGTCGATTTCAAGGAAATCAGCCCGAAGGAGATGGTCAGGCTGGATATTTGCCAAAATCGCCTTGCTATTGGACGTCCATTTCCTAAGTGGGAACCCTGCCGAACCCAGGGCCCCCTCGAGCTCTTGGATAGCTGCCTGCGCCTCCGACTTTGAGTCTGACCCAGCGAGCACGTCGTCGACGTACATGAAATGTCGGATGATTTGACTCGCCTGCGGATACCTTAATTCTTCGTCCTTGGCGAGCTGTTGCAGGACGCGTATTGCCAGGAATGGGGCACAATTGATCCCGAAGGTCACCGTCTTTAACTCGTAGTCGCGGATTTCCCCGTCGGGGTTGCGAAACAGTATGCGTTGGAGCGGGGTGTGCCGGGGGTCTACCCAAATTTGCCGATACATCTTCTCGATGTCGGCGTTGAAAACGAACCTGAAGTATCGCCACTTCAGGATCTGAATAGTCAGGTCGGACTGTAAGACTGGGCCCGCGAATAGAATGTCATTCAGACTGGTCCCGTTTGCGGAAGGGCTAGAGGCATTAAAAACGACCCGCACTTTAGTAGTCGTGCTTTCGGGCTTGAGAACGGCGTGATGCGGAAGGTAATATGTGGCGGAGCTGCTCGTCGTAGGAACCTCGGTCATGTGTCCCAAGTCGAGGTACTCTTGGATCACAGCGTCATACCGGGCTTTGAGGAGAGGATCTCTTTTCAGGCGCTGCTCGTTCCGGAGGAATTGAGCTAGAGCGAAGGATCGTGAAGCTGCTAGCTCGGAGCCCTCGTGCTCGGGGTCGCGCAAGGGGAGCGTCACAACATATTTGCCACGATGATCCCTTTTGGTGGTTTTCACGAAATTCTGTTCGCAAAAAGAATCAGCCTCGGAGACGATCTGAGTGGGAACTTCCTCCACCTCCCAGAATTTAGTGAGGAGCTGATCCAGGGAGTCTTCGAGGCGACATGTAACTCGCGTGGAGAAGGCAGCCACGCTGCGGGGGCCTGTCGAGTGGATTGGGCCTGTCAACACCCACCCGAAAATTGTTTCCTGGCCGAGAAGCGAACCGCAAATGTTCGTTTTGGAGTTGCCGAGGAGGATCGAAGGAAGAATATCTGCTCCTATTAAGACATCGATCTGGGAGCTCTCGAAGAATTTGGGGTCCGCAAGGGGGACGTCAGGGAGGTCCTTAAGAAGATCCCGTGGGATCGGATACGATGGCAGGTTACCGGCCAGCTGCGGAAGAACATAAGCTGTAGTGTCTACTTGGATTCCAGGTCTGGAAGGCGACTGAATGGAGAAATTGCACAGTTTAGTCGACTGGGCGGCAACGGTCTGGTTCAGGCCGGACACTTGGGCCTGGATAGTCTTGAAAGGAAGTCTGACTAGGTTGAACAGCCGTTCCGTAATGAAGGTCGCTTCCGACCCAGAATCAATCAACGCTCGCGCTTGGAAATTGCATCCCCGATGGCACACGTTAATAAGGGCCGTGCCCAATAGGACGGCTCTTGAACCAGTGGCGAAGCATACTTGCACATCGGCGGAGTCGTCTGAGGCACCAGTGCCTCCTGGAGTAGGCGCGTGCCGAGGCCTGGCTGTCGTCGACGGACTCGGAGCGGTCGCGAAAGGATTACCGCGGTGCAGGAGGGTGTGATGCCGGCTGTGACATGTGAAACAGCTGTGGGCACTGGTGCAGTCCCGTTGCTGGTGCCCTCGGGCAAAACAGTTAAGGCAAAGTTGCCTTCTCCTGATGTAGTCGGAGCGACCATCCACGTCCATTTCGAGGAACCGTGGACATATGCGAATGGGATGGTTCTCCCTAGAACAGAGATCACACCCCCTGGGCGCTGGAGCCACCCTGGCCTCGTACGAGTTGAGCCTGCGCGGTGGAGCGCTCGTAGTTGACGGTCTTGGCGGAACTTGCCCCGAAACGCTAGGTCTGATGTCGTCGATTGCCTCCAGAGTCCGATAGCGCTCTGTCAGGAATGCGTCCATCTCACCCCAGGTTGGAATTTCGGCCTTGTTGTGGACTGATTGCTCCCACAGAGAAAGCGTGATCTTGGGAAGCTTCAACGAAACCATATATATCAGGAGACAATCCCAAGCCTCGACATTAATGGAAGACATGCGTAAGGCAGTGAGGCAACTCTGAATGGTGCCTTGTAGCTCTTTTAGAGCGGCTCCGGACTCTTGGGGAACAGTCTGGATATTGAAGAGGATCTTCAACTGACTGTTGACCAAAGACCGCCGATTTTCGAAACGATCGGTCAGGCCTTGCCACGCTGAGACGAAACCTTCATTGGTTAGCGGGGCCTTACAGACAATGGCGTGCGCGTCGCCACTTGTCTTCGACAACAGGTGGAACAGCTTTTCCACCGGTGTGAGCCCCGAGTTGCGGATATAAATGGCGGTGAACAAGTCTCTGAATGTGGGCCACCGCAGGTAATCACCAGCGAAAACTTCGGTGTCCACTGGCGGTACCCGGCACCCCGTAGAAGCGGGCAGTTGGCTGGGTGCGGGAGCCTGAGCGGGCTGGACGGCGGCCTTTTCTACCACTTCCTGAAGATGGGCAACACACCTCGAAAAAACAGTGTAAC
This sequence comes from Drosophila bocqueti, assembly GCA_018151655.1. Lineage (NCBI taxonomy): Eukaryota > Metazoa > Arthropoda > Insecta > Diptera > Drosophilidae > Drosophila > Drosophila bocqueti. Next base: position 171,850 of record JAECXF010000015.1, on the reverse strand, counting down.
AGTAGCTGTATTTGGATCTCAGCACTGTTGAAGTGGCAGGGTCATCAGCGGACACGGATAGAAGGTCTAAGCAGCTCCTGTAGTCCTTTTTTACATCTTCCCATAAGCCGCGGACTTCGTCCAGATGGACTCGGCACATGTAGGGGGAGAAACTGTCAGTGCCAGGGGCGCCCGGAGTATGGATGTCAGCTTCGAACTGGCTAACTCCGTCCGTCGTGGCCGTGAACTTCTTCAGGGCGACTTCTAACGCACTCTGTGTCATCCTTGCGACTGACCGAGTAAGCCTTGGCTCGGGATCGTGGACAGTGTCGACTGACTCGTCGCTTTTTGCCTTTGGAATGGCAGCCTTTGGCTTTAATTGGGACGACCGCGGAGATGCGGATTGCGACCTGTCTAAGCGGATGGATGGGATCAGACGGGGCTTTTTGTCGCCTCCCGTGGGCATTCTCAGAATCCTCAGCTGATCAGAAGAATAAGAATCTGATAAGAATCAAGGTTGCATACGGCCGCTCACGCTGGTTGAAATATTGCAGTATTTTTAGTACAGCGGACAAAAAAAAACCCCAAAACAATCCAGAAATCCCTTGCCAGGGAATAATTTAAAGCCCAAAAAAACCCACGGAGTCAGACAAAAGTGGCGAGGGCTCGAGGAGGCACAGACGAAAATTCGGTCAGAAAATACTCTTGACGGCCGACTGCTGCTGCGGGCGGATATTGCACTATGCGGATCAGCAGAAAAAAAATAGCCAAAATTGGCAGGAAAATTGCGGTCGGGAACGAAGAAAAATGGAAAAATAAATATTTTGGTAGAAATATATGTACTGCTTGGCTCAGACGTGGATCTCAAATATTTTTGCCGTTGACACAGGAGAAAAATTAGGCTCGCGACAGGGTCGATCGGTTGCCGTAATCCCAAAAATCAATTAATTAATAATTTCCTTAATAATCAGTAACCGGAAAAAATATTTACTCTTCTTTATTTACTGCGAAGCCGGAAAGGTGGACTTAAAAAACCTTGGCTTGGTTTGACAAAGCCTCACTGCTTGCCGTCGGCAACGCAGTGCGTGTGCAAAAGACGGAACACCAAAAAACCCAGCAACAGCAATAACTCGGCTGCGGCGGAAAACTCAAAGATTTGGACAAAAGCAATCGCGGTCCCGCCCGTGTGGATTTGCAATAGTTGTTTCTTTTCCTTTTTAATAATTAATAATTAATTATTCTTAAACGTAATATCGAGAATAATAATATCGAGAAGCCGGAAAGGTGGACTTAACAAACCCTTGGCTTGGTTCGGCAACGGCCTCCCTGCTTGCCGTCGGCAAAGCAGTGCGTGTGCAAAGAGACGGAACAACAACGGAAAAAACAGCAACAGCAATAACTCGGCTGCTGCGGAATGTCCAAAAAAAATGAAAAAAGCAATCGCGGTCCCGCCCGTGTGGATTTGCAGTAATAATTATTAATAATTGTTGGATGTCTCTTCTTTTTAATTTGTATTTGATTTAATTTAAAATTTCCTGGAATCGGTGCAGAAAATATTCAAGAAAATATTCAAGGGCATGCATGCATATGTATGTAAGGGCACAGTAGAGCATCGATGAAGTGGACTGTATTAATTGACTGTCTTGAAAAGGAGAGTAAAATTATGTGGCGAAAAAAAGACACGCACCGGAATGACCACAGAAAGAATATCGAAACAACGGCAGACTGTTCGGCGAACAGGGAAAGTTACCGCACAGTGCACACTCGTTGGCCGATATTATTAGTCTTTCTTTTTTCACCACACAATTTCACTTTTCACTTGCAGAGTTTTAATTGCGCCGACATATAATAATATGTGTACATATATATGTGTCAGCATGTATGGGATGAATGCGCACACATATATATGTACATCTGCCGCGACCGTTTGCACTTTGATGTACGGACCAAAACGGGGCGGAATATGGCGGCGCGAAAAAGAAACGAAGCGGAGACAAATGGACGAATATTGACGAGGAGGAATGAAATTCTCAACTGCCGTTATGTCAGGAAAATTCGCGGAGGTGGAATTGACACGGAAAATAATCTTGCAGCAGTGCGACCGAAATGGAATGTTCGGAGCTCTGCTGAAGACCGGCAGTGAGAAAAAATGACGAAACTTCGTACTTATCTTGGGGAACCAAAGGCCGGGAACTGCTGGCAGAAGAAGAATCCTTATCCGGCTCTGTAGGACCAATGTTTGTAGGGGGGCGATCTAATCCTCCAAAATAAGCCGCGCTGATCGAGTGGTAGAATGGGGAAAATGTTTTTTCCCACGTCGCAGAGCAAAAGAAGTCCCAAAGGGAAACCGAAGCCACACCAGAAGAAGAAGACGAATAAGAAGCGGGGGCGTCGTGGGAATTCAACTTTAATCTTCGCATTCATACATGGAACTAAACACTAGCTTACAGAAAAAGAGCCGCTTAGGCGAGCACGGGAGAACGACGAAAACCGATCCCGAACTCCGGGGCGCGAGAGCGTAAGCTCCCAAGAGGGCGAGAGCGGGCGAGAGCGAAAGCTCTGTCCCGGCGGCCCCCTGGCCCCTTCCCAATATATTTAATAAAATATTATTTATTTTTTTAAAATAAAAAAAAAACAAAAATAAAAATTATAAAATTTAAATTATTTATTTTTTTTTTTTTTTTTTTTTTTTTTAATAATAACCAAAAAAAAAAAAAAAAATAAATTTTTTTTTTTTTTGGTAGGCACCAAAACCTAAACCGAAGGGTGATTTTGTGGGCACGTGGGCAGCAGAACACGTGAGCCCAAGAAAGACAAGAAAAGTTCAAAGCAATAGAAGGAAAAGAATCTAAAAAAAAAGAGCGGGCCCTCTTTCGGTCAGCCCATCAGGTCGCAAGATTTTTTTAAACACGAGGTAGGGAGAAGCTAACCTATTCCCCACAGTACAGCCATCTTGTTTCACTCTCATCGTCGTCTCTCTCACACCCACAGTGGTGTCGATCTACTTCCAATATAGTCAACGGGATCTTTGGAGAGTTCGCATACAACCGTCGCCGAGTCAACAAGTACAGTCGCTACTAAGCCGAGTTTAGAAAATAGTCGTCGCAGAATTTCACAATCGTTGTGCCTCATCGTTGTTTCCATCGGTTCGCTGGAGCATTTTATACGCAGTTGTGTTTCGAAATAAATACGAGAATTTCTTGAGCGCCGTGTGACCCCGAAATAATTTTCACTGCGTCGGAAAATATTTTTTCTCGTCTTCAGTCAGTCCCGAATAATATTTACTTTCCGGAAATATGGGTGCACAATGGATTTCATATCTCCGCAAGAGGGAACTGGAAGCGATTCTAAAGGAGTTCGGGTTAGACGCAACGGGAAGCGTTGAAGAAATGAGGAGCAGGTTGGCCACATTTAATAACAAGGATGACAACGTCTTGGGAGTCGTCGAGCGACTCCAAGAATGCGAGGCAGAGATTTTAGCCGCGATCAACGAACGGAAGCAACGATCTCCGAGTCCCCACATCCCGGATCCTAATCAGCAGCAACTTCCAGTACCTGGAATTACCGTGGACGTTGCCGGAGGGACGGAGTCCAGGCAGGACGTTTCACCTAGGAAACCCGAGATGACAGCAGCCACGCCTGCGGAGAAGCTTCGGAATTGGGGGATCACGTTTGACGGAAACACGGATCCGATTGCGTTCATCCAACACCTCGAGGAGCGAGCCACCGCATATGAGGTCAACGTGGAGAAGATGCCGCAAGTCATCCCCGGACTGCTGACGGATACGGCGGAAAACTGGTTTCGGACCAGCCAACTGTTGGGGGATTCTTGGGCCAACTTCAAGAAGGTTTTTCTGGATTTCTTTTTGCCGCCGAGGTATTTTCAGCGACTTGAGGACGACAACCGCACCAGGTATCAGAGACAGGGGGAATCGTTTAAACAATATCTGGTAAATTTCCGACTGTTGATGTACAGAGCGGGATATAGTCAGGAACAGGAGTTAGACCGGATCTACGAGAACCTTCAGCCGGATTATCAACTGTTTACAAGAAGGCACGAGTTCACGACACTGGAACAACTGACTGTCTTGGCGGTCAATTACGAAGTTACTCGGGATCGGAATACGGGAAACCAAGCCAGGAGGCTGGCCGAGCTGCAGTCACCGAGGAGAACCGACCACGGATCGTATCCTGGAATGCCACCAAGGAACCGCCCAAATGTCGCGCAACAACCTGCACGAGGACCTATACCCGCTGCTGTATTTCAGGACAAGTTCCCCGGGTGGGAAACTTGTCAGTGGTGCCGAATTTCAGAAAAGCTTGCAGGAACTGTGCAGAAGTAGGACACTATGCGAGCGGATGCCGGATTCGCCGAGTTATTTTCTGCTGGGAGTGTGGTCGAAGAGGAGTCTAGACCCGAGAATGCTGCCAACGAAATGGTCCGGAAAACGAGAGGAGTCTTACCCAACACGGGGAAAGGCCGGAGACTGCCAGGAGGAATCCCCGGAATTAGAAGGAATATTACAGGTTCAAGACAGCAGGATCATCACGCGAGTGCAGATTGAGGGGCAAATATTTAATGCAACACTAGATACCGGAGCCAGCAGGAGTTTTGTGAGCGAGAGAGTCGTTCAACGCGTAGGTACACCTGATAACGTACGGACGGTACGCACCCAAGTTAGCCTGGCCGAAGGCTCACGAAAGGAAGTCACCAAGTCGCTGGTAGCGAAAGTCCAGATGGACCAACGTTGGGTCAGACTTCCACTTTTGGTTTTGCCTTCGATTATGGAAGAAGTGCTGTTAGGCATGGACTTTCTCTGTGGCGTATCCGCCACCCTGCAATGTGGTCGCACTTCTATCCAACTTAGTCCCCCTCTCCTAGCCAATACTGGGAATAATTCAGTCCTCTCTCCTCTTTCTGTAAATGAGTCCCCTCCGAAGCCGATTTCTAATATCGAACCCGCAGCACCAGAACTCTCAGTCAACAAGGCAGAGCAGAATAGACAAGCAGCCCCGACCGACAGATCGCTAGGACCCCGAAATGAGACCCCGTTTCGACGAACTCAAGAAACAAGGGCAGAACCAGATCGAGAGGCAGCACAGGTCAACAACGCGAGTCACAGGAAGGCCTAAAAGCCTGGGTGGAGAAATTTCTAGAGGAGGAACTGGCTCGATTCGAGGGACTGACAAGAGTGTCGCCTATCGCCGAACACACGATTACAATGCGGGATGACAATCCAATTAAACAGAGATATTTTCCGAAGAACCCAGCGATGCAGCGGATTATTGATGAGCAGATCGACGAGTTGATACGGAACGATTGCATAGAGGCTTCGTACAGCCCGCACAGAGCCCCAATTGTACTTGTCGGCAAGAAATCAGGAGAAATGAGATTATGCGTGGATTTTCGGCAATTAAATGCTGCCTCCATTCCAGATGCATACCCACTGCCAAGGATTACACACATATTGGAGCGTCTGCGACACGCGAAGTACATCTCTACACTGGATTTGAAGAGCGGATATTGGCAGATCCCCATGGCCAAAACCAGTCGCGAGTGCGTTTGCAGTGCCAGGGAGAGGTTTGTACCATTGGAAGGTCATGCCGTTTGGCCTTCACTCAGCTCCAGCCACATTCCAGCGGGCGCTGAATAGTGTCATCGGTCCGGACATGGAGCCCAACGCCTTTGCCTACTTGGATGATATTATTATCATCGGACGCACTTTGGAGGAGCACATGGAGAACTTAAAGGAAGTATTCCGACGGCTACGAAAGGCGAATCTTCGCCTCAATACAAAGAAATGTAGTTTCTTTAAGCGCAGCCTGGTATACTTGGGACATGTTATCAGTGAGTCCGCCCACCACATGCAAGGAGCTGAGGAGATATCTTGGTATAGCGTCGTGGTACAGGAGATTCGTGCCAGACTTCGCCAGTGTGGTACAACCGATGTCTCTATTACTGAAGAAGGGGAAGAAATGGCAATGGCAGCAGGAAGCATTTGAGGAACTGAAGAGGAAGCTTACGGAGGCGCCCGTCCTCGCGTGTCCCGATTTTAATGAGAAGTTTGTGCTCCAAACAGATGCTAGCGACATAGGACTGGGAGCCGTGTTAACCCAGAAGATCCAGGGGGAAGAAAAAGTCATCGCGTTTGCGAGTCGACGCTTCATAGCCGCTGAGAAAAATTACTCGACCACAGAGAAGGAGTGTCTGGCCATTATATGGGCCATCAGGAAACTCAGGTGTTACTTGGAAGGATATCGGTTTGAGGTGATAACGGACCATCGGAGGTGATACAGATGATTCAGGAGGACAAACCCACATGCACCTGGTACCAGCGGATGCTGAAACTCGTCCAGGACAAGCCTGGAGAATTTCCAGACTATGTATACGAGAATCAGCAGCTATATCGACATATTGGAGCACGACCCGATGACGAAGACTCGGTGCCATGGAAACTGTGCGTGGCCAAGGAACACCGCCAGCGAGTGCTGTCGGAATGCCACGACCAGCCCACGGCAGGACATCTCGGAATCAGGAAGACTACCACCCGGATCGCCCAGACGTATTACTGACCGGGACTCTTCCGTGATGTAGCCAGGTTTGTACGCAAGTGTGACACTTGCCAGCGGTTTAAGGTCAGTCAGAGTAAACCAGCGGGTAAAATGTTTACCAACAGATCAGTGAGCCTTTCGACACTGTCTGCGCAGATTTCATCGGGTCACTTCCGCGTTCCAAGAGCAGGAACAGCATGCTTCTTGTATTTTTCGACGCTTTTTCGAAAGCTACTTCTTCATATCTCGAAAAATCATTTAGGGAGAGGATTCTCAATCATTTCGGGATTCCACACAGGTTCGTTTGTGACAACGGAACTCAATTCACTAGTCGTTCTTTCAAAGCTTTCTGTAGACAAGCGGGAATAGAGATCCAGTAAACGGCACCCTATACACCGCAGCAGAACCCGACGCAGAGGGCCAATCGCACCATCAAAACTATGGTCGCCCAGTACATCGAGGATGAGCAGACGACTTGGGACGAATTGCTACCGAAGCTGAACTTAAAAATAAACAGCAGCGTTTCGGATTCGACCGGATTTAGTCCGGCCTTCATCATTTAAGGCAGAGAGCTACGACTCCCTTGTATGACGATGTTACTCCGGGACCAAGCGAAGTTCCTCGAGCACCCCAGGAGAACACTCAGCGAGCTTCACTCGAACAACGAAAACACTATGATCTTCGAAGACGAGCCTGGAGACCAGAGTTAGGAAAGATCCTAACCTACTAAAGATAGTATTCATCAAGCAGCACTACTTATCCAAGGCGGCAGATAATTTTCCGGCAAAGCTGGCCCCTAAATATGAAGGACCATACAAGGTTATCAAGTTTCTGCCACCCACGATCGTGCGCCTGCAGTACACCCAGAGCAAACAGCGCAGAACGGCGTCCCTAGGAGACTTAAAGGAAACAGTAAACGATCTGGAACCGGCGAAGCCGGAGAATGAAGAGGGAACTGCGATGGAAGAAGTTAGCGGTGTGTGCCGGTAAACTTCGCAGAAGGAAGACCGCATGGCGGTACAGCAGCAGGAACCAGAGGTCCTGCCACCAGAAAGGGCTGCGGCCCGGAAACGCCAAATAGTTGGCTAAGAAAAGGAACAGACACACAGGGCAAGAGCCGTTAATAACTAAGAGCACTGCGACAGGAGCCAAGACTGAGTCAGTGGGGGCCACTTGTTGGACGGTGCGCCTTCCCAACGTCCCCACTTCCCTGATGGGGAAACTCAATGCCCAGTGCCCACAACTAACTCCTCCAAATTAACGCCTAACCATAACTCAAATGCTAAGTAGGTCCTTAGTAAGGCAAAAGTCTAATAGAACTTTGTTTCCCCACAGATATGACGTCGGGCGACTTACCCCAGTGAATGCATCTACAGCCACTAAGATGGAGGCGGACGAAGATGGACGACGAACCGGTCCCATCACCCCGCCAGAACTGATCGTCATCTTCGACGACGACAATCCCGTCGAAACTCCGCCGACTGCCACGGGCGGCAGCACCGGAGAAGTACCTAGCCCTCCCTATGAGGCCGAGGACGACACTCTGCCCGCCTTGGTCCCCGGCGACAATGCCATCGCCGCATTCGAGACCGAGCCAGAGGAAACCCCAGCCGTGTGTGCGAGCTGGGCGAAGGAGCAGGAGTGGGAGGACCGATCCCACGCGAAGGTCACATCGGAGCCGACGCCAGCTTCAAAGCCGGCCACACCGGAGCCGAGGCCGAACCTCAATAGGCCGAACGAGATCAGGATCTCTTTACGTTCCCCAAAGAAGGAGAGGAATGTGAGGAGCCAACCGGCCCTCACAAATGCAAATAATAATAAAAATAATATTATAAATACATATAAATAATAATATAAATACATATAAATAATAATATAAATAAAAATATTGTTCGGAGGGGGATGGCTTTAACCTGGAAGGCACTCGATAAGAAAAACACGGTAGAACTTCGGGGTATTACGCGACGTGCGTTTGAGGTCTTTATTGATGGAATCGTAAATTAGTACTAACAAGAAGAACCTTAAAACTAACTTGGGGAGAGCGGACTAGGAGCTCGATGCACGAAAGTGCAGTGGAAGAGGGAGAGAGAGAGCGAGTGTACGGGATCACACTGCCTCCGGAAAATAAGCGCCCTTTTGGCGTGAACATTCTCCCCCTTGAGGACACGCAGCAAAATTATAAGAAGGCCTTCGAGGCCCCCTAGCGAGGATACGCTGTAGGAATAAGGAGGCCTTTGCTCGGGAAAGCGTTGGATACGCTGAGCGCTCGTGGACATGTAGAAGTGTGTGGTGATCCTGGCCACACAACTGGCATCGGTCGTCACTGCGGCAAGATCCCGTGGAATGATGGTGGGCCAGGCAATTGACGCAGTACTTCTTTTGTATGACGGCCTGGAGCCGTTTCTCAGCGCTAAGCCGAAGGAAACGGTGGCATTTCCGAAGAGGATGGTTCCCTTGGCAGACTCGGCATGGGTAGGATAAAATACCTCGGGAACGTCTGCATTTCATCTCGTTGTACGGAATCCAGTAATTGGAAGACTCAGGAGCTGTTGTCACTCGTGTGGAGAACGAGGAAATTCTTTGTATCGGATTAGAAGCAGTATCAGGAGCAGTCGGTTCACTGGAGGAGCAGTTGCTTGGATGCAACAAAGTGTGATGCCGACCGTGACACTTGAAGCACTTGTGGGCGCTTGTGCAATTACGGAGTTGATGACCGCTTGCAAAGCAATTTAAGCACAACCGCTTTTTCTGGATATAAGATGTACGATCCTCTGTCGTCATCTGAAGGAAGCGTGGACATAAACGCAATGGATGGTTCTCTTTGGAGCATACATCGCAACTTTTAGATATCGGAACGATCCTCGTACTGAAGGATTTCAGTATTCGTGGCGGCACGTCGGAGGGTGTCGGTTCTGACGGATGGAGGCGCAACTTAGGAGGTTGGATAGAATCTATAGTTTCTAGAGTTCTATGGCGCTCAGTCAGGAATGAATCAAGTTCTTGCCACGTTGGAATTTCGGTTTTATTTGTTAAGGACTGCTCCCATAGTGAGAGCGTCAGCTTTGGAAGCTTCGTGGAACACAAATAAACCAGGAGACAATCCCAATTATCCGTAGGAAGGCCGGACAAATTTAGGGATGTGAGGCAATTTTGAATTGTACTTTGCAGCTCTTTCAAGGCTGCCGAAGATTCTTGTGCGACGGACTGCATGTTTAATAACTTTTTCAGTTGGCTATTCACCAGCGCTCGTTTATTTTCGAAACGCTCAGATAGGTTTTTCCAGGCTGAGCGGAAACCATCGTTGGTGAGTGGCGAATTGGAAACTACGGAATGAGCTTCACCACTAGTCTTGGCATTTAGATAGAACAACTTTTCAACAGGGGTCAGCGCAGGATTGTCTATATAGACCGCTGTGAAAAGGTCTCGGAAAGTCGGCCAGCGAATGTAATCGCCCGAGAAAACTTCTGTTTCGCACGGAGGAAGCTGACAGCCAGACGGATAGGAATTTTGGGGCGGAACGGGTTGGACTTGAGCTGTTGTAGAAGCGATCGTTTCGATCTGTTCCATGAGCTTTGCGGCACACCTTTCGTATATAAAATAGGCATACTCGTATTTTGCCTTTAGAGTAGGTAAGGTGTCCCCCGTGCCCTCTAAGCCAACTGAAATTTGCTCTGAACAAGCTTTACTCTTTCTCGACCTTATCCCATAGCGCTCGGACTTGGTCGAGATGGATTTGGCACGTGTACTTGGATGGACTTGGTGCTGCTGGATTGCAGATTTTGGAATCGAAGTGACTTAGACGGTCACAGATAGAAATAAATTTATTTAAACTGGAAGCAGTCATTTTGGATATTTAAAGAACAAACTGGATTGTTTCTTTATGTTTATATTTCGGATCGAATTAACTTATATTTTCGGGACGCTGGATAACGCGTACAACCAGTTGAAAGATCGAAAGACAACTTATATTTGGGACCTGGATAAAGCGTTCAACCTTTTATTTAAAAAATCAATTTATTTTTTTAATTAATTATATTTTTATTTTTTTTTTAATTAAATTAAATTTTATTTTTTTTTTTTTTTATTTTTTATTTATTTTTTTTTTTTCTTCTAAATGGAAAATGTATAACTTTTTTATTTTTTTAATTTTTAATTTATTTTAATTTTTTATTTATTTTTTTTTTTTTTTTTTTTTAAATTTTTATTTTTTTTTTTTTTTTTGTTTTTTTTTTTTTTGTCGTTTTTTTTTTTTTTTTTTTTCTTTTTTTTTTATTTATTGGTGGTTTTGTTTTTTTTTTTTTTTATTTGGGGGAAAAGGGAAGGAGGAGAAAAGGGGGAGGGGGGGAGGGGGAATTGGGTTGGGTTTTTTTTTGATTTTTTTTTTTTTTTTTTTTTTTTTTTTTTTTTTTTTTTTTTTTTTTTTTTTTTTTGTGTTTTATATATAGAAATAGTATTTTATTTAATTTTTTTTTTTTTTATTTTATTTTTGGGAGGAGGGGGGAGGGAGGTGGTAATAAAAAATTGTTTTTTTTATTTTTTTTTTTTTTGGGTTTTTTTTTTTTTTTTTTTTTTTTTTTTTTTTTATTTTTTTTTTTTTTTTTTGTAATTTTATATTTTTATTTTTTTAATTTTTTATTTTTTATTTTTTTTAATTTTTTTTTTTTTTTTTTTTTTAATTTTTTTTTTTTTTTTTTTTTTTTTTTTTTTTTTTTTTTTTTTTTTTTTTTTTGTTGATTGGTTTGTGGGTGTATTGTATATTGTATGTGGGATTTTGAAAATGGAAAGGGGAAAAGGAAGGGGAGGGAGGAAAGAAATTTGGAAATTTAATTTTTATTTTTTTTTTTATATTTTTTTTTTTATTTTTTTTTTTTTTTTTTTTTTTTTTTTTTTTTTTTTTTTTTTTTTTTTATATTTTTTGAATATTTTTTTTGTTAATTTTTTTTGTAGTTGGTGGATATTGGTTATTTGTATAGGTGGGGAAAAAGGGGAAAAGGAAGGAGGGGGGGGAGGGGAAATGGAAAAATTTAAAATTTTTTTTTTTTTTATGGTTTTTTTAAATATTTATTTTTTTAATTTATTTTTTAGGAGGAAAAATTTTATAAAATTATTTTGTTAGTATATTTTTATAAAATGGGTTTTGGTGGTGGGAGGGGGTGGTTGTGTGGGGTGAATAGGGGATGTATTTATAAAAAAAAAAAAAAAAAAAAAAGGGGGGGGGGGAAATAATATATTTTTTTTTTTTTTGGTTTTAGTTACGCAACGGTTGGGGGGAAAAAGTATTTTTCTGTTTTGGTGGGTTGGGGGGGGGGGGGGGGGTTGTTTTTATGGGGGGGGGAAAGTAAAAAAAAAAAAGTTTTAGTTTGGGGTTTTAGTGGGGGGTTTTTTTTGGTTTTTTTATAGAAATGTAAAATAAAAATTAAAAAAAAAATTAAAATAAAATTGGGGGGGGGGGGTAAGAGGTGGATGCACGAAAGTGCAGTGGAAGAGGGAGAGAGAGAGCGAGTGTACGGGATCACACTGCCTCCGGAAAATAAGCGCCCTTTTGGCGTGAACAAATATCAATAATATTACAACTATATTTGCATTAGTTAGTTAAATAATAGATATAAGAACAATTAATAGTAAGAATAATATTTAAATATTTCCCCCGTATTAGATATATAATTATATTAATTAGATTAAGGCTACGGCAGCCACATACCGATAGCTATAAAAACTATCACCACTAACCCAAGCTCGATCCGTTAGCCTGGAAGGCTAGCACACCGACACACACACACCAGCACGCACAGCGAAACTCACCATGAAAAAGTAGGTCACATGACCTACGACAAGAGCGCGAGATCACGCCACCCCGAAAATTTACAAGCGCCAATGAGAGCGACAGAGAGGGGACGATCGATCGTACGGTAAACTTCTGGAAGAAGTTGAAAAGAACTCCGCAAGAAGTTTCGCGAAGCGAAGCGGAGGAGAGTTGGAGTAAAGTGGCGAATGCGGACAGACGTGCAAGTGAAGATCGGTGACGGAAAAAAACCGCGTGTGCGTGCGAAAACTTTGGAAAAACTTAAGAAAAACTTTAAAGGAGATACGGGCCGGCGAGTGCCACCGTAAGTAGAGACCAGTGTGAGACGGATTTTGGAGCTGCGAGGAGAGAGGAGAGGTGGCGATGTCTGGCCCAGGACCAGCGGCGGAACGGAGCCATCTCGCGTGTGTGCGCGGGAGCGAGACGGGTGAGTGGTAGTGAAACCGCAACGAGGTGGTTAGCATGTGTGTGTAGAGTAAAAATCTTTGCGAGCCCTCGATGCGGTGGTCACCGAAGAGTGCGGTCAGACCGACTCTAAAATAAGCATAAGTTTTGATTCCAACTAACCCACACTGAGAGAAATGAAAATATGAAAATTGAAAACTCGGAAAATATATGAAATTGTAAAACAACAAAAATTATGGAAATTATAAAAATAACGAAAATATACTAGAAATAAAATTAACCAAATATGTGAAATAAAGCTAGCAAAGAAAGATATGAAATTATAAAATAACGAGGATATACCAGAAATAAAAAAGATATCGAAATGTGAAAACCTAAAAATTTATGAAATTATAAAACCAAGAGGTGGGGAAAGTTCGTAACGGCGAAATAGAAGCAACTACACCGGGAGAAAAATATTTTGAGAAATCGAACAAAATATAATAATGCAATTAAATATATTGTTTTGGTACTAAATAAAAGCTCGGGAAAATGCAGAAACATGGCAATAAATAGCGGAAAATATATGATGAGAATAAATGACGGAAAATAAAAAGAAAAATAGTGAAACATATGCAAACTGGGAAAAATATCGAAACATATAATAATTTAAATTATATTTTTTTTTGCGAAATTATATTATTGGGAAATTTTCAGATGAACCCAAATTTACCTTGGCCGAGCCAGACCTAATATTTCTTCCCTTCCCTCTCGGCCCTCCTGCCCCAAACATGCATGAATGCTAACTCGGTGTTTCCCTCTGTTGCGCCCTAGCAAACTTATTTTTTATGTGTAACTCGGTGGCTGACAAACTCCACCCCACGTCAGCCCACCGTCTCATCGTAGCCACAGTGTCCCATATCTTTACAAATTTTTCTGTCGAGAGACACTGGCGGGACTGAGTCTCTATTCCAGCCTAGAAAACTACCTCACAAAGTCTGGACTTCACGTTTTTTAAATAGGAGAGTCGACGGGAAAACCAGGGAGGCTTATGTGAAACGTCAGGAGATGGAAACGATGGAACAAACATATCAAAACTAGAGTACAGTATGTCATAAAACCGTTCAACCATGTGCAAGGGATCGTCAGTAGAGTCAAGAAAAGTCCAATCCATTGAAGATAAATAAGAGATCATGTCAGTGAAATTAGCTTTGCGGAAGCAGCGAAAAGTTGCTGGTTCAGATAAAGGACACGTCAGTAGTGTAGTCGAGGCCTCTAGAATTATCTCCAATGTGGGATGATAAGCATCTTCAGGGCTGGGGAGAGAGGGTCGATTCTAGAGACGTAAGCATTGGCAAACTCCGACGAAAAAATTAAGTCTAAGACTTTGTCTCCACAGTTCCTAATAAAATTTAATTGTCCCAATAAAAGGTCGATAAGGCCATGAGTAAAATCATGAGGAGCAGTGGGAACTAGAAAATTCTAGTCAGGAGAGGGCACCCAGGATATGGAAGGCAGGTTAAAATCACCCATAACAATGAGGTGATCATTAATGCCAAGGTACGAATGAATATTTTGGATTAGCATTAAATGCTGCAAATATATATCAGTATCAGACCGGGGTGGGATGTA